>CM054809.1:15107781-15362257 GCA_028984105.1 Lavandula angustifolia | reverse complement strand
CCTTGTTGTGTACAGTGTGCATCTCCCAACCGAGTCACTGTACTAAGTTTTCCGACCGTCGTGCCGATTCCATACCGATACACATTGTTGCTAAGTATATTATTATCGTAGTCGGCTTCTACCGACTTGTCTCGCAGGGATCTAGCGAACCTAGCTCAACCGATAGTTCTCTCGAACTTGTTCTCGCCTAGTGGTTTGGTCAGGATATCTCGACCTTTGCTTGTCGGGTATGGGATTTTCTCCATCCTCGATGTCCTTCTTTTCGACATGGGTCTCGTATGAAGTGGTGTCGAATGTCCACGTGCTCAGATCTCGGTATGTTGAACCGGGTTCCGAGTTATAGCTATTGACCGGTGGAGTCACGTAGATGGGCACTTCATCCACGAGTTATACCATAATCTCTCAATTGTTGTCGAAGCCAAAGGATCCGGGCACAAAGAACTCTCCTGCAGCCATGTACTCGCCGGCCGTAGTGGACGTAGCTACCGAGTGCCGTTTCTTTGAAAACCACGATATCGCCTGTCGCCTAGGAACCGACATGTTCGAAAGTTGATTTTCGATCTATCCCGCATCCCGCATAATCGGCATCGAGAATAACCTGTCGCATTAGATTATCATCGCCAGGATACCATAACCCAAAGATCGGGTGTTCCTCTTAGATATCGCAGAATCTTCTTCGCCGAGTCTAGATGACTTCGCTTGGGATTCGCTCGAAATCTTGCGCATACACCTACAAAGATAAGTTATGTCAGTCGGCTAGTCAGTTAAATAAAGTAAAGAACCAATAATAGCTCTATAATCGCAGAGTTAACGGTAAGCTCCTCTCTTGTCTAGATCGATTTTAAAGTTCGTGTTCATGGGGATCTTGATTGGTTTGCTGGAATCACGTACCGAATCTCTTGAGAAGATCTCGAGTGTATTTGGCTTGATTGATGAAGATTCCTTCACTGATTGTTTTACTTGAAATCCAAGGAAATAATTCATCTCTCCCATCATGGACATCTCGAATTTCTCTTTCATCATCTTCTCGAACTGCCGACATATAACTTCGTTTCGCAACGAAAATGATGTCGTCCACATAGATTCGCACCAGTAGAATGTCATCTTCTCGACTTTATGCCGAATAGGGTGCGATCTACTATCCCCTTTTGAAAACCTTTCGAAGTAGAAAGTCCGATAGGGTATCATACCAAGCCCCGGGTGCTTGTTTTAACCCATACTGCAGAGCTTTCCTAAGTCTCGTACACTGATGTCCCCGCGAAAGCCGGGCGGTTGTTCCACGTAGACTTCTTCCTTCGAGCACGCCATTCGTAAAAGCCGACTTCACATCCATCTCGATATACCTTAAATCTACCGATGTGTTGCATAAGCTAGGAAAAGACGAATGGCTTCCAACTGCGGCGACCGGAGCAAATGTTTCATCAAAGTCAATTCCCTCCGCCTCGACCGTATCCTTTAGCAACTAGTCGAGCTTTATTTCGACAATGACGTTGTTTTCATCTCGCTTGTTCTTGAAGACCCACTTAGTTCCAATCACGTGCCGATGTTTCAGCTGCGTCGACAAGCTCCCCAAACTTCATTTCGACGAACCGGTTAAGCTCTTCTTGCATAGCAATGACCCGGGCCAAGATCTTTAAGTGTGTCCTCTATCGACCGAGGTTCTTCACGTAGACGTAAAACAAGAGTAAAGTGAGCTTTCTCCTTGAATTAATCTTGATCTCGTCCTTATATTTGCCGATGGATCTCCAATGATAAGATCTCGAAGAATGAGCATCGAGCCACGAACGCCCGAGTCGGGCTTCTTCTTCGATACCACTTCGCATCGATGGTGTATTAGGCATTTCAAGAGTGATCTTGTTTTGTGACCGTAGTAATTCAGTAAGAAGGTTAGGATCTACCGAGTTTCCCGGGTTCGGGGGCATTCAGCTCGGGAACATTAATCGTTCCCCCGAGTTTATATTCTCGGTAGAGGTCTCGGTTACCACAGGGGCTTCCTCATCGACCGGAAGTTACCTCGTTGTTGATTCTGTTTCGATAGAATTAACTAGGTTAGCTACATTGCTTGTTGGCCGAGTCTGAATTTCTTCATCTTCGACTCATCATCCCAACAATGCCGGATCTTTTCGGCTTTGTCATTTAGTTCGAGATCCCGTAGCTTGCCGCCGACATCCTCGGTGCTTGACTTTGTATCTTTCTCGTTCTTAGTAACAAATTCATCAAAAACAACATGAGGGCTTTCCTCCACGCAAAGAGTTCGATAGTTAAAAACTCTGAAGGCTTTCTCGACTCGGGGAGTATCCTAAGAATACTCCTTGATCGATTTTCTATCAAAGACCTTCAACCGATCTTTCCCATTGTTGTGGATAAAGCAAGGGACAGCCGAAAACATGAAAATGAGAAATAGAAGGAATTCTCCCTTTCCATAGTTCGTATGGCATCTTCATGTGTTCTCGTGTCAGGAGTGATCGATTCTCGAGTGTAACAGTGGTGTCGGTAGCATCGGCCCCAAAACTTTGAGGGTAGTCCGGAATCTGCGAGGAGCGTTCTTGCCGCTTCTTTGAGAGTTCGTTGCTCTTACGTTCAGCAAGTCCGTTCTCGCCGAGGGGGCGCGCAGCCGATGTCTCGTGCCGAATTCCCTCTTTATCGCAAAGATGTCTTAACTTACGAGTTTAGAAACTCGTTCCTCCGTCTCGAGCGTATCTTCTTAATCTTGATGTTCTTTTCCACACCGAGTTTCTTGATGAGATTAGGTAACTCACCGAACATCGATTTGTTGGCGATGAAGATGACCCAAGTATATCTCGAGAAGTCGTCTATGACGACGAGGGCATACTTCTTGCCTCTTATAGTCACCTGGAGAGATCGGCCCGAATAAGTCCATGTGAAGTACCAAGGATTCCATCAGTGGAAGGTGACGGAATAGGTGGATTGCTACTCTTTGTTTGCTTTCTCTTCGTGCACGCTTCACAATTTCTATCTTTGATAAAACGATTCGTTGGGCAGTCCTCGACTTTAGAGTTCTTGACAAGCTTGTTCATGGTTTTGAAGTTCAAAGTGGCCGAGTCTCTTGTGCCATAGCCACTCGACTTGTTACTCGATTTAGTACGTGCGAGCAAGCAAGCCTCGTGGTTCTGCGGTATTCCGGTTGCAACATAGATGTTCTTCCTCTCCCGAACCTCATAACACCGTTTTCCCCGTAGATTTGTCAACAATATCACGTAAAACCGGCCACAAAGATTACTCTGTTAAGATTATCACGCAATTGGTCGATCGAAAGGAGATTATGTTGAAGTCCTTCAACATATGTTACTCTTGGAACCGTGGCAGTCCCAATGTTCAGCGTTCCGTATCCCCTTGTGTAGCCTTTGGAATTGTCACCGAATTCACTCGGGACCATCTTCTTGTACGTAGTTGGTCGCGAGCTCTTCCGGTAGGTCATGTGTCTCGAGCAGCCGCCGTCCACTATCCACGGGTCCTTATGCACCCGCAAAACGGAGGCATTTTTAGGTACCCTTTGGTTCGCCTGGGTCCTTACGAGTTAGTGGGTGATTTCGGAACCCGGATCTGTCTCGGGACCTTAGAAGTTCAGACTTCTTCTTCGAACCTTATCGCCTTTCTTCTCCACGGGACTTGGAGATACCGACTTTCGCCGATAATTTTGGGGTTCGAGAGCTTTCTTCTTTCGAGTCTTAGCGCTCTCCCGACCCCGGGCTCATAGTAGTACGAGCCGCACCGAGCCGGGTGCTCATACAAGATGGCTCCTTGTATCGTTCCGCCCATCTAACCTTCTTGATTCCCCCCGAATTTGATCGCGGTGTCCTCCGGGCCTGGAACCTTTGGTCACTTGCTTGTTGCTACTCTACTGAGGTGTAATTATTTTCTGTTTGTTTTTCGCCTGAGGTGTGGTGTCAGCAGCTTGCACCTTTCCTCTGACGAACCTATCAGCCAGGGTTGCTGAGCTTTTGGAGGTAGAAGCTTCGTGTGTATAGCCCAGGCCTTCTTTCACAGAAGTTGACCGTTGAGCTCTAAGCATGCTTTCAAGCTTCTCCTTAGCTCCCGTGTATTGTTCGATCATCAAACCTCTCTAGACTTCGTCACTCCTTCCGAGTGAGTCATAGTCATTCCCGCACGTCCGTGAGCTTCGACTGAGCTTGGCTATTTCAGTCTCTTTCTCAGAATTGTCCTTGGTCAGAACTGAGATCTGAGTCTCTTGAAGCTGAGACTTAGTCATGAGAGATTCAATCTCTTCCTTGAGTCTCGCAACTAGATCCACTGACTCAGTAGAGACCTGACAATCGAAGAAAGTTCTCGATTCTCGCCCTTTACCCGTTCAAGTTCCCGGATGGTTCTCGAACTCTCTCGCTCACCGAATCTGTTCCTCTAGCGCATCATCGTAGGCTTGTACCACATCTAGAGGATCATCTCGCGACCGAGCACGTGTCTTGTGTGCTATGTGAAGAAGAGGTAATAATGCGTTTAGAATTTACCTCGCCCTCTTCTCCGTCCATCGACAAGTATTCGGCCGACTCATCAGAACCGTCTCTCGCGACCTCAACTCGCGACGAACGCGGCTTCATCTTGAGAAGAATACATGAATGTATCCTCCTCAATTGAGTTGTCGGATATCTCTCCGGCTATATAGGCTCGCCGTCTCTCGGCGAACTTCTTTCTCCTCGGCTCGCCGTTACGCTCTTGAGCACTGAGAGTTCGGGACAATCGTATCGATAGTGTCCCTCCTTCTTGCGGTTGTAGCAGGGTAGATGTTCCTTCGCTCTTACACCGATGAGTCTTTAGATGGACCGGCAAGCAGACTCCGATTTCCCGCATTCAAGTAGAAGGATTAGATTCTTCTTTCTTATGAGAGTCTTTCTTACCTCGAGGAAGAATCTCGGTTGTATTTCCTCGCCTTTCGACTCTCTCCTTTTCCCTCGATATTTGAGAGCCATCGCTGCTAGCTGGTCGGGGCTCGAAGTCTCAGAAGACTTTGCTACCGATGTGGCCACAGCTTTGCTTGAGGAAATAGGCTTGGCTCCGGTATTGCCGATCGTTGCCTTGAAGGCGTGGTCGAACCGTGTGTCACCGGAGCGCTTAAGCACTTTGGGGTAAAGCTATGCTCGAATTCTTCCGATTTTAACCTAAAAATATAACATCGGGAGTTAGAGCATTTAGATCGAGCGACGTAAATAAGTAGCAAATGGAAGCCACTTCGTCGGGGCAACGCTCTCAAGATCTTGGTGTTCATCTCCTTGTTGGTGAACGACCTCCCCAACCCATTGATAACATTGACTTGATTGGTGAATCTCGACACTCGACTCGTCAATGGTTTCGATGAAGCTCCATTGTAAAGGCGTCGAACTTCGAAGCTCTAGCTCGAGCTTGTTTTCTTTGATCTCGAGGGGTTCCATGGCTCAAGATGCCCAAGGCGTCCCATAGCTCTTTCGCCGTTTTGCAATCTTGTACCCTTCCGAGATGTGAGTCACCGAGCGTAGTCGGTATGGCATTACGTGCAACTCGGTCAAGGTTGTGCAACTTCTTTTCTTCGAGCGTGAAGCGCATTTGTCTTTGGGAACCTTAGCACCGTTTGTGCTCCCACGCCTCCTCCAAAGAAGAATACTACGCCTGTCGATCATGGGAATGATCGGTCCCGACTCTAGGACATCTCGACATGCCGTCGTGGAGTGACGTTAGGTGTGCCTCCATACGTACGCGCCATACCATGTAGTTCTCTATTGAGAACATCGGCACCATCCTAATACCCGACATATCGACATTGTAAGAGTATAAGGATGCCGAGAAGATGCTTATGCAAGTGAAAACGGTTTTCGTGGATCGGTTCGAGAGGACCAAGATTTCGTAACCGGCGATCGTTGAACACCGAATGCTCGATACCAATTGTTGGTCCGGAGACGAAAAGTCGGGTGTAGAGGGGGGGTGAATACACCCGAGCTCTGTTTCTTTTTCTCGGTGAAGGTCACCGAAGCCGATGTTTGCAACCGATGAACAGTGCCAAGTAAGCATTCGATCACGGGGTCAAGGTGAGTCGCCTTGAGCTCTTCTACCGACCGATGTCGCATTACGAAACTCGTCGGAGACCGTAGTGCGGATAAGTGTTAGGCCCGAGTCGTCTCTTTTGAAAACGCGTTTTTGCAAGTTAAATCTTTTGATCGTGCACTTTATAAAATACGTTTTATGCAAACTTATGATTTTCAAGTCGGTTGAATGCAATGCAATAAAACAAGAAATGAACACAAGCGATTTAACGTGGTTCGGATACGCAAGATCCTACGTCCACGGTCCCGAACAAGGCAGGAGAACTTGTTGATTATTCCGAGCAAGCCTCGGCCAGGGATACCGTGCTACGGACAGCTTCCCTCTAGGTTATAGTCCTTAGCGACTTTACAATCCAAACCTAAGTTTAGAAGGGAGGGAATATTCTCCAACCGAGAAGGAGTTCTTACAACAAGAACAATTCACTAATGTGAACTCCTTCGGATCTAAGCTATGAATCTAGCAATGAGCTTAGTCTAGAGAAGATAGGGATCAAAGTGCTCTAGAGAGATGAACTACAAGAAGTGTTCTATGAAAATTAGTTCGTCTCTCGGATAAGCTTGAAGGTTCTAGAGCGTTGTGAGTTTGAATGATTTCCCTTGATTTCGCGTATATTCCCTCTTGTCGAAATCTTCAAATCCTTCTCTATTTATAGTTGTGAGTTGTGACATATGTCCGTTGGAGACGACGATGCCACGTGTCACAAGCGTCCAAAGAAAACGGCCACTATTCAACTTTGTTGCAAGCGAGGCGCTTAATGCACCGTTCATGAGAGCAGGCTTTACCGTGTAGAGTAGGTAAGCGTTGTCGGCTTCTCATTGGTCGAGGTTTGTAGTTGGTGAGTGTCGAGTTGACCGTTCAAACTACCTCGTATGTCTTCTCGCTGAACATTTGAAGGGACTTTAAGTGCTTTGGGTCGCTTTCGTCGGATACGAGACTCGAAAGTCTGTCTTCTTCGGTCGAGTCGTCGGACCGATAAAGTGAGCTTCGATAGTCGGTTGGTCGATCGCGAAGGTATACCGCTTGCACCGGTTCTTCTACCGATGACTATCGCCTTGTAGAGAATGCTTCTGCGAGGTCCGGGCCGACTGATGCGGGATCTTCAACCGAGTTTGATATCGCTGCCGACGAAGAATGCAAGCGATTACACTGATGACGTGGGGTTCTGAAAAGTATCTTCAGCTGAAGATCAGTTCAACAGCTACCCCGTACAGGACTTAGACAAAAATAATAAGCATTTCATCAAGTCTAACCTATACATCAGCTAATCCTATCGACACACTAATCTACTGATATCAGCTCGGTTTTGGGATCTTCAATTCCATAGTACTACTATGATTTCCCCCAATTTCTTTTAACCCTAGAACAGCTGAGTATCAATCTACTGACTCATATCCAACACTAACTCACCTACTATCTGTGTTTATCAAATTTTAGATGAAGAGCTGAAACATCGTAGATCGTGGCTAGATGCTCACACTCCTGATCTAATCATTGGAGATCCTTCAGCAAAAGTCAAGACAAGATCCAGATTCTGTCAAGGAGAAAGCGCATTATATTCCTGCTTCTTGTCTACTGAAGAGCCTCAGACGATTGAGGATGCACTTAAAGATGCTGACTGGATCATAGCTATGCAGGAGGAGCTGAATCAGTTCACGAGAAACGAAGTTTGGGAGCTTGTTGACGGACCCCGGCATCAACACGTCATTGGAACAAAATGGGTCTTCAAGAACAAGCGAGATGAAAACAACGTTATAGTAAGGAACAAAGCAAGGCTCGTGGCAAAAGGCTACTGTCAAGCTGAGGGAATAGATTTCGATGAGACATTCGCTCCAGTTGCAAGATTGGACACAATCAGACTATTCCTAGCCTACGCAACACATCAAAGATTCAGAGTCTATCAAATGGATGTGAAGTCCGCGTTCCTGAACGGCGTACTGAAAGAAGAAGTCTATGTAGAACAACCGCCCGGATTTCAGCAGGGACATCAGGTTTATAGACTCAGAAAGGCTCTATATGGGTTAAAACAAGCACCCGTGGCTTGGTACGATACCCCGTCGAGTTTCTTCTTCGTAAAGGCACGATGAGATCGCACGCTGTTCGACATTTGACTGGAAGATGACTTATTACTCGTGCAGATCTATGTAGACGACATTATCTTCGGATCAAAGAACGTCGTCATTTGTCAGCAGTTTGAGAAAATGATGAAGGACAAGTTCGAGATGTCAATGATGGGTGAAATAAACTATTTCCTCGGCTTTAAAGTCAAACAATCTGAAAAGGGAACGTTCATTAACCAAGGCAAATACACTCGATACCTCATCAAAAGATTCGGTTGCACATCCAAGCAAACCTATCAAGATCCCGATGAACCCGAATATGAAAATCGATCTTGATAAAGAGGGAGTATCGATGAGACCAAACTGAATTTCGTGCAATAATTGGTTCCGTATTATATCTAATAGCTACTCGTCCTGACATAAGTTATGCTGTAGGTGTCTGCGCTCGATTTCAGGCGAATCCTAAGCAGAGGCACATGGACTTAGCAAAGAAGATTATCCGCTACCTCAGAGGCACACCTGACATAGGTTTATGGTATCCGACTAATGATAATATTGAACTAACTGGCTATTCTCGATGCTGACTATGCAGGATGTAGAATTGACCGAAAATCAACTTCAGGAACTTGTCAGTTTCTAGGCAGTAAGCTGATCTCATGGTTTTCGAAGAAGCAGCACTCAGTACCCACGTCAACTACTGAAGCTGAATACATGGCTGCTGGGAAGTTGTTGCGCCCAAATCCTTTGGGCGAGACAAAGCGGCTAAGAGACTATGACGTCATTCGAATGAAGTGCCGATATTCTGCGACGCGTGCGGTGCTATTGCAATCACTCGGTAACCCTATACTTCACACGAGATGCAAGCACGTGGACATTAGGCATCACTTCATTCGTGACCATGTCGAAAAGAAGGATATCAGGATGGAAAAGATCCATACTGACTAACAAAGGGCTGATATTCTGACCAAGCCTCTAGCTGAATCCAGATTCAAAGACCTTTCTCTAGAGCTAGGTCTGCTGGACCCTACTGACCCCAGTCAGTAAGAGTCTTCAAGAGAGGACCATTTCAGTAAGGGGGAATGTTCACTCTCAGTACTGAGTATAATCAGTACGTAGAGAATCAGCAACCATCTACATGAGGTATCAGCTGAATACTATGTTCGGTCACCGAAGTTTGCGTATCTCTACTCGGTAGTAACTAATAGGACAAGATTCTGCACTTATAATTCAGATTCAGCATGATATTAATTATCTTAAAGTTTGTCATTTAATGAAAACGACTCTCATTTAATGCACGACATTCTATACATAAGTATGCTGAATTCTGCCACGCATTTAATGCATGTCCTCTCATAGTTACTACTTAGGCAAATTACAACTGGCTTTGACTTAGGCGGCTACTGTGATCATTACCTTCTTCATAATATCCAATCTTAACCGTCCATATCATAAAGCAGATTTAAATTTGGCCTTTGATCGAAAACCGTTCACCTTCACGTTTTAATATATATTTTCGATCATATCTTAGAAACCGCCATTAGTATATCTTCAAATTCTTGCTCCGTAATTTCTGAAATCTCTAGCAATCCTTTACTTGCTTCTTATCTTCTCTATTCTCAGAATTTTATTGGTATGATTATTAAATCTGTTACTATACTTCGTTATCTCTTTTCGAGTATCGCTTATACTAACCTGTTTTATGAACAAACGATGCTGATAGTCTTTTCTTGTGAACAGATAAAATGGCAAATCTTTCTCTCGTCTCCCTAGGGAACATGCAGGAAATCTTAGACAAAGACCGTGTCTGGTGCGAACCAGTCATGGAGTTTGACGCCTGCGACCTTGACTTCATGGACGAGATTTTCTCGTATCTGAGAGCGTCTGGGTTGGAGCAGTTCCTCTCAAGGAAGCCTACCTTCTTCCTTCCTCGACAGGTGTCTCAGATATACCTCAACTCAGATTCGATATCTGGAGACATCATTGGACGTTTTGCCGTCCACTCCATAGGCGATTCCTCTATGCAACTGAAGCGGATCTCAATTAAAGAAGCACTGAGGAGAAGCTTCGCTTTGCCTGCTGAAGGAATTAGCCATGTTGGCTACAACGATGATAGGATAGACGACTATCTATCTATATTCTGCGGAAAGCCTACCATATTCAGAGAACAGTATGCTACCCCAGTTCCGTGCACTAGCTTATATAGTCACGCAGCTACTGACAAGCCAAGCGGGTTCATTCGATCAAGTATCGAGACCCAAGATCCAGCTCATGTGGCAATATATGACAAAGCAAAAATCAACTGGACGGAGTTCTTTCTTCGAGAGTTCATGGTTCAAGCTGCCAAATTTGATAAGGCAACGTGCAACCTGACAGTAAAAGACAAGCTGCTGTATGGACTGAAGCTGTCCATCATGATACAAGATATCTGTGGAGATGACCAAATCACCTTTGAAGACAAGGTATACTTTAATGTAAAGAAGATCAGGTTCCAAAACAGAACAACTGCTCTTCAGCAGATCGGTTCAGGACCGTCGCTTCAGCAAACCACGCCTACCAAGAAGAGGTCTCCTCTAGCGAAAATTTCTAAGACATCGGCTAAACGTCTGAAGAAAGCCATCGCTGATGTCCCTACTGAATTCGAAGGCCGTACCGGAGGAAACTCATGAACAACCAACCGCCGAACAAAGCACGAACATGCTATCGAAGCACCCTACTCAAGCCTATGCAGCTAATAGATGAGTCAGAGTCCTCCGAGGGGACTCATTCGGTGGAGAAGGCTGTCTCCACTGAACAGACTCAAGAAGTGGATCAAGGGGTTCCAATGAACCTAGCCGAGTGCCTGATATACAAACTACGGAAAGCCCGCTTGATATTCCACCACTCGGCACTTTGCTATCTCGCTGAAAAACAGGCGTCGCCATAGATCTTGACGACTCGGAAACGGCGTCCGAGCAAGAATCAATCGGAATGGAAGCCTCGGGCGCTCGGATCTCAAGCATTCCGAGAGATAGGCCGACCAAATAGCGGAGATCGCCGGCCACCAAGACTTGGTGTTAATTGCTAGACAAGGCCGGGCTCTACATGCTCCTAAGGTTCCGGGAGTTGCACCCACGCCTTCGCCTCATCCTTCACTACTCCCGTGACCAATTACATCGGGAGGAGCAACACCTAAGGCAACAGATAGGCTACTCCGGGCCCGCCGACCTAGGTAACTTCGATGATCCGAGGGCCGCAATGCCGGCCTTGCCGCACGATAAGCGGCGAGACTTGTGCTCGGCCCCTCGGATGGTTCGACCACGACGGTCGAGACCCACCCCATGATTCGAGGCCCCGGGAAGCTCGATGAGGAAGTACCCCGGGACAAGGATGCAACCGCTGAAACTTCGATCTACCGCTCGGTATCCTTGGGCTGTGAAGTCGATGGCTGGTACTTCAACGTCTGCGTGCAGCCTCCGCTCTTGCTAACATCTCGGTTTGAAGTAGCACCCAGCCCCAAAGGTCGATGCTCAAAGTCCATGGCTAAGGCAATGAAAAGCCAAGGAGCTCAGAATAGAGCTCTAGCCAAAGTTGCCCATAAAGTATGGAAGAAAACTGCTGAAGCCACTAGCGCTGACCTTTAGGGGCTGAAAACCTCTCTATCCGACTCAGCTGCCCCTGATGTCTCTTCCATTGTCTCAAATGCGCTGGCAAAGTAGAGACAGGACTTTGAAGATCAGCTCAGAGTGATTCAGGAGGGACAGGCCAAACTGCTTGAAGAATTCAAGGCCTCTCAGTCCACTAATACTGAATCAGTCTCAAACCTATCCCAGGCCACTGAGCTCAGACTCAACAATATTCAACAAGCTCACGGAGGATAAGGTGTCCGAGAAGCCGACGGAATTTAAGGCTGCAATGAACTCTCCCACAAGAAATACAGTGAAGATCTTGCTTCTGAGAGGAATGAGCTGCATGAGGCACTGACAAAAATCAAAGACAAACTCGACTCTCTGTCAACCTATTACAAAAGCCTAGACCTAAAGGTATCCTCTCTGACTCTGGTAATAATTGATGATGCCAAAAAGTGGGAAGGAAAGGATAAAAGGGAAGAAAAGAAAGACAGTGAAAAAGGGGACAAGTCAACCCCCAAGCTGACCTTGACTAAATCCTCAGCCAAATTCACTAAGGGGGAAGCTCCACTGAAGCCCGCCAAGAAAACCAGGTCAGTAGCAGACGCAAGCGAAGTTCAGGCTATTGCTGCTACTGGACCAGCTGAAGAGACCCAGGGTGTCTCCGCTGCGAGCACAGCAGAGACCGGCCCAAGTAGCTCTGGAACAGCTACTCACGCAACCTAGACTCCTACTGATATTGTTAAGGAGGTTGCTGAGTATGCTGAATGTGATGATTCAGAAGAGGAAGAAGCCCCTCTACTACCGCCTGTTCCGGGCAAAGGGAAGAAAGTACTGGAACTCCCAACCCCTCCAGCAAAGAAATCAAAGAGATACATTTCTGCTGAAGAGGAGGCTCAGATAGCAGCTGACGAGAAGCTTGCTAGGGCGATAGCCAAAGCTGAGGCTGCCAACAAGCCTAAAGGAAAGACCTCTCAAGGCAAAACTAAGGCACCAGCTCGAGGCGGAAAGAAAACTGCTAGGTTGCCTCCAAGGAAGCTCAAGATTCATGATGATGAAGATAGAGAAGAGGAAAAGGAGCAACTGTAGAAGAATACTGAGAAGCAGGGTACATCCAAAGAGAAATCCAGTACCCCTGCTGACTCAGAAGACTCTCCTCACCAACCTTCCTATATGAGATCCAAAGAACAAGATGCTAAGATCGAAGCCATTTTCGCTCAGATGAATAGGTATCTCTACAGAGGAGAGGAAGCCAGACAGATAGAAGCTGCCAGACAGAGAATACATATGGCAGACCTTGAGGCACTGAGAATTCGTACTGAACAAGAGGCCAGGTTGAGAGTACCTTCAAAAGCTGATATTCCTTATCGATACAGAAGGTTCAGGAAGCCAGCTGATCTGAAATCGCATAGATGGCCAAGGACAGACGATTGGATACCTGCTCAGTTTACTCAGAGATGGGAATCTGCAAAGATAGAGTTCATCAAGCGCAATTATTTCTGGAGGTTTTGGCCAGACAAGGCTAAGACTGATGCTTACACAGAATGGATGATGATAACAGAACCGGATCTATACATATACTTGCATAAAGCCGGGTCTGAAGGTATAGCAGTCAGTGTTCCTGAGCCCAGAATCATATCTCCGCCAAGGAGAAATGATGACTCAGTCCATCATGGAGTAATAGAAAAAGAAGTGAAGAATGCTGCCGCAACAAGAGGACTTGAAGAAGATGAGCCAGCAGACTTCGCTGAATACCTGAAGCTGAGGAAGAACTCAAACAAAATGTATGGCTTGCCCCTGCCTGAGTCAGAATCGCAAAACTTAATGGACAAGATCAAGCAGTACAAGCGTTCTTAGTATTAGATTTCTTTATCTTCCTAGCTTAGAAAGAGATGTAATGTACTGAACTTTCATATCTTATATATACATTCTCTTTTGGCTCAGACAATATCTTATTGTCTAAACATCCGTGTTTGTTTTATGCTTAAACACTCAGAATCACTGAAGTGATTGCTGACTCACACACTCACTTTATCTTACTTGTCAGCTTATTGCTTCTCTAGATCGATAGTCTAGTTGTTGTGTTTTGGGGGAATTGTTTAGATAGAGGGAAATTGTTTTGCCTTGCTCCCCTCGGCAGACTAGAACTTGAAGAACAAACTCCACCGATCCTACTTGTAATAATGTAAGGAGCTCCGGATCGATAGTTTAGTATTAGCATAGATGATAGGTTTTGGCATCATCAAATAGATGGAAATTATTGGGTGATGATTGTATCCTCAAGACCTTGTTATACTTAGTGGGAAATGATTCTCTTCTTCAAGATCGACCGTAAGCTCGGTAGCCACCCGTGCTCTGTACCTATCTCGAAGATTTGAAGATCCAAAAACCCTATCTTGATTGATGAACCATTCCCGTGTAATTGTTTTGTCTCTGAGGTTTCAGACTCAGTAGACACTCTGCTCTGGTTAAGGCGGTCAGTAGCTTAATAGCCTCAGCACCAAAAGTAGAAGACTCAGTATTTACTTGGACTCGGCGGGAGCAAGATATGCGAAGGAGCCGCAGAACCGAACTCGGCCAGAGTAGTTCATCGAACTCGTAGCCGACCATCGCAGAGTACCCTCAGCTGTCTCTCTACTAAATGAAGATCAGACTCAGAAACGGCAGACAGTCTTCTGAACTGTCAGACACTTTTTGAATATACAATTAGTATTGTCAAGTACGAGGAAAAGAGAAGTCAGCTTCAGTATGCCTCGAAGTCTGTTCCATCTCAACCACTCCATAATCCTCGACAAATGACAAGTATACACGTGTCTCTACCTACTAAAGCTGCAAGTCAACATATTTCCAGAAAAGGAGGGAAAGGACACTATTAAATCCTTCAAAAAGAGCCGTTAGCTACCAAAAGAGAGAGAAAGGAAGATCGTCTCCAAAGGATCTTTTCCAATCTCTGCTGTATAAATAGAGGGACAACACAAGAGAGAAAAACGAATGCGCATAAGCTTAACGACGAAAACAAACACAAGCATTCAAACGAGCTAGAACCAGAAAACCCTAAGTCTTCCGCAAGAATTTGAAGATCTATCTCCGGTGAAAGACTACCTTCTCGACTCATAGGGAACCAAGCTAAACCTGTTAGAAGAGCCTCTAGTATCCAAATCGACGATACACGAACCTAAAGCTTATTTCAGCTGTTCGTCGATCTAGAACCCACTCTCTCATTCCCTATCCCTCTAACCCTAAGCTCAACAGAATATACTTATAGCTTAGACGAAGGAGTTCATATTTGAACCCAATCCTTATTGTAAAAGGACTCCTTCATAGTTGGAGAAGTTTGTCAAACACTTTAGTTTGATGCCTTTGTAAACTGGGACTTGCTCAGTATAATCCCCAAGTCACGGCTTTGTCCTGTGCACAAGCTGACTGAGACTAACTCAGTATAATAAATAACCTCCTGAACTTTTCGGAACAGTGGACGTAGGATCGATTGATATCCGAACCACTTTAAAAATATGTGTCTTGTTATTTCTTTCTGATTACTGTTGCATTGATTTTACTGTTCATACTGAAACCCTACTTTAAAATCATAAAACTGTCTCAGCATACTGAACTGTCTATTTGCTGATCTGAGACTTGCTAAAATGATTTTTCCACTCAACTGATTTGGGCCTACACTTTTCCGAACTGCTGAACTCTACCTGTTTGATACTGAATTCTGACTCAGTCAGCTAGCAGATCTCAGTAGAGTCAGACTCTTTGCCACACACGATTCAGAACAGGTATTTGGTCTGCTGAATTATTTAAGTACGGCACTTTTCTGAACAGGACTGTTCGTGTTCGAAGTTGAGAAAATCGGAGTCAGGTGTATTCACCCCCCCCCTCTACACCTGACCGTACACTCGGGACCAACAACACGTTTCCAAAGATTCTGAACTCCTTAAAAAGAACAAGGAGCTAAAGATTACAGGAGATGTTGACTCAACTTCTCAACCTGGCAAACGCAAAAGAAACGAAGCAGTTGTAATACAGAAAGCGAGCAAGAATACCATTTTTGAGCTGAGTGACCCTCAAAAATCAAAAGAGTAAGTAAAATTAGCACTTATCATCAAACTACCATGAGAAAAATATATCTAATACCTTGCCGTTGTTTCTCTATTTTTTTGTGCAGTACTGCAAGTACTATTACTGCAAAGTGTAAGCCTGCTCGATTATGTCAAATGATATCTGAGCTGAATGATCCTCAAAAAGCAGCTCTTAAAGAAATAGGGTTTGATAGTCTTCTTTACCTGAAGGGGTTTAAGTACATACAATGGTTTAAGATGTCTTGGTTTATTAGAAATTTTAATCTCATTAGCTATGCTCTTACCTTTTTCTAACAATAAGACCATTGTCTATACGGCAGATAATGTTAGGGGTTTATTTCTTCTTCCTAGAAATGAGGGCAATAAGTTCTTGATAAATGACAAAGAGAGTGACACTATCTTAAATGACCTTAATAGAAAGAATGGGTTTGAGAAGAAGGAGGTGAATCAATCTATGGTAGCTGATATGTTAAGTGGGCCTAGTTTAAGAGATGGGGGTGATTATTTCAAATGTGTGTTTGTTCTTTATAGTCTGTCAAGTTTCCTTGCCCCTACTAAGAATCAAACAATTGATTTTTCTGTTTTTAAGTCATTGATTGATATCCCTAGTGTTGGGTGATGATTCTATCCTCAGCATAGTCTTACTTGGTGGGAAATGATTCTATCTTCTATACTGAACCATGCTCAGCAGCCTAGTGCTCTGAATATTGAGAAGATTTGAAGATCCCAAAACCCTATCTGATTGGTGAACCATTCCTTTGTAATCGTTGCTTTTTGTCTCTGAGGTTTCAGACTCAGTAGACACTCTGCTCTGATCAAGGCGCTCAGTAGATTATCTGCCTTAACACCAGAAGTAGAAGACTCAGTGATACTGGACTCAGCGAGAGCAAGATATCGAAAGAGTCGCAGAACCTGGACTCAGCAGGAGCAGTTCACTGAACTCAGAGCTGATCTTCAGTAGACTTTACTCAGCTATCTACCTACAGAATATGGGATCAGACTCAGCATCGGTAGACAGTCTTCTGAACTGTCAGATACTTTTGAAAAACAATCAGCATTGTCTTACACGAGGAAGAGAGAAGTCGGCTTCAGTTTGCCTTGAAGTCTGTGCTGTCTCAACCACTCTATCCGCCTCGACGAATAACAAGAACACACGTGTCTTCTCACCTGCTAAAGCTGCAGTCAACCCTTTACCTAAAAAGGAGGGAAAGCACACTGTTACCTACTTCAAAAGAGCCGTTTGCTACCAAAAGAGAGAGAAAGAAGAAGATCGTCTCCAACGGATCTTTTCCAATCTCTGCTCTATATATAGAGGGACATTTCAAGAAGAGAAGAGAGCGCGCAAGCTTAAACGACGAAAACATACACAAGCACTAAAACGAGCTAGAACCAGAAAACCCTAAGTCTTCCGCAAGAACATGAAGATCTATCTCCGGCGAAAGACTACCTTCTCAGCTCATAGGGAACCAAGCTAAACTGTTAGAAGAGCCTCTAGTATCCAAATCGACAATACACGAACCTAAAGCTCATTTCAGCTGTTCGTCGATCTAGAAGCTACATTCTCATTCCCTATCCCTCTAACCCTAAGCTCAACCGAATATACTTATAGCTTAGACGAAGGAGTTCATATTTGAACCCAATCCTTATTGTAAAAGGACTCCTTCATAGTTGGAGAAGTTTGTCAAACACTTTAGTTTGATGCCTTTGTAAACTGGGACTTGCTCAGTATAATCCCCAAGCCACAGCTTTGTCCTGTGTACAAGCTGATTGAGACTAACTCAGTATAATAAATAGCTTCCTGAACTTTCGGGACAGTGGACGTAGGATCGATTGATATCCGAACCACTTTAAAAATCCGTGTCTTGTTATTGCTTTCGATTCTTGTTGCATTGATTTTCTTGTTCATACTAAAAATCTTCGTTAAAATCATACAAGCTGTCTCAAAGATACTTCGAACCGTCCACTTGCTGAACTGAGACTTGCATAAAACAGTTTTCCACTCAACTGATTAGAGCCTACACTTTTCCGCACCGCTGAACTCTACCTGTTTGATACTGAATTCTGACTCAGTCAGCTAGCAGATCTCAGTAGAGTCAGACTCTTTGCCACACACGATTCAGAACAGCTATTTGGTCTGCTGAATTATTTCAGTACGGCACTTTCCTGAACAGGACTGTTCGTGTTTGAAGTTGAGAAAATCGAATTCAGGTGTATTCACCCCCCCCTCTACACCTGACCGTACACTCGGGACCAACAATTGGTATCAGAGCAGGAGTTCTTTAAGACTCTTGTTATCTTGAAACTGGTCAACTTGAACGGATCCTGAAAATCATTTTCACTACATATCACTCTACATTCATATCATTATTTTTATATGGCTGATATGTAAGGAATAAGAATGGTACCCATGTTCTCGGTAGAGAATTATGGAGTATGGCGAGTCAGAATGGAAGCACATCTGACATCCCTCCATGATAGTATGACTGAAGTGCTTGAAGATGGACCTATTGTTCCCATGATCGATAGTGTCGTGACTCAGGCCCCAGCTGAAGGAGGAGGAATGGTGACTGGGAAGAAGATCCCAAAAGACAGAAGTCTCTTCACTCCCGAAGAGAAGAAGCTTCACAACTTAGACCGAGTCGCCAGAAATGCCATACTGACCACTCTTAGTGATTCTTATCTTGGCAGGGTTCAGGAATCCAAAACGGCAAAGGAACTCTGGGATGCTCTAGCGCTACTGACTTGTGGAACTCAGAAAATAAAAGCTAACAAACTGGCGCTGGAACTCCAAAAGCTGGAAAGTCTGTCTCTCATGCCTGGTGACAAAATAGAAGATCTGAACGTCAGATTTATGAATCTGATGAATTCCATCAATGGGCTGGGAAAGACATTCAGCAATCGAGAAATGAATCTCAAGATACTGAGGGCACTGCCGGATGGACACTGGACACCTTTTGCCACCTTATTGCGACATTCTGATTTAGATGTTGTGTCTCCTGACCATATCTTTTCAGAACTTCAGGCAGAAGAGTTTGAGTTTGACAGACCTCAACGAAAGCAAACAAATGAAGCTGACAATAAAATTGACCATACTTTCAAAGCATCAGTCAGCACAGCATCTCCAGCGACAAGCAAGACAACGAGTAAGACTGAACCTTCACTCAATGATCTACAAGAAGGAAGTCTCGCTCAGAAGTACGCGTTGCTCGCTGTGAAGTATCAGAAGGAGAAGGAGAGATGCAGAAAACTGACTAAAGCATACCGAGACACAAAAGTTAAGTCAGATTATACTCCAAAACGCACTCCTGACTCACAATCTTCTGAATGCAGAAAGAAGGATGACTCAGCACCATCAAAGGATAGTAAAAGCAAAGAAGAAAGAGTCATCACTTGCTACAACTGCAAAAAGTCAGGATACTATCAATATGATTGTCCTGAGCTCAGTAGTGCTGAACGCGCAGCACGTAAGGCAAGGAGAGAGAAATTCGCCCAGAAGAGACAATCCTATATTGCAGGCGAAATCTCAGACGACTCAGAAGAAGTCGACTCCTTCATGGACTCATCTGATGATGAAGCAGCTTTCATGGCTTTAGAGCATGAAGCTGAAGGAACAACTGAAAAGTGCCTAATGGCAGGAGAAGAGGATGAGGTAAACTCTCATGAACCACTTAATTCCTCTTCACAATGCACACACGACACTGTTTCGGTGCAGATGGGAATTTGGACATCACGACCGCCTATGAAGAATTATTAGATGAACAAATTCAAATGAGTGCGCGGCTCAGTAAGACTCTTACGGAATTGGATACCCGAGAAAGTGGAAAATCGGAGACTTTCTCAGGAGAGTCAGGCCGCTACTGAAGCCGAAGGACTTGTGTTGAGACTGAGGGAGGAGATGAACTCTCTGATGGCCAAGTCTCAGCATCAAGAAGATCGAATTTCAGTTTTGACCAATGACTTGACTCAGAAAGATACCGAACCGAGCCCATCGAAGCAAGAACTGTCAGGACTTCAGACCAAGCACGACATACTGAAAAAAAGTGATGATGTCTGGAAGAGCCTGATGACTGAGCGTTACATGGGCGCTGAAAAGAAGCTAGAGGCTATACTTGCAAGCATCAAGCCCAAGCACTGTAAGGAAGGACTTGGTTTCAACCAGGAAGCTTCCTCATCTGCCCCCATACACCCAGAAGTGCGTCTTACTGATAGGTTTGTTCGAGGAGAAACAATCAATGCAAATATTCTGAACCCCTCAAAGAAAGAACAAACAAAAGATGAAAGCACCTCATCCTACGCATCAGTATTCGACCAGAAGATCAGTACCAAGACACCCCAGTTCAGTCAAGGGGGAACTAGCAGAGTTAAGTGGGGCGATCAGTATGGACCACCTCAGTTGACACATCCCAGCTCAATATGGGTCATATTACTATGATCCTATAATAGAAGAGGTTCCAAGAGTCGAAAAAGAAGAAAAACGCACAAAAGGCAAAGGTCGGCATCCACCAACTAAGAAGATCTGGACTCCTGAACCTGAACAGCCTAAGAAGTCAGCTTTGACCAGTCCAGTGGTCAAGTATGTTGACTCAAGTGGAAAGAAACTGTCTGAAACCACCAGGGTTGTTAGACAGATTTGGGTCACTAAAACTAACATCTAAGGACCCAAAAACAAAATAGAGGGTACCTGAATATAATTCTGTTTTGCAGGTGCACAAAGATCCTTGGTATGTGGACAGTGGATGCTCAAGACATATGACTTACCAAAGGAACCTACTGAAGAATTATATTGCTGAAGAAGGACCCAGAATTGAGTTTTGAGACAATGCAAAAGGCTATACAAGAGGATATGGAGCACTCAGCATTGGAACTGCCACAGTTCCTAGAGTATCATATGTTGAAGGACTTCGACATAATCTTCTCTCGTTAGTCAATTTCGTGATAACTCGAATAGAGTGATTTTTGACACCGGTTTCGTGATGTCATTGATAAATCCACGGGGAAAACGGTGTTATCGAGTTCGCGTAAAAAGAATATATATGTAGCCGATCGGAATTCAGCGAGAACCCGAAGCTTGTCTCGCTGGCGAAGAACGACAACCGTATGTGATGGCTTTGGCATAGGAGACTCAGCCACCTCAACTTCAAAACGCTCAACAAACTAGCAAGGAACACTCTAGCAAGAGGATCGCTGAATGAAGTATTCAAGCAAAGACACTCGGTGTGAAGCATGTACGAAGGGAAAGCAAACAAGGAATCAAAATCCACCTGTTCCATCTCCTTCCACTGATGGAATCCTTCAGCTGCTACATATGGATTTGTTCGGTCCAGTCTCTCCAGTGACGATCAGAGGTAAGAAATATGCTTTAGTGGTCATCGATGACTACTCGTGCTACACATGGGTCATATTCATTGCCAACAAGTCTGACGTCAAAACAGAGTTACCAATGCTTCTGAAAAAGCTCAGTGTCGAGAAGAACACCAAGATAATCAAAATTCGTTCTGACAGAGGAACTGAGTTCCTTAATTCCATGGTAGAGAGTTGTGCAAAGCAGAAGGAATTGAGCATGAGACATCTGCTGCGCGCACCCCTCAGCAGAACGGGGTTGCTGAAAGAAAGAATCGCACACTCAAAGAAGCAGCAAGAACTCTACTCGCAGACTCAGGACTCCCAACCAAATTCGGGCGCGAAGCATTGACACTGCATGCTATACTCAGAACCGATCTCTACTGACAAAGCAGCATAAGAGAACACCATATGAACTATGGAACTGCAGGAAGCCTTCTTTATCTTATTTCCATACCTTTGGTTGTTCATGCTTTATCCACAATAATGGGAAAGATCAGCTGAAGACTTTTGATAGCAAGTCGGATCAGGGAGTTTTCTTAGGATACTCTCGGGTCAGCAAAGCTTTCAGAGTATTCAACTATCGGACTCTTTGCGTGGAGGAAAGCCCTCATGTTGTTTTTAATGAGTTTGCTACTGAAGACAGGAGCAATAACTCTAACTCCAAATCTGAGGACATCAGTAAGCAGCTACAGGATCTAAGCTTAAAAGACAAACCTGAAAAGATCCAGCTATGTTGGGATGATGATTCAGACGAAGAAACTGAAGACAAGTCTACTGAATCTCAACCAACAGAGCAAGTAGCTGAACAGATTGACTCTCCTGAACAGAGTCAATCCCAGGTAACTCAGGTCGATGAGGAAACCTTAGAGGTAACTGAGACCACTACTGAGAGTAACAACTCAGGGGGAACATCTATTAATGTTCCTGAGCTGAATGCCCCTGAACCTGGAAACTCAGTAGATCACACTCTCATTACTGAATTGCTTCAATCTCAGAATAGTACGACTGAAATTCCTAACTCACCTACTATCTGTGTTGATCAAATTTCAGATGAAAAGCTGAAACATCGTAGATCGTGGCTAGATGCTCACACTCCTGATCTAATCATTGGAGATCCTTCAGCAAAAGTCAAGACAAGATCCAGATTCTATCAAGGAGAAAGTGCATTATACTCCTGCTTCTTGTCTACTGAAGAGCCTCAGACGATTGAGGATGCACTTAAAGATGCTGACTAGATCATAGCTATGCAGGAGGAGCTGAATCAGTTTACGAGAAACGAAGTTTGGGAGCTTGTTAACAGACCCCGGCATCAACACGTCATTGGAACAAAATGGGTCTTCAAGAACAAGAGAGATGAAAACAACGTTATAGTAAGGAACAAAGCAAGGCTCGTGGCTAAAGGCTACCGTTTGCCGAGGGAATAGATTTCGATGAGACATTCGCTCCAGTTGCAAGATTGGAGGCAATCAGACTATTCCTAGCCTACGCAACACATCAAAGATTCAGAGTCTATCAAACGGATGTGAAGTCTGCGTTCCTGAACGGCGTACTGAAAGAAGAAGTCTATGTAGAACAACCGCCCGGCTTTCAGCAGGGACATCAGGTTTACAGACTCAGAAAGGCTCTATATGGGTTAAAACAAGCACCCAGGGCTTGGTACGATACCCTGTCAGAGTTTCTTCTTCAGAAAGGTTTTCGTAAAAGGCACGTAGATCTGCACCGTTCAAGCATTCGACTGGAAGATAACTTATTACTCGTGCAGATCTATGTAGACAACATTATCTTCGGATCAAAGAACGTCGTCATGTGTCACCAGTTTGAGAAAATGATGAAGGACATGTTCGAGATGTCAATAATGGGTGAAATGAACTATTTCCTCGGCTTTCAAGTCAAACAATCTGAAAAGGGAACGTTCATTAACAAGGCAAATACACTCGAGACCTCATCAAAAGATTCGGTTGCACATCCGGCAAACCTATCAAGATCCC
Source organism: Lavandula angustifolia (assembly GCA_028984105.1). Taxonomy (NCBI): domain Eukaryota; kingdom Viridiplantae; phylum Streptophyta; class Magnoliopsida; order Lamiales; family Lamiaceae; genus Lavandula; species Lavandula angustifolia. The sequence continues at coordinate 15,339,131 of CM054809.1, read as the reverse complement.
GATGAACACGAATATGAAAATTGATCTTGATAAAGAGGGAGTATCAGTAGACCAAACTGAATTTCGTGCAATAATTGGTTCCTTATTATATCTAACATCTACTCGTCCTGACATAACTTATGCTGTAGGTGTCTGCGCTCGATTTCAGGCGAATCCTAAGCAGAGCCACATGGACTCAGCAAAGAAGATTCTCCGCTACCTCGGAGGCACACCTGACATGGGTTTATGGTATCCAGCTGATGATAATATTGAACTAACTGGTTACTCTGATGCTGACTATGCAGGATGTAGAATTGACCGAAAATCAACTTCAGGAACTTGTCAATTCCTAGGCAGTAAGCTGATCTCATGGTTTTCAAAGAAGCAGCACTCAGTAGCCACGTCAACTACAGAAGCTGAATACATGGCTGCCGGAAGTTGTTGCGCCCAAATCCTTTGGCTGGGACAGCAGCTAAGAGACTATGACGTCATTCAGAATGAAGTGCCGATATTCTCGCGACGGTGCAGTGCTATTGCAATCACTCAGAACCCTGTACTACACACGAGATGCAAGCATGTGGACATTAGGCATCACTTCATTCGCGACCATGTCGAAAAGAAGGATATCAGAATGGAAAAGATCCATACTGACAAACAAAGGGCTGATATTCTGACCAAACCTCTAGCTGAATCCAGATTCAAAGAACTTTCAGTAGAGCTAGGTCTGCTGGACTCTACTGACACCAGTCAGTAAGAAGGTTCCAGGAGAGGATCATTCAGTAAGGGGGAATGATCACTCTCAATACTGAGTAAATTCAGTACGTAGAGACAGAAAACCATCTACAAGAGGTATCAGCTGACTACTATGTTCAGCTGACAGGTTTGCGTATCTCTACTCAGTAGTAACGAATAAAACAGTAATGCATTTATGATGAAGATTCAGCATGCTATTAAATATACTAAGATTGTCATTTATTATTAACGGCTTATATTTAATGCACGACATTCCATACACAAGTTTGCTGAACTCTGCACGCATTTAATGCATGTCATCTCATAGTTACTACTTAGGCATATTTACAACTGGCTTTGACTTAGGCGGCTATTGTGATCATTACTTAATATATCTTTTAATCTTGACCGTCCATCTCATAAAGCAAGTTCAAACTCTGCCTTTGATCGAAAACCGTTCACCTTCATGTTAGTATATATTTTCGATCATATCTTTAGAAACCGCCATTACCGCACTTAAAATCTTTTGCATCCGAAAATTCTGAGATCATTCCTTGCAATCCCCTCTTGCATATCTTTTCAGAATCTCTCTTTCGGTATGCTTATTACAACTGCTACACGAATTAATCTTCTTTTTCATAATCGCTATACAAACTGTTTTATTTAAATCGATACTGATAAATGCTAGTGTAACAGGTACAATGGCAAGTAAAAATATTTCGGTGTCTGCTCCAGTTAACATGCAAGAAATCCTGGATAAGGATCGCGTTTGGTTCGAGCCAACCATGGAGTTCAACGCCTGTGATCTCGATTATATGGACGAGATCTTCTCAGCTCTCAAAGAGTCAGGGCTTGAAAGTCTTCTTTCAAGGAAGCCGACGTACTTCCTCCTGAGGCAGGTGGCCGAAGTTTATCTTAATTCTGACTCAGTAGGCACTAAAGCATATATCCATCAAGGAGGCACTAAAGAGAAGTTTTGATTTGCCTTCTGAAGGAGCCAGTACTGTGGGGTACAAGGATGATCTTGTAGATGACTACTTGACAATATTCTGTGGAAAGCCCACGACCTTCAGAGCTGCTTTTCCTAAAAACAATATGCTGCCTCAGTACAAAGCTTTGGCTTATATTGTGAGGCAGCTACTGACCAGCCAAGCAGGCTCATTCGATCAAGTATCGAGGCTAAAGATCTAGCTCATGATGGCCATATATGATAGAGCCCAGATTAATTGGACGGAGTTCTTTATCCGTGAATTCATGGCTCAAGCGACAAAATTCGACAAGGCCTCTTGCACGCTGAGTGCAAAGGGCAAGCTTCTTTATGGACTGAAGTTGTCCATAATGATAGAGGATGTCTGCGGATCTGAACCAATCACCTACAGTGACAAGGAGTATTTTAATGTGAAGAAGGTCAGATTCCACAACAAGGCTCGCTGCTCTTCGCCAGATCGGGTCGAGTCCCTCGGCCATAACTCGCCAGACTAAGCCTCGGCGAGCTACACCCTCGAAGAAGAGAACACCTCCAGTAAAAACTCCAAAGGCACCAGCTAAGAAACTGAGGAAAGTCATTCAGGACGTGCCTACTGAACCTGAGGTTTCTCCTGAAGTTCCTGCTGCTCAGGCTACTCAGCAACCTATTCAGCCTCAGCGGCTGATAGACGAGTCAGAATCATCTGAAAAGACTCAATCAGTGGAGAAGGCCGTCTCCACTGAGGAACCCGTAGAAGTGGAACAAGGGGATGCTACTGAAGCACATAGCGAGGAGATTCAGCGTCTTGACAGCCCCCTCTCATTCCACCACTCAGTGATCATATCCAGAGCATCCCGAGAGATTCTTCAACAGATTCCAGAGCTTGCTGACTACTCTGATCTGTTGCTCATTGCAAAATCAGCAAGGCTCCACATGTTCTTTGCGCTTTCGGGAGTGGCCCCAACTACAACGTCTAGTACTCCACTACTCCTGCCAGCAGCTTCATGAAGAAGAACCTGAAGTTGAGGGAGCAAATAGGCTACTCTGAGCCTACTGACCTCAGCACCATGGAGAACCCGAGGGGCTGCTATGCCGGCAATAATACATGACGAGCGCCTAGCTACGGGTCAAGCACCCTCGGATGGATCGGACCACGATGGTCAAGATCCACCCTGATGATTCGAGCCCCGGAAAGCCTGATGAGGAAAATCCCCAGGACAAGGATACACATGCTACTGAACAAGCTCAACCTCCACTCCGTATCCTTAGACCTGAGAAGTCCAAGGCTGGTGCTTCGTCCTCAGCAGAGCCCGCTCAGCTCTTGCTGGAGTCGACTTACGAAGCAGCGCCCAGCACAACTTCCAAGAGATCTCGATCCGTAGCAAAAGCTCTCACCGCTTAGGGAATCCAGAATCGAGCTCTTGCAAAAGCCGTCCACAAGGTGTGGAAACAAACTGCGCTAGCCACAACCAATGAGCTACAGGGGCTGAAAACATCAGTATCTAAATCAGCCGCCCCTGTTTTCTCTGAAATTGTATCCAAAGCTTTGGCTAAGCAGCAGAAGCAGTTTGATGATCAGCTTAGAATCATTCAGGAAGGACAAGCCAAACTTCTCGAAGCATTCCAGGCTTCAATATTCACTCATACTGAGTCCTTCACTGAACAAGCCCAGGCCACGGAGATCCGCCTTGACAACTTTGAACTGGTCGTGGAGGATAAGATTTCTGAGAAGCTGACAGAATTCAAGGCAGCAGCTGACCTCTCCCATAAGCAATACTCGGAGGAACTGACTAATGAGAGGAATGAGCTGCACTTGGCACTGACAAAGATCCATGAAAGACTGGACGAACTATCCGCTGCCTACACACGCCTAGACAAGAAGATACTCGTCCCTACCACGGCTGTAATTGATGATGCCAAAAAGGGGGAAGGAAAAGAGAAGAGTACGGAAGGAAAAGAGAAGAGTACTGAGAAGCCGACCCCTACCAAAACTACTGCCTAATTACTTAAGGGGACATCTTCACTGAGATCTGAGAAAAAGACCAAGTCCGTGGATCGAGATAAGCGGGGACCGAGACTCAGACTCAGACAGAGGGTAAGGCCCAGGGTGTCTTGGCTGCGAGCACAGCTGAGACTGGCCCAAGTGGCTCAGGAACCCAGGCTACTCATGCAACCCAGACTCCAACTAATTTTATCAAGGAGGTTGCAGAGTATGCTGAGCAGGAAGAGTCAGAAGAGGAAGAGGTTCCTCTCCCTCCACCTGTTCAGGGAAAAGGCAAGAAAGTGCTGATTCTCCCAACCCCTCCAGCCAAGAAAACGAAGAGATATATTTCAGCTGAGGAGGAGGCTCAAATTGCGGTGATGAGAAGGCGGCAAGGGAGATTGGTGAAACCAGAAGCTGCTAATAAACCAAAGTCTAAGCCTGTCAAAGGAAAGACAAAAACTTCAGCTCGAGGAGGAAGAAAACATGCTAGGTTACCTCCAAGGAAACTGATTATCGAGGATGAAGAAGATAGGGAGAAAGAGAAGGAGCAAAAGGAGCAAAGCACTGAGAAGCAGGGTACGTCAAAAGAAAAATCAAGTACCCCTGCTGAATCTGAAGACATTCCTCAGAAAGCCACTGAAGCCCAAGATGATGAAATTGAGGCTATATTCGACCAAATGAACAGATACCTATACAGAGGCGAAGAGGCTAGACAAGTTCAGGCTGCCAGAGACAGAATCTGGGAGGCAGACCTTGAAGCAGTGAGAAAAAGAACTGAGGAAGAGGCCAGGCTGAGAGTACCTTCAAAAGCTGATATTCCTTATCGATACAGAAGGTTCAGGAAGCTAGCTGATCTGAAATCGCACAGATGGCCAAAGACAGACAATTGGATACCTGCTCAATTTACTCAGAGATGGAAATCGGCAAAGATAGAGTTCATCAAGCGCAATTATTTCTGGAGGTTCTGGCCCAACATGACTAAGGCTGATGCCTACACAGAATGGATGATGATAATTGAACCTGATCTATACATATACTTGCATAAAGCCGTATCTGAAGGTATAGAAGTCAGTGTTCCGGAGCCCAGAATCATACCTCCACCTAGAAGAAATGATGACTCAATCCACGTTGGGGTAATAGAAGCTGAAGTGAAGTATGCTGCATCGAAGAGAGAACTGGACGAAGATGACCCAGCAGACTTTGTTGCATACTTGAAGCTGAGGAAGAACACATACCGGATGTATGGAGTGCCACTGCCAGAGACGCAATCTCAAGGATTCATGGACGGGATCAAGCGGTTTAAGGGCTCCTAGGCTTAGTTCGATCTTCCTAGCTTAGCATGATTTGTAAGCTGCATCGATCCGAATGACTCATATATACAAATCTGATTTTGGCTCTGACAACCACTTGTTGTCTATTCAGCCGTGTTTGTATTATGCTTTAACACTCAGAATCACTAAAGTGATGACTGACTCACACACTCACTCTATTTACTTTCTTGTCAGTTTATTACTTTGTTAGATTCTGCTAGTCTAGTTTCTATGTAATGGGGGAAATTGTGTTTTGCCCTGTTTTCTCAGTAATCTAGAACTGCTGGACCAACTCCGCTGATCCTACCTGTAATATTGTAAGGAGCTCTGTTTCTGTTAGTTTAGTGTTAGCATAGATGATAGGTTTTGGCATCATCAAATAGGGGGAAAATGTTGGGTGATGATTCTATCCTCATCATAGTCTTACTTGGTAGGAAATGATTCTATCTTCTATACTGAACCATGCTCAGCAGCCTAGTGCTCTGAATATTGAGAAGATTTGAAGATCCCAAAACCCTATCTGATTGGTGAACCATTCCTTTGTAATCGTTGCTTTTTGTCTCTGAGGTTTCAGACTCAGTAGACACTCTGCTCTGATCAAGGCGCTCAGTAGATTATCTGCCTTAACACCAGAAGTAGAAGACTCAGTGATACTGGACTCAGCGAGAGCAAAGATATGCGAAAGAGTCGTAGAGAACTGGACTCAGCAGGAGCAGTTCACTGAACTCAGAGCTGATCTTCAGTAGACTTTACTCAGCTATCTACCTACTGAATATGGGATCAGACTCAGCATCGGTAGACAGTCTTCTGAACTGTCAGATACTTTTGAAAAATAATCAGCATTGTCATACACGAGGAAGAGAGAAGTCAGCTTCAGTTTGCCTTGAAGTCTGTGCTGTCTCAACCACTCTATCCGCCTCGACGAATGACAAGAACACACGTGTCTTCTCACCTGCTAAAGCTGCAGTCAACCCTTTACCTAAAAAGGAGGGAAAGCACACTGTTACCTACTTCAAAAGAGCCGTTTGCTACGAAAAGAGAGAGAAAGAAGAAGATCGTCTCCAACGGATCTTTTCCAATCTCTGCTCTATATATAGAGGGACATTTCAAGAAGAGAAGAGAGCGCGCAAGCTTAAACGACGAAAACATACACAAGCACTAAAACGAGCTAGAACTAGAAAACCCTAAGTCTTCCGCAAGAACTTGAAGATCTATTTCCGGCGAAAGACTACCTTCTCAGCTCATAGGGAACCAAGCTAAACTGTTAGAAGAGCCTCTAGTATCCAAATCGACGATACACGAACCTAAAGCTCATTTCAGCTGTTCGTCGATCTAGAAGCTACATTCTCATTCCCTATCCCTCTAACCCTAAGCTCAACCGAATATACTTATAGCTTAGACGAAGGAGTTCATATTTGAACCCAATCCTTATTGTAAAAGGACTCCTTCATAGTTCGAGAAGTTTGTCAAACACTTTAGTTTGATGCCTTTGTAAACTGGGACTTGCTCGAGTATAATCCCCAAGCCACGCCTTTGTCCAACGTGTACAAGCCGACCGAGACTAACTCGGTATAATAAATAGCCTCCCGAACTTTCGGGACAGTGGACGTAGGATCGATTGATATCCGAACCACTTTAAAAATCGTGTCTTGTTATTGCTTTCGATTCTTCGTTGCATTGATTTTACTTGTTCATACTAAAAATCTTCGTTAAAATCATACAACTTGTCTCAAAGATACCTGAACTGTCTACTTGTTGAACTGAGACTTGCATAAAACGGTTTTCCACTCAACTGATTAGGGCCTACACTTTTCCACACCGCTGAACTCTACCTGTTTGATACTGAATTCGACTCGATCGGCCAGCGGATCTCGGTAGAGTCGAGACTCTTTGCCACACACGATTCGAAGCAGCTATTTGGTCTGCTGAATTATTTCAGTACGGCACTTTCCTGAACAGGACTGTTCGTGTTTGAAGTTGAGAAAATCGAATTCAGGTGTATTCACCCCCCCCCCCTCTACACCTGACCGTACACTCGGGACCAACAACACGTTTCCAAAGATTCTCACTTAAGAATCTTTGATTGGTGCTCATTTGTTATTGAACGATTGTGTGAAGGTGTTCAATCACTTAAGAATGTCAGTGGCTGTGTTTTAATACTCCCCTTGTTTATTTTCACCGGTTCATGTGGTTGGGTAAAGCTGAGAGCAGTAGCTTGCCCATAATTAAGCATTGGACATCTGAGAAATTCAAAGAGAGATTAGATCTAGAGTTTGCTGCTGGGGAGATTGGTAGGGGCATTTGGGTAGAAGATACATATCCAGTCAGTTTGAAGATGAAAGATCAGGCAACAGAATCATGCCCAATTGAAGCTGAACTTGAAGACCAAGTTTTGCCTGATGAAGCTAAAGAACCCCAACCTAAATCAGACCAAACTTATAGCAGAGTGATTATGTATCATCTGCCTGCCAGTGAGAAGACTGACACAGAGATTAAAGCCATGGCAAAGGATGTAAGTATTTTTATTATCCTAGTGTCAATTCTGTTAAATAAACGTGTCAATTATGTTCATGAAAAGTGTCAAGTTGTGTTGACTACCTTTGTATGTTTTATAGGGTATTTAACGAGACATCCATGCTTTTGCATAGTGTTAATTATGTTCAATAAACTAGTCAATTTGTGTTTCAGTGAAAATGACCATGTTTGTAATTCAAAGTGTCAATTATGTTCAATAAATGTGTCAATTATGTTGAAGAAAAGTGTCAATGTTTTGTTATGAAAACTGTCGATTATCTTTGTATTTTTATAGGTCTTGAATGAGATATTCCTTCTTTTGCAAAGGGATTTGAGAGTAATTACTCGTGTTCATCTGGAGAGATTAAATAAATTAACCGCAAGTGATGATAAAGAGGTTGAAGGAACGTCTTCACTACATTCCCAAGGCTCTGCAGAAAATGATGTGTATTAATTTTTCTAGAATCCAGATTTTCACTCTCACATTGACATGATAGTCGAACAATTCCTCAATATGAAGAAAGGTTCAAAGCAAGCAGGTAACTGACATATATTCTATCTTTTCTTCTTTCTAGTGGACAAGGATCATATAAAACTGGTGAAGAACATGGGAATCATCCACTTCCAAATTTCAGACTCTTATCACAAAGCACATCTTAGACATCCCAAGAACAGACTGATGAAGGTGTGGAAGTAGTTGATGATGCACATCTTGATTCTTTAATCAGCAAAATATCAGAACTGGCATCTGCTGATGAAGGTATTTCCATATTCTTTAAAATTATCAATTACTAAAAATTGACACTCTGATAAATAATAATTAACACATGTCTCCAACCAAATGACTCTATACAATGAACAATTTGTCTTTTGAAAACAATGGTTCCTTGGCAAGTATACAATGTTGATTGGATTGCTAGAGGATAAAATTGTAAGTATACTTCCCAATTCATGAAGAAATATGTAAAACAGTTGTCAGAACTTAATCAAATGGAGAAGGATGTTGTTGATTACTTTTTCCACAAACATTGACCAAAAATTGTGTAGGTATTTATAGTTTCTTTGTTTTTTAAAACTATGTTCTTAACTATCACTGGTGGTTAACATATTTTCCAAAAAACAGAGACAATGTCTTTGCTCATGCGGGTCGATTCTTCATGTCATTCTGCATTATGAACAGCATGACATATTCTACCTTTATTGATATCAGTGTTATTGATGTTCGGAGTCTGTTTCTGAACAAAGCAGAGAAATATCGAGCTCAAGCCCATTCAAAAAATATTGTCAAGTTCTATTTTAATGCTTAATTATCGGTAAACAAAATTGTTATTTTCTCATCTTTTTATAATAAATTGTTCTATTGATTTTTTTTTCTTATAGAACGCTCTCAAAGTCTTCACAAATGAAAAAGATTCTACAAAGAAAGATGAAAGGGAAGTTGATGTCATAAATTGTTGGATGTATTGGAGACACGGTTGGAACAGGGTACTGATCTGATGAAGGCAAATTTGATAAGAGAAAATTTCATTGATTTTTTCACTTGTAATATAGATATATTATATGCTGACAAATTTTCATTCTTATATAGATATATTTTCCGATATGCTTCAATACTCATTTTTTGGAGCTGTAATTGACTTCAATAAGAGAAAAGTGCACTATATTGACAATGTGAAGTCAAATTCAAAAGAGAACTCAGATTTCATGTGTCTTGTCACATAATTGGTGTGTATTTAGTCATTTATATATATTATATAATCTAAGTGTTAATCTATTTGATTAGAAGTATCAGTTTTATTGATGTAAAGCCAGAAAAAAAATTTGGAAATTCCTAAAGTTGTTGTATCACTCCAAAGCTGCCGAGTATGATGTATATGTCATTGAAAACACAGATTTTGAACGACAGAATGATAGAACAGATGTTGATTGCGGTGTTTTTCTAATGAATCATATGGAAAACTTTGTAGGGCGTAAGGATTTTTTGCAGGTATGATTTTCATATGTTTTCTTGTTGTATATAAAACTTTAACTAACGTAATTTTTTTTTTCGTGCTTTATTTTATTAGATTGGTCGAAGAAGAATGCTTCGAGAAAAATATTGCACAATGATTATTCTTTAACGTTACAATGAGGTAATTCAAGCTGATCTGGCGGCAGTTGGAAAATTTGTATCAAAATCATGATTTCGAGGAGGAGGTTGTTGAAGAATAGTTTCTTTAGTTTTGTTCGATGCATTTGAATATTAATGATGTAGTTTTTAAGATTTGTTGTTAAATGTTTGAACAGATTTTCTAGTGTGAATTGTATGTGATATTAGGGTGAATCTTAATCTACTGATCATGTTAGTTGTTAGTTATTTAGTAACAGTGTCAAACATGTTCGAAAAATGTGTCAATCATGTTCGGAAAAAGTGGCAATGTTTGTATTTATTTTATAGGGCTTGAACGAGATATTCATGCTTTTGCATAGTATCATTGGTCTTCAATTAACTTATCAAATTATGTTTCAGTAAAGGTGACATTCTTTGCAATTTGTTCAAGAAAAGTTTCAATCATTTTCAAGAATAGTGTCAATGTTTGCAATCTATTCGAGAAAAGTGTCAATTATCTTCAATAAATGTGTCAATCATGTTCCAGAATGGTGTCAATTATCTCTGCGGTGCATGTCAATGTTGACAAAAGAACGTGTCAATTCAACTAACATAATGTGTCAATTGCATCTGCGGTGCGTTTCACTTGAAAGTGTCAATTCAATTAATATAATGTGTCAATCATGATTAAAGAAAGTGTCAATTATTGATAAAAGAAAGTGTCATTCATTTATAATAACATAACGTGTCAATGATGTTCAATTATGTTGAATAAAAGTGTCAGTCATACTACACAAAAGTGTCAATTATGTTCATTAAAAGTGTCAATCATGTTCAAGAAAAGTGTTCAAGAATAGTATTAATTGTCTCCGCGGTGCATGTCAATCTTGACAAAAGAACGTGTTAATTCAACTAACAGAAAGTGTCAATTATTGATAAAAGAAATTGTCAGTCATACTACACAAAAGTGTTAATTATGTTCAATAAAAATGTCAATGTTGACAAAAGAATGTGCCAATTCAACTAACATAATGCGCGTCACTTGAACGTGTCAATCATAGTTAAAGAAAGTGTCAATTATTGATAAAAGAAAGTGTCAGTCATACTACACAAAAGTGTCAAATATGTTCCATAAAAGTGTCAATGTTGACAAAAGAAAGTTTCAATTCAACTAACATAATGTGTCAATTGTTAACTAAAACAATCTTGGATTTGGAGTTTTGGTACCAAATTCCTTTGTTGGTTTTGAGGTTGAAGTATATCTTAATGTTCTCCTCTTCAGCTTCTTTGTTTTTGTATTACCCTTTATCATTTGCTGCTTTCTCCCTTTTGTGATTGAATGAGATGGATCCAAGACTTGATTTGATGAACTTGAAATAATAATGTCATGAACGGGTTTTTCCTTTGCAGCAATCAATGCATTGACACTCAAAATCACATTATTAATCCCATCTTCGACAGTTCTCCTCATCTCCTAACTTTCTTGTACTTTTAGAAACAGATTATAACACTTTCTCATCAATTGGTTTCTCCAAGAACTCTTTTGAAACTTTTCAAAAGTACTATTTGTCTGAGCAGCTTTATCCCATACCTCTTGCTTGGAAAATTTTGTCCATCTCTTCTTGATTTAGCAATCTGGTATTTGAGTCACACAATGGACATGTAGTATTCTCAAACAATGATAGAATAATAGTTCACATTCTTACCAAAGTTCCGAAAGCATGAAAACTGATATATTGATGCTTATAGCTATTGTAATCAGTAACCTGATAAATCTTCACACCATCTTCTTCACATATAAACAGGAATGTAGTGGAAATCAATGTCAAGAACTCATTCTTGAATTTTTTAAAAACTGTAAGAGTATATACCTCAAAAGCATGCTTGAGACTTCCCGACAACGGCAAGCAGGATATAGGGCGGGCTGTGGAACATTTGAATTCATCCTTTGATTCGTTACGTATCCACTGTTCAACTGTTCTCGAAAAGATTTTTTTGAAATCATTCAAACTAGTTGTCTTTTTTTTGTGGCAAATCCTAACGCATTATTCATTCTCTCACTTCTTTGTGAAGATAAGATCCCGGTGGAGAAAAAGTCCTTGTTATAGGCAGTGCTCCCTTTTTTTCTGATTTGATACAACCTCCCAAGCCACTCTTGATCTTGCAATCCATAGGATGAAACCATTGTATTCCAACAATCCTCAAACTCATCTTCATTTGAATAGCCCGTCAAACATTTGCTAAATGCATCGTTCAATTCCTTATTATGTTTCAATCTTCCAAATCTGCTTATTGCATTTTGATACAAAATGTCATATACAAAGTCTATGCTTTGCTGTTAGGAACACCTTCTCTAGTCCATTTGCAAATGGCTTTGTCCTGATCCGTGAAAATACTAACTCAACTTTTATTTCCCATCGACTTTTTGAACACATCAAACAACCATGCAAAAGACTCCTCTTGCTCATTTGATATAAATGCACATCCAAACATAACATTTTTGTAGTGGTTATTCAATCCAACAAAAGGTTCACAAATCAAGTTATACCTGTTAGTTCTATACGTGGTGTCAAAAATAAGGACGTCCCCATATACCATATAGTCATCTTTCATCATTGAGTCTCTCCAAAATACATTACAGAACCTACCATCATCATCAAGCCTCAAACGGAAAAAGAAGTCTGGATCTTCAGCATTTTGTTGGTGGAGAATATCAATCAAGCTCTGTGCATCGCCACCTTCTACTGCTAACATTCTCAGTTGGTTCACAAAGTTCAAGTGATCCTTCTTGGTATGACCAAGTACTTGCTCACCACCTGCATCTTGGGACATGAATCGGAATGTGTCTACAGCCCTTATCCCAGATGAGATCATATCTTCAATAAATGCAGCCTTCTCACCCATAATTGTCCATCCTGAACGATGTATGTAGCTCAATTCTTTCCTACAGGGTGTATGGTTATGTTCCGTGACATGTTGAGTAACTTCATACATTGCATCATCTGTTAGTTTGATTTTCAACGTAGCTTTACAATTCGTGTGGGTTACGTACTTTCTAGAACTCTATTCTTTACCAACCAAAGAAGCAGCTGCATTGGCTCGCACTCCTTGAGATGAGCAAACAAATAACTTTGCAATAGTAACACCAGCAACATTTTTTATTGAATTTGATTTTCTTACGCTAAATCCAACTTCAGCAGCATGTGTACAATACGTTTGATACGTATGCTCAATGTTGCTAACCTTTAAACCAAGCAAAGAACCCGACAAATCTCAAATATTATCTATAAGAAGAAGAACAGAACAAGTGTGTCAATTGTAATAACTATAAGTGTTAATCTTGAACAAACAAAAGTGTTAAAACGGAATGTAATTTTATGTAATAACCATTTTGAATACCTTCTTCTGTATGAACATCATGACAATGGTGATTAACAATAAATGAAACAAGTGTTCGATCATTGACAGTTGTTTGGCTATCTTCAATCCCTGATCTGCTACTTTCTGAAAGATTGACACTTTTACCTACAGAGAATAACACTATAGTCACTTAAAATGACACTGCTCTATATAAATAAATTTAATAATTTTTCCTTTCTATTTTGTGAATGATTTTCCACTATACATTGTGTATTCACAGCTTGAATATCATCACAATTGTTGTGGATGTTTGTTTCGGATCCAGATTCTGCAAGGAAGTTTCAATTGCAACAAGATCAATCATAATAAATAAACGTGTCAATTATCATTACAGAGACAGTCAATTTGATGCTACCTCAAACAAATGGACACAATAATCATACCAAAGTTTACTGCACACATCACATGCAGAACAACAACCAAAAACATTAATTAAAGGGACGTTTCACTCTTCTTGAAGCAAATTGTCATTTATTAACATAGAAGTTGTGACTTGAATTCAACATCAATACAAAACAACACAAAAAACAAGAGAACATTAATTAAAGTGTCAATTCTTATAAACAGAGTGCTATTACCTTCAATACTGGATGAAATTTCGAATTTAAATTCCATTTTAGATTTTTGATTCAAGTTAAGAAATTTGATACAATAAACAGAGTGCTATTACCTTCAATACTTGATGCCCAGCGTCGTTTGAAACAATTTCGAAGAAATTCGTAGTGAATTTTGTCGTTTCCACGCTGTCGTGGAATTCATCCGCCACGTCTCTGCACCGCCATTTATGCAGCGCCCCCATGGAATTGATCCACCACACAGATAATTAGCACCGTCTCTACTCCGCCTTGATGCGACCGAGCAATCGAAATCATATAAATCGAAGGCCTCTTCTTCAATAAATGTTTTGTGCAGGCGTGTTTATGAGCTGAAGGTTTTATTTTAATTTTTTTTAATAAAGTAGAAAATTGGGTCAAACTCGGTCTAACCGGGTCAAAATTGAAAATTGGATCATATGCACAGTAGTCCATCTCTTAATTAAAAATGTTAAGTGAGATCAGCCTCATTTATACACAAAATTTAGACTTTTTTTAATTTAGAGGTCTCATTTCACTTATTTAAAATATTATTAGTATATTATAATTTGAAAACTATGTCACTTCACTTTATTAATAATGTTCTAATTTACGTTAGATTTAAAACTTTTTAAATTTTAAGCTATAAGATTGTCGATTATAAACAAAAAAAAAACGGAGTAAAATTTGAATATGAACTTAAATACTAAATCAATTAGATCTTTTGCACATGATTTATTTAATATTTGTAGCAATTTTTTTTAATATTTCGCAATCTAATTAATTTAAAAAGTCATTGCGATTAGGAGAATCAATTTTCAATTTTGGTGTTTGTCAATTAGTAAAATTATATCGGTGTTTATTGAGACATTCTGATTTAGATATTGTTACTCCTGACCATATCTTTTCAGAACTTAAAGTTGAGGAGTTCGAGTTTGGTCTACCTCGAAGGAAGCAGCGAGCTGAAGCTGACACCCAAGTCGACCATACCTTCAAAGCATCAGTCAGCACAGCGGCTCCAGCGTTTAGCAAGGCTGAACCTTCACTCAGTGACTTACAAGAAGGAAACCTGGCTAAGAAGTACGCACTGCTTGACGTAAAGTATCAAAAGGAGAAGGAGAGGTGCAGAAAACTCTCAAGAGTCGTCAGAGACTCCAGAGGTAAGTCTGAATATACACCTAAGCGCACTCCTAACTCACATACTTCTGACTGCAGGAAACAGGAGGACTCAGATCAGTCGAAAGACATCGAGAGCAAAGAAGAGAGAGTCACTCCCTACTACAACTGCAAGAAGCAAGGACATTATCAGTATGATTGTCCGGAGCTCAGTACTGCTGAGAGAGCAGCACGCAAAGCTCGAAGGGAGAAGTTCATCAAGAAGCATCAAGCATATATAGCTGGTGAACTCCCAGACGACTCAGATGAAGTCGATTCCTTCATGGATTCATCCGACGATGAAACAGCATTCATGGTCGTAGAGCTTGAAGAAGACGCTGAAAAGTGTCTCATGGCAGGAGAAGAGGATGAGGTAAACTCTCACGCTCCATTTAACTCCTCTTCACACTGCACACACGACATTATTTCAGGTGCAGATGAGAATCTGGACGTCGCAATAGCATATGAAGAACTACTTGATGAGCAGATTCAGATGAGTCTACAACTCAGTAAGACTCTTCAGGAGTTGGATACCCTGAAGTGAGAATAAGAGACTTTCTCAGGAGAGTCAGGCTGCTACTGAGTCAGAAGGACTTGTGTTGAGACACAGAGAAGAGATAAACTCTCTGTTGGCCAATTCTCAGCATCATGAAGATCAGATCTCAGTACTGGCCAATGACTTGACTCAGAAAGATACTGAACTGAGTTTACTGAAGGAAGAGTTGTTAGGACTTCAGACCGAGCATGAACTGCTGAAGAAAAGTGATGATGTCTGGAGGAACCTGATGACAGAGTGGTACATGGGCACTGAAAAGAAGCTTGAGGCGATGCTAGCAAGCAACAAGTCTAAGCAATGCAAGGAGGGACTTGGATTCACCCATGGAGCCTCCTCATTTGCCCCCGTAGGCTTAGAAAACCGGATAGCTGATAGATTTGTTCAAGGGGAGACTATCAACGCAGAGATTCTGAACCCCCTAGCCAAGAACAAACAAAAGATGAAGGCACCTCATCCCAGCTATCAACATTCTGACAAGAAGATCAGTTCCAAATCACCCCAGTTCAGTCAAGGGGGAACCAACAAAGTTAAGTGGGCTGGTCAGTATGGATCTCTACAGTGACACATCCAGCTCAGTATGGATCATACTATTATGATCCTATTGTCAGGAGAGGACCTAAGAGTCAGAAGAAGAAGAAGAAAGCCGTGCAGAAGGCAAAGTATGTTGATCATGACTCCTGAACCTATGAAGCCTTAGAAGTCAGCATAGACCAGCCCAGTGGTCAAGTATGTTGATCAAAGGGGGAAGAAAATGTCTGAGACCACCAGGGTCGTAAGACAGATCTGGGTTTCCAAAACTAACATCTAAGGACCCTAAATCAAAAATAAAGGGTACCTAAATATAATTATGTTTTGCAGGTGCACAAGGACCCTTGGTATGTGGACAGCGGATGCTCAAGAGACATGACATACCAGAAGGACTTACTGAAGAATTATACTCCTGAAGAAGAACCCCGAATCAAGTTCGGAGACAACGCAAAAGGCTATACCAGAGGCTATGGAACACTCATCATTGGAACCGCAACAGTTCCAAGAGTATAATATGTTGAAGGACTTCAACATAATCTTCTCTCTGTTAGTCAATTTTGTGATAACTCGAATAGAGTGGTTTTTGACGTTAGTTTCTGTGATGTCATTGATAAATCTACAAGGAAAACAGAGTTGTCAGGTTCGCGCAAAAAGAATATCTATGTAGCTGACTAGAACTCAGCTGAACCAGAAGCTTGTTTGTTGGCAAAGAACGACAACAGAACGGGGTGACTCTGGTACATAAGACTCAGCTATCTGAACTTCAAGACGCTCAACAAGCTAGCTAGAAACACTCTAGCAAGAGGACTGCCGAATGAAGTATTCAGCAAAGACACTCAGTTAGAAGCATGTCTGAAGGGAAAGCAAACAAGGAATCAAAATCCACCTATTCCATCTCCTTCCACTGATGGAATCCTTCAACTGCTGCACAAGGATTTATTCGGTCCAGTCTCTCCGGTGACGATCAGAGCCAAAAAGTATGCTTTAGTGGTCATTGATGACTACTCGCACTACACATGGGTCATATTTATTGCCAACAAGTCTGACGTCAAAACAGAGTTACCAACGCTTCTGAAAAAGCTCAGTGTCGAGAAGAACAGTAATATTATCAAAATACGTTCAGACAGAGGAACTGAGTTCCTGAATTCGATGGTGGAAGAGTTCTGCAAAGCTGAAGGCAGAGAGCATGAGACGTCTGTCGCGCGCACGCCTCAACAAAATGGGGTTGCTGAAAGGAAGAATAGAACACTCAAAGAAGCAGCAAGAACCCTGCTCGCAGAATCAGGACTCCCAACCAAATTCTGGGCAGAAACTACAGAACTGCATGTTACACTCAGAACAGATCTCTACTGACTAAGCAGCATAAGAAGACACCACATGAATTATGGAACGGCAGGAAGCCTTCTCTATCTTATTTCCATATTTTTGGATGTCCGTGCTTTATCCACAATAATGAGAAGGATCAGTTAAAGAATTTTGATAGCAAGTCAGACTAGGGAGTCTTCTTAGGATACTCTCGGGTCAGCAAAGCCTTCAGATTTTTTAACTACCGGACCCTTTGCGTGGAGGAAAGCCCTCATGTTGTTTTTAATGAGTTTGTTATTGAAGACAGGAGCAGGAACTCTAAACCAGAGTATGAGGACATCAGTAAGCAGCTACAGGATCTGAGCCTGAAAGATAAAGTTGAAAAGATCCAGCTGTGTTGGGATGTTGATTCAGATGAAGAAACTGAAGATAAGTCTACTGAATCTCAGCCAGCAGCAGAAGTAGCTAAACAGATTGACTCTACTGAACAAAGTCAATCCCAGGTAACTCAGGTCGATGAAGAAACCCAAGTGGTAACTGAGACCTTTACTGAGGATAATAATTCAGGGGAAACAAATAAAGTTCCTGAGCTAAATGCCCCTGAACCTGGTGACTCAGTAGACCCAACTCTAGTAGCTGAATTGCTTCAATCTCAGAATAGTACAACTGAAATGCCTAACTTACCGACTATCTGTGTTTAACAAATCTCAGATGATAAGTTGAAACATCGTAGATCGTGGCTAGACACTCACACTTCTGACTTGATTATTGGAGATCCTTCAGCAAGCGTAAAGACAAGATCCAGATTATGTCAGGGAGAAAGCACATTATATTCATGCTTCTTGTCTACTGAAGAACCTCAGTCAGTTGAGGACGCACTTAAGGACCCTGATTGGATCATAGCTATGCAGGAGGAGCTGAATCAGTTCACGAGAAATGAAGTATGGGAGCTTGTTGATAGACCCCGGCATCAACATGTGATTGGAACTAAATGGGTCTTCAAGAACAAGCGAGATGAAAACAACGTTATAGTAAGGAACAAAGCAAAACTCGTGGCAAAAGGCTACTATCAAGCTGGAGGAATAGATTTCGACGAAACTTTCGCTCCAGTTGCAAGATTGGCGGCAATCAGACTATTCCTAGCCTACGCAACACATCAGCGATTCAGAGTTTATCAAATGGATGTGAAGTCTGCGTTCCTGAACGGCGTGCTGAAAGAAGAGGTCTATGTAGAACAGCCTCCCGGCTTTCAGCAGGGACATCAGGTCTACAGACTCAGAAAGGCTATGTACGGGTTAAAACAAGCACCCAAGGCTTGGTACGATACCCTATCTGAGTTTCTTCTTCAGAAATGTTTTCAGAAAGGCACAGTAGACCGCACATTATTCAGGATTCGACTGGAGAGATGATATCCTAGTTGTGCAGATCTACGTAGATGACATAATCTTTGGATCGAAGAACGTCATCATGTGTCAGCAATTTGAGAAAATGATGAAGGATAAATTCGAGATGTCAATGATGGGAGAGATGAATTATTTCCTCGATTTCCAAGTCAAACAATCTGAGAGGGGAACGTTCATCAATCAAGGCAAATACACTCGAGACCTCATCAAGAAGTTCGGTTGCACATTCGGCAAACCAATCAAGATCCCGATGAACACGAACATGAAAATTGATCTTGATAAAGAGGAAGTATCAGTAGACCATACTAAATTTCGTGCTATTGTTGGTTCATTATTATATCTAACTGCTACTCGACCCGACATAACTTATGTTGTAGGTGTCTGCGCTCGATTTCAGGCGAATCCTAAGCAGAGTCACATGGACTCAGCAAAGAAGATTCTCCGCTACCTCAGAGGAACACCTGACATGGGTTTATGGTATCCAACAAATGATAATATTGAATTAACTGGTTATTTTGATGCATACTATGCAGGAAGTAGAATTGACCAAAAGTCAACTTCTGGAACTTGTGAGTTCCTTGGCAGTAAGCTGATTTCGTGGTTTTCAAAGAAACAGCATTCAGTAACGACGTCAATAACTGAAGCTGAATATATGGCTGCTGGAAGTTGCTGCGCCCAAATCTTTTGGCTGAGACAGCAGCTACGCGACTATGATGTTATTCACTCATAACCAGTAATTCATACGAGATGCAAGCACGTGGATATCAGACACCACTTCATTCGTGATCATGTCAAAAAGAAGGATATTAGGATGGAAAAGATCCATACTGACCATCAAAGGGCAGATATTCTGACCAAGCCTCTATAGCTGAAGCCAGATTCAGAGAACTTTCAGTAGAGCTAGGTCTGCTGGACCCTACTGACTCCAGTCAGTAAGTGGTTTTAGGAGAGGAGCATTCAGCAAGGGGGAATATTCACTCTCAGTACTGAGTAAATTTAGTACGTAGAGACTCAGCAACCATCTACACGAGGTATCAGCTGACTATGATGTTCAGCTGACAGGTTGCGTATCTCTACTCAGTAGCCAATGAAATATTCTGTGCATTTATGATTCAGATTCAACTTCGTATTCAATGCCTTAGAAAATGTCATTAAATGCATGTCGTATCAAGTTACTTCTTTGGCTAGTTACAACTGTATTTTGACTTAGGCAGCTAAAATGATCATTACCTATTTTATAACATTAAATCCTAGCCGTCCATCTCAGAAAGCATTTTCAAACTGAACCGTGGATTTTTAACTATTCATCTTCTTTAACATATAAAAACACGTTCAATGTTTAGAAACCACCATTTCACTTTGCAAATTTTTTTAGCCCTAGATTTTCAAAGAATAGCCTCCGTTTCCTCGCAAACCAAACCTATTTTCAAATATCTCAGAAACTCTTTGGTAAATCTTTAATGATTATTCAGCATCGTATATGATACTTATAATATTTTTTTTATTCGATAGTAATATTTCTTATTTGCAGAATATTAATCATGGCAGGATCATCCGTTAGCGTTTCTCTGGATATGCAAGAGATCCTTGAGAAGGATCGCGTATGGTGTGAACCAACGATGGAGTTCGATGCCTGCGAGCCCGACTTTATGGAAGAGATCTTCAACGCTCTCAGATAGACGAGCTTGAAGGGTTTTTTGTCGAGGAAGCCGTCGTATTTCCTCCCGCGCCAAATAGCTTAGTTGTATTTGAACTCAGAGTCAATAGAAGGAGACATCCGTTGCAGATTCATTACTTATACAGTTGGAGACCCCTCCCGTGCCATTTCAGAGATCAAGACGATGTTAGTTCAGGAAGCTCTTCAGCGCAGCTTCAAGCTTCCCAATGAGGGATTCAGTACGGTGGGATACAAGGATAATCTGATAGACGAGTACTTAGAAATCTTCTACGGGAAGCCAACTACATTCAGAGCAGCCTTCCCAAAGAACGCCATGCTTCCTCACTACAGAGCCCTCGCCTACATTGTCACCCAGCTGCTAACGAGTCAGGCCGGATCTTTTGATCAAGTATCGAGGCCAAAGATAAAAATGATGATGGCCATATACGATCACCAAAGATCAACTGGACCGAGTTGTTTCTCAAAGAATTCATGACTCAGTCCGTCAAGTTCGACAAATCATCCCAATGCCTAGCCGTGAAGGGAAAGCTATTATACAGACTGAAGCTGTCAGTCATGATAGAGGACTTTTGCGGAACTGACAACGTCACATATGCTGACAAGATTTATTTCAATCCGAAGAAGGTCAGATTCCAGAGCAGGGTAGCGACCCTTTAGCAAATTGGGTCAGGGCCTGCTGATCCCAAGACAGGAGCTCAGAAGACCTCAACTCCTACAAAGAACAGGTCGCCTCCCAAGTCTACTCCCAAGACACCGACGAAGAAACTGAAGAAAGTCAGTGAGGTCATAGCTGAGGTTGTAGTTGAACCACCTCTGTAGCTAAAGGACGAGGCTGAGTCCTCAGAGAAAACTCTATCAGTGGAGAAGGCCGTCTCCACTGAACAAGGTGAGACAGTGCACCCAGGGGTTGAAACTGAACCAGTTCCTACTTCTCAGAGCCCCTTGGATATCCCTCCACTCAGCAGTATTCCATCTGCTGAGAAGCACCAGTCTTCGATCGATGTCGAAGACTCAGAGACTGCTTCTGAATCAGAATAGATTGGGATGGAGGCGTCTGGTCTGCAATCAAGAGCCTCCTGAGAGATTGCTGAACATATTCCGGATATAGCCAGCTACACTGATCTCATGATTCTGGCTAGACTCCATACATTGATCAGGTTCCAGGAGTGGTCCACCCTGAACAAGTTGATCAAACACCACTCCTGCGAACATCTCCACGAAGAGGAGCTGATGATAAGGAACAAGATTGGCTACTCAAGGCCCTCTGACATCTGTTCCTTAGATGATTTGAGGGCTGCTATGCTCGCCATGCTGAATGATCGCCAACCAACCTCAGCAACGGCACCCTCTGATGGGTCAGACCCCGATGGTCAGGACCCACCCCGTGATTCAGGCCCTGAGAAGCCTGATGAGGGAACTTAACTAGAGAAGGATGCTCCTACTTCTACAGCTGAATCACCTCTCAGCATCCTTGGACCAGGTCAGTCGGAGGCTAGTACCTCGAAGACGACTGAACCAGCTCAGCTATTGCTTGAGTCTGCGTTCGAGGTAGCGCCCAGCCCTAAAGGCCGATGATCGTAGTCAGTGGTTAGGGCCCTGAGGAGTCAAGGAACTCAAAACAGACTCCTTGCACGTGCCGTCCACAAGACGTGGAGGCAGACCACTCAGGCTCAAAGTGCGGAGATCAAGGGGCTCAGAACTACAATTCAGAACACACCTGCCCCCGACTTCTCAATGATACTAATAGAAGCACTTGCCACTCAACGAGCCAACTTCGAAGACCAACTGAAGCTGATGGAGGCTAGACAGGCTAAACTTCTGGAAGAATACAAGGCCGCCCAGTCAGCTCACACTGCATCCATCTCCTCCATCTCTCAGGCCTCCGAGCTTAGACTCCAAACAATTCAGAAGGCCGTGGAAGATAAGGTGGATCCGAAGTTGCAGGACATTCAGATGGTAGTAGAAAACTCTCACAAGAAGTACAGTGAACAACTAAATGATGAGAGAAATGAGCTGCATGAGAGACTTGTAAAGCTGCAATATGCATTGGATGATCTTTCCACAGCTTACAAGAGTCTCGATAAAAAGGTACAGATTCCCACCCCTAGTCTATTTGCTGATGCCAAAAAGGGGGAAGGGAATGTGGAGGTACCTAAAGGGAAGGAGAAGGTACTTAGAGTATATAAAGGAGTAAGGACAGTGGCAGGAGCAACTCAAATTCAACAATCTACTCCCACTGGTCCCTCTACTCAGACAGCACAAGGCGAGGCCCAGGGTATCTCAGCAGCAGGAGCTATAGTGCCTGCTGAGACTGGCCCAAGTGGCTCAGGACCCAAGGATTCTGCTACTAAAGCAACTCAGACACCAAGCGATATCATTAAGGAAATTGCTGAGTATGCAGAGGAGGATTCAGAAGAGGAAGAGGTTCCTCTACCTCCTCCAATACAAGGGAAAGGAAAGAAAGTACTGAAGCTTCCCACTCCTCTCAAAAAGAAAGGGCAAAAAAATTCATCACTCCAGAGGAAGAAGCTCAGATAGCAGCTGATGAAAAGCTTGCTAGGGAGATTGCCGAGGCTGAGGCTGCCAACAAGCCAAAGAAAAAGCCAGCCAAAGGCAAAACTAAAGCTCCAGCAGGAGGAAGAAAGTCTGGGACTAGGCTGCCTCCAAGAAATCTGAAGCTGAGTGATGAGGCAGATAAGGAGAAAGAAAAAGAACAGCAGCAGCAGCAGCAACCTGGTCAGCAGGGTACTTAAAAAAAAAAATTCTTCAACACTTGCTGACTCAGAAGAAGAAGAGCATGTTCCCTCCTATGAGAGATATGGGATCAGATGGAGAGGTATCTAGACAGAGGAGCTGAAGCCAAGCTGATTGAAGCAGCAAGAGAAAGGCTCAGACTGACTGATCTAGAAGCTCTGAGGCTGAAGGCTGAGAAGGAAGCAAGCCAAAGGATTCTTGAGAAAGCTGACATTCCCTATAAATATAGAAGACTCAGGATGCCCACTGACCTCAAGATCCACAGATGGCCCAAAGTTGATGATTGGATGCCATGGGAACGGATTCAGAAGTGGGAGACACTGAAGGCAGATTATATCAAGAGATTCTACTTCTGGATATACTGGCCTGATATGCACAAGTCCATTGCATTTGCTGAATGGCTTCTGAAGACTGACCCAGAGATCTATGCAAGATTTCAGAAGGCCATAGCAGATAAGATTGATGTCAGGGTCCCAGCTCCAAGGATTATGCCTCCCCCACTGAAGCTTGATGGTTTTGTACATTATGGGGTGATTGAGAAGAAGATCAAGGATGCTGCCCAAGACAAACAATTAGATGAAGATGAGCCTGCTGATATGCCAGAGATACTGAAGATGAGGAAGGTCACTTACAGGATGTATGGACTGCCACTCCCCGAAGCAAAATCAAAGGACTTCAAAGACAGGATTTAGCAGTTCAGAAGATGATAGATAGCTTCTTGTATTTCTATTCTTTCTTTCTTAGAATAGCAGTCTGATGTATCTGTACTGAAACTCTTCATATATAAAACATCACTGTTATTCGGCCTTGACAATTCCTTATTGTCTATATGGCCCTGTTTATTTTATGCTTAACACTCAGAATCACTCAAGTGATTACTGACTCACACACTCACTGAATATTTATCTGTCAGTTCTTATCTTGTTAGATTCTAGTCTGTTAGATTGCTTATAGAAGGGGGAAAATGTTGTTAGAAAGGGGGGAAATTGCTATTAGTTTTCTATATAGGTTCTAATATTTCTTCCCTGATTCCCACAGTAGTCTAGAACTTGAAGAACAACTCTACTGATTCTACTTGTAATACTTGTAAGGAGCTCTGTTTCTGATAGTTATAGTGTTAGGTTTCGGCATCATCAAATAGGGGGAAAATGTTGGGAGATGATTCAGCCCCTTCACAAACTATTGGGAGATAACTCAGTAGCCTAGTGCTCTGAAGAGTTGCTGAAGATTTGAAGATCCCAAAACCCTACTTTGATTGATGAACCATTTCGTTGTAATTTGTTGTCCTGTCTCTGAGGGTTCAGACTCAGTATACACTCTTCATTTGGTTCAGGCGCTCAGTTCTGTCCGCTGGCTATTCCACAGATTATCAGCCTCAGTACCAGAAGAAGAAGACTCGGTGATACTGGACTCAGCAGGAGCAGTTTACTGAAAGGAGTCAGTAGAACTGAACTCAGCAAGAGTAGTTCACTGAACTCAGAGTTGATCTTCAGTAGAGCTGACTCAGCAGGAGTATCCTACTGAATATAGATCAGACTCAGCAACGGCTGGGATTCTCCAAGTCAAATCAGCAGAGTCATACGAGGTATAGAGAAGTCAGCTTCAGATCCACCTTGATGTCTGTTCTGTCTCACCTACTTTCTTCAGCCTAAACCAATGACGAGCGACCATCTGTTTTCTTTCTCATTAAAGCTGCAAGTCAACAACTTTCCAGAAATGGAGGGAAAGGCCTCTGTCACCATTCTTTGAAAGAGCTGTTAGCTACCCAAAAGAGAGAGACACATGGATCGTCGTCTCCAACGGATCTTTCCATGTCTCTACTCTATAAATAGAGGGATAAATTCAAATTGAAGCTCACGAAGAACCGAACATAGACAAGAACACACGAGCATTCACGAGTAAACTCAAACGACTTAAGCTTACCGCAAGAAGTTCAAAGAGTAATCTCCGGTGAAAGGCGACATACTTGCTCATAGGGAACCAAGCTGAGCTAGATCATAAAGCCTCTAGTATCCAAGCGACTGAATACGAACCCAAGTCCATATTTAACCGTTCGCGCTCTAGAAGCCACTTTCTCGTTCCCTATCCCTCTAAGGAGTTCATATCTGAACTGATCTGTAGCTTAGACGAAGGAGTTCATATCTGAACTGATCCTTATTGTAAAGGACTCCTTCATAGTTGGAGAGTTTGTCAAACGCTTTAGTTTGATACCTTGTAAACTGAGACTTGCTCAGTATAAATCTCAAGACCAGTGTTTGTCCAGTGTACAAAACGACTGAGACTATCTCAGTATAATACATAGCTTCCTGATCTTTCGGGACAGTGGACGTAGGATTGTTGGATCCGAACCACTTTAAAAGTCTCTGTATTCTGTGTGTTTTTCTGTTTTAACTGTTGCATTGATTACTGTGCATACTAAAGATATTTCTAAAATCATTCAACTGAGTTTCAGCTAGCTTAATCGATCGCACTAATATACTGAAACTATTTTCTTAAAAATGTTTTCTAAACTCAACTGAATTTGGGCCTACACTTTTCCGCACTATACTGAACTTCAGCTGAACGGTACTGAATTCTGACTCAAGTCAGCTAGCAGGCCTCAGTGAAGTCAGTCACTCTGCCACACGATCCAGAACAGCTTATTTGGTCTACTAAACTTGTTCAGTACGACACTCTCCTGAAAAGGACTGTTCGTGTTTTTAGTTGAGAACTTGTTTTCAAGTGCATTCACCCCCCCTCTACACCTGAACGTTTAATCTCGGGACCAATAGCCGAGTTCTTCATTAATCGGATCAGTATTGTTGGAGAAGATTAGCTCCACGATAGAGTTGGCTTGAATCTAAGACCGTACTCATTTCTTCTTCATCTTTTTTTTTCCTCTTCAGCTTTAAGATGTGCCTCCTCTTCAGCCATCCTCATCTGATCAACCACCTCAATGGTATCAGTTTCAACTCCTTTAAGGCTAAGACTGTCTTCTTTCTCCTTCTCAGTTTCTCCTTCTGCCCGTTGTTCCCCCTCAACTTGTGTTTCTATCTGAATATCATCATTTAAGGAGGGAACATCATAAGGCTGTTTTTCAGCAGTACTCACCTCTTCTCCCTTTTGGCATTATTAGAAGGGCTCGGGAGGGATAGAAGGCGAGTAGAGAGTTCTTTGAAAAGCTCTTTCTGAGAGTAGATGAGGGCATTCTGAGCTGTAATCTAAGCCTATTACTCTGAGCTTGCTGAATCTGAAGCAAGCGATCCACTTCTGCATATACTTTGGAAACAACAGTGGAGATCGGTGCTTGGTGAGATCTAAGAGCTCAGTGCCATTGGAGATAAGAGAGTGATGATGCTCCATACGAGTCAGAAGGCAATGATAGATGGCCTTATCAAAGACTCTCATCACTGCCTCTGGAAGTTGATTCAACACATTCGTGATATTAGTGAAGTTGCGGAAAGTGAGATTAGTCTATCATTGAATAAGTTCATGACGTCAATGAGGCCTTCAAAATAATATCCCATCCCAACATTGTGTCGTTCCATGCTGACGTTCATATTGGACACGTGTTTGTGAAGTTAAATGACCTCAAGTCTCTTCACCGCTTATAAGTCGAATCTATCTGATGTAGGGTTAGAGCTGGGATTGTACCAGCTGAAGTTGGAGCAGAGGGAGCAGTCTCCTTAGTAGTGTTATGCTGCGGTTGAATATCATTGCGTGCAGAATCATATGGATCTAAATGATGTTGAGAGTCGGATATAACAGAGGGATGAGCAGCCTGTTTTAAGATCAAGTGCTTGATAACAACCTTGAAGTGCTCTTTGCTACTTAGATCATCAGGATTTTTAAGGAGCAAGAGAGACTGGAGGAGTCTCTCTTTTCTAATGAAGTTCTCGACAGTATAGGCCTGATAGATGGCCTGCTTCTCTTCTATCAATACCGACCTATGATTTATCATCATCTGAGTGCGTGTGGTGATCTCATGGATATCCTTGTGCTGACTTAGTTCAGGGAAGATGGCCATGACATGATCAAAGGTCAACGACTTAACGTTTGTAAGGAGAGATATCCCTACGTAAATCGTCTCTTAGTCATTACTGAGGGAACATCCTCAGAGTCGGATGGCTCCTCGAGTATCTGATCAACTGACGTAAGAGATGTCTTGTGGAAGAAGTGAGTAACAGTGAGATGGGTGCGTTGTTCAAGTGACTTCGTCGGATATATATCCACTATTCCCAACTTGAGTCCATCATCTAACTCGTTATCTTGAGCTTCTGTCAACGGAAGCTCTTTTGTAATATGGCACTTCCTAGCGGCCTTGTCTAAAACGGGCGCGGAAGAGCTAAGAATATCAATATTGGCTATATCAGCATCCTGATTAGGATCAACTGATTCCATCAAGGTTTGTTCTTCCTACTAATGTTGAGTAGAGAGCTTAGGGTATTTTGAGGAGGAGGGTAAAAGTCCTTTAGGTTGAAGGAACTCCGATATGACGATTAGCTTGCAGAGCTCGGTAGACTTAGGTTCCGAGGGATCAGTGGAACCTTCCCTTTGTTTTGTGGCCTCCCCAATGTTGGACCTCAAGCGCTTACTACTACGCCGAAAGTAATTGCTGGTGGTGAGGGTGCAACTTTTAATCCTCATTGCATAGCAGTCAGCACTACGGTTACAGTTCGAACGCTGATCCGCCACATAGGGGCATTGTGTCGGGCTACACATAACCCAACACCGCGCAGATGGAAGGATGTTTGGCATCACATATCCCAAAAATGCCCCCCAACACCTGCCAGCTGTAGCGTGCCCAAGGGGCCCGTGACCTGCTCTAATACCAACTGTTGGACCTCGAGCGCTGGTGGTGAGGGCGCACCTTTTATTCCTTACCAAAAGCAACTGATGGTGGTGATGGCGCAACTTTTATTCCTCATTGCACTGCAGTCAGTGCCACTATTACAGTTTGAACGCTGCTCCGCCATGCAGGGGCATGGTGCCGAGCATCACACAGTTGAACACCGTGTAGCTGGAAGGATCTTGGGCATCACATATCCCAACACCTACTTTGAATGGTTTCTGATTCATTGGTAGTTAGTTCTATAACAATATCTTCCTGCTTCTCAAGTTCAGCAATGAGAGTAGTTTCTTCGTTAGGATGAGCACCGAAATCCAAGGTGCGTACTGCTAAAGCAAGAGCATGAGGAAATAATAGATCAACAATCCTAGCCTTCTTGACTAGCTGAGTTGTAAGGCCTTGTTCTTCTGTAGAACCCTCAGCTATTCGGATAATCTGAGTTTCTGACTCATTCTGAGCCCTTGTACATATCTTCCTCTGGCTTATTTGTTTAGGATGTTTCTTCTTCTCAGTTGGTTTCTGAACTTTTGGTTGAGATTCTTGCTTGGTTCTTACAACTATAGGAGAAGGTGCTTCGAGCTGAGATGGGGCACCGATCCTGACCCCTATGGCTTGTTTCATCTTGTAGCTACCGATGAAATTAGTCATCTTAGGCTGATCATATGACATAGCCTACGCCATTGAATGTTAGTGAAGCCCATGGAATCAACTACTCTTACCAGTAGATAAGAGATATTAGTAGCCCAATTAAAGGTATCATGTTGGGTAAGAGATCATCTGTACACCAGGATAGTCAGTCTCTTCAATTCGACAGCCTGAAGCAACATGTTGTAGCTCGAGAGGAAAGTGAGTTGCCCAGTCCACTTTTACACCGTCATCATCATCATGCGACCAACCTTAGAGAGCTGATCATGTGAGGTGGCCTTGCTGAGTATGTTGTGTGTTAGAATGT
Source organism: Lavandula angustifolia (assembly GCA_028984105.1). NCBI lineage: Eukaryota > Viridiplantae > Streptophyta > Magnoliopsida > Lamiales > Lamiaceae > Lavandula > Lavandula angustifolia. Next base: position 15,310,405 of record CM054809.1, on the reverse strand, counting down.
ACAGTAGAGCCATGTACCGACGTTTTAGAGAGTTTTTCTTCACTTGAGTTTTGAACTGGAGTTATCATCACCAGTGAATCGCAGGAGGTAAGCATCTTCAAGAGAAGCATTATACTTGAAGGGTAGAACACCATCATTTGGAAGCCTTAGATACTTCTAGATGGACTCCATAACGTCGAACTCTATAACTTTACCCTCTTGGTGCTGGTCCCATATGATGTGGAACTTCGAGAGGGCCTTCTCTCCTTCGACCTTCAGATAGAAATAAAAGTCGATAACATGGTCGGAAATAAGAATGTCGGGCTCTGTAGAGATGAACCCTTCAAACCAGAATGTCGGAGGGTTTCAAACAGACGGTCCATGAAATCCAAGGCGTTGGTTTTGAAGTAAAATGACAAATCATATATCATGCTGGAGAATAGTCCCACTTTATTTTACAGATAGAATATGAAAGGTCAGACGGTGAACTCCTTGGTTTGAGCTTTTAGTGCCATGGAAATCTCCAAGACATAAATTAGATTCTGGAAGAGTGCACAAATAAGCGATGCATGATACTAAATATACCTTTAGATTAACGCAGGAAGTCAGTGAAGTGCGTTAAGAAGATTTTGAGAAAGCATGAGTACAAAGAGAAATTTCTCTTAAGAAAACTGAGTGCTTGAGAGTAAAAACTTTAAGTTTGAAAATGGCAAAATAGTGGGTATTTGAATCGCCTTATTTCAGGTTAATTGTTGAGATTAAATCGCGAAAAAGTAAGATGAGTTGCTTAGATTAAAAGTTATAAAGTTTGAAATGATGACAAAGTTGATTTATATGTTAGTTTTATATGATATATATGGGCGGCACAATAATTTCTATACAATGTGTATTAAATGCACATGGGGAATCAGAAGGAATGTTTACTTCAAAAAAGAACAATAAAGAAATAAGGTGCAATAAATGTTAGTTGAGTCTGATAGTAAACCTCACAGTCATGTATCGTAATTGACTGATGCCAAGAATGAAGACAGGCTGAGTGAATCTGGTATTAAACTGAGTCTAACTTTAGTTCCCCCTTGGTTAAAGCTTAGAGCTATGTTCGCCAGGGGTCTAATAGACCGAGTTCTGTCGAGAGTTGAAGCAACCTCATCTTAGGTAAAGGTTTGGTGAAAATATCAGCAGCTCGTTGATGTTCGGTCTTGATGTTTTCAGGTCATGATCTCTTATAAAGTGATGTCATATGACAACGTGCTTTCATCGTTTATGAAGAACTGTATTTTGAGTGATGGATATGGCACTGGAGCTGTCATAAAAAATAGGAAAATTGTTAGTTGTGACTTGATAATCTTGAAGTTGTTGTTTCAACCATAGGATCTCGGCACAACAGCTTCCAGAGGCCATATATCAACTTTAGTAGTTGACGTTGCGACTGAGTTTTGCTTCGTTGAAAACCATGAGATCAACTTTTTTCTAAGTAACTAACAAGTTCCCGATGTGGATATTCGATCAATTTTACAACCTACAAGATTAGCATCAGATAATCCAGTTAGTTCTAAATTGTAGCGAATGATTCATTTGGTTGCTTGCATGTGACTCAGTTTGGGGTTGGGCTGATAGCGAGTTCAGACCCCAATTACAAACATGATGTCAGTTTCTGCTAGCCGTAAGATAGAGAAGAGATCCATTAATTCCTCTATATCCAGTCTGATTGCTGGCCTTCCCTTTACATAGGGTTCCATCTTTCAATTTATATTCATAGATATCGGAAATAATTTGTTGTTGGTCAGGCCGAATTTGGTGAATAAGTCTTTAGTATATTTGGCCTAATTAATAAACATTCCTTCATCAAATTGTTTAACCTGAAGACCATGGAAGTAGTTCATTTCGTCCATCATGGACATCTCGAATTGACTTGTCATCGTAGTAAGGTGTCTGTTTTATACTACTTGAATTCACCTAGCTCTGACGCTCCGTTTGTCCAAGTTGAGCTTGTTTCTATCCAGAAATGCAGATATTTGGCATACTTTTAGCCGATGATGTGGAGAAGATGGAGCTGACATGGAAATGTTTTGGCATGATTTTGACATCGAGAAGGAAAGATTGCATAAAGATCTGATAGACTTGAAGATTTTTTAGGGCATGAGATATACATGGAAATATTTGAAGATATGGAAGATTTTCCCTAGATATTATTTCTTGAAGATCAAGCCATTGAAGATCTATATAAAGGGACAATTAGCGATCCATTCTACACCTGTCTAAACTGTCTTTTACATATTCGTTTCCAGCAACCTTCGATTTAAAAGTCCCATAGCGTAGATAGTAATTTCAGCTCAAGAACATAAAACACTTTATTCACTTTCTTAGTTTTTGTTGTTTTCAGATTCAGCTTTAATTTTCAACACCTGAAGATTTCAGATTCTTGCTGCAGTTCAATACTTAGGTTTTGGTATTCAGTACTTTATATATTCAGCATTTTACTTTTAGCTCTACGTTCAACATTTACGTTCAGTTTATATTTTAAGTATTTCGTATTTCAGTTTCAACTTTAATTACGTTCGTTACTACTTTCTGCTTGTCCAATTTAATCATGCGTAGCTAATCTGTCAGGGCTTCGGTGAGAATGACGAGCATGAGATACAAACTTTGTGAGATCTAATTATTGGGATAAGGATTCAGTAGATGAACCTATAGATCTAATAGTCTTGATAGATTTGATAGATCCCAAAACCCTAGCTGAATATTGTTCCTTCGCATCTGTATAACCTAGTTGAGTCCAGTTGTTAGAACTCAGTAGGATAGAGTTCAGTAGCTGCAGAATTCAGCAGAAGACCTCGCGCTCAGCTGAAGAACTAAGGATCAAAGAAGTTAGTTGGACAGCAACCTCCAGCTAAATCTGCTCAGGAATTCGTGCATATGCACTAATTGCTCAGAAGAACGTCAGTAGGAAAAACACTTCAGTTGAAGGTCCGAGGATTCAAAGGAAGTCAATCTTGATTTTTGACAAGTCTCAACTACCCATCTATCTCGACCAATAAGGAGCCGACATCGACCATCTACTCTGACAAAAGTTGCTCTGAAACTGAAAAAGAGGAGAATCTCTACAGTGTACCAGCTAAACAATGTTCAAATTAAAGAAGTTATTTTCCTTGTCGTATGACACGTGGCTAGACCTCCCTCCAATGGATCTATTCACTATCGACGTCTATAAATAAGAGAAGTCGCAATGCAGAGACGACACCGGGAACCCAATCCATTTTTGCACAAACTCTTAGCAATCACAAAGCTGAATCCAGTTAAGAACTAGCGTCCATTGAAGAACACCTTTTAGTTCATCACTTAGAGTTTTATGTTGTTCCCCTTCTCTTATCTAAGCAAGCTCATTGCAATATCTTTAGCTTAGAAACCTCGAGGAGGTTCACATACTTGTAAACTGTTCTTATTTGTAAGAACTTCCTCTTAGTTGGAGAAGACTTAAACTCTTCAAGTTTGAACCCTTGTAAAAGTCACTACGACTATAAGTAGAGAATATGTCCCGCGTACAGATCACTGAGAACTTGCTCAGTATAAACTTCAAGGTTTGCGTCTGTCCAGTGAAATAACCAACTGAGACTTGCTCAGTATAAATGTAACAAGTATCCTGCTTTGGTCACGACAGTGGACGTAGGACTCAGTGTGTCCGAACCACTTTAAAAATTGTTGTGTTGGTCAAACTGCATACAAACCGTACATCATAAAAATCAGCATAAAAAATCGATGTTTTCTAACCGAGACGTTTAATAGGGCCTACACATCCACACACACTCTGATACTGAACGACTGTTCGACTTACTAAAGTCAGTAGAGCTGAACTCAGTGGAAGATTTTCTGCCTTGCGATCTGAAGCATATTTGGCTCTGACTCAATTCATTAGCAAACTCAGCTAGAGCTGACTTCGCATTTGAGAGAAATTTGTATTTAGTTGTATTCACCCCCTCCCCCCCTCTACACCTGAACCATATTTCGGGACCAACTCTAATTGGACGTAGTAATTAGGGACTTGGGTTTTGATTTAATCCGGGGTAGAAAGGCTTAATTGGATTAACTTAACCCTGAAAAATTTAGGTTATGAAGATTAGTACAAGATTGTTCAAAACCTTAGGCGGCAAAACTATCGTAACGGTAGTCGAATTAACTCGGTTAATTTTCTATGTCAGATTGTTCAACAACGATAGAGATTAAAATTGGATTCCTTCATCGTAATGCTATCTAAACATTAAATCTAGAGTTGTTCAACAAGCTGGATTGTGGTTAGGTTAGGGAGTAATTATAGGATTATTCAACAAGCCATTACCGACTAAGTAAGTAAGAATTTGGGTATGTACGTGTGCAATGTTGTATCATGTAACCAGTTGATCCTAGGAATTAATTGCATCAGTGATCGAAGTAGTTATTCCATACGAGTTCCTTGAGCCGAGTCCGCCTTTCTTTATATATTCTCTCTCAATTTATTTTCTTTCTATTCAAATTTCTTTTTCAAGGTAGTAAACCCCAAATTTATGCGTGGTGGCGTCACCAAAACCTTAATCAAAAGGATAGATATAGTTATTTTCCACTGTTCCCTGAGTTCAACGCTATTCTATACTAATTATAAGATTTTGAGTGTGTGCAGGAAGTTTATTTGGTGTAAAACAGCGATCACCAAATTAGGCCGGGGAACGATGTTTCTAATTAACCAAGTTTACCTTTTGATTATTTGTGCTTTAGCTAGTTTATGAGCATGTCTTCCAACCTGAACCTCGTATTTGATTCTAAGATTGAAAGAACCGTACGGAAGCTGGGGAAGGAGATAAAGCTACAGCAACAGCAACTGCCGAAGTAGTGCACTTTGCCTGTCCAAGTAGAAGTTGACTTTGAAGACTTTCTTATTAGCTTAGTAGAACTCTTTTCTAAAGAGAAACTCGAGACTGAACTCGAGAAGATAGCCGACCATCAGGATAATCTGAGGCTAGATCAATTTGGAAGACATGGTTGTGAAGATCTTCCAACACCAATCCAGATTGAATGGCTCAATAAGCCGATTGAGATCAAGTATGGGCTTTATCCAAGCCTTACCAATGTTTCATGGAATAAAGAATGAAGATCCATTCCGTTTCCTGAATGAATTAGTGAGGTTTTGCAATGCTCAAATGAATTCAAACTATTTTTTTCTTTATGCACTCAGAAATCTTGCTGGAAATTGGTTTACAATCTGCCGCCAAATTCAATCATATGCAACCATTAGGCAAACATTTCTGGAATGCTACTTTGAGTTACAAAGACCAATCATTCAACAAGAGTTTTATGAGATACTAAACGCAAAATGGACGTGTTACAAGGCTCTCTTCGAAAGCTGCCCCAACCATAATTTTTCAACGGGAGACTTGTTAACCTACTTTTACCAAGGGTTGACAATCACTACAAAGAATCTTGTCAATTCTTCTGGTGGAGGCAACTTTTCCAGTTACCGAGTTAATGATGCTGAAAGGATAATTGAAGAGTTGGCTAATGCAACTAAGGATTATGGAGATGTCCGTATCGCAAGAAAGTCTGCAAATTCAGTAGATTCTAAGGATCTGGAAACCAAGCTGGATAGCATTATAGAGAGGATGGATGACCGCTTTGAGAAGCTGGAGAAGAAGATGAACTCTATGATGGAGAACACAACCACGACCAGCTTGGACGAGAAAATATATGGTGCATGTGAACATAATGGACACATTTCATTGAAACATAATGCCCAAACAAATCCTAGTGAAGATTGCAATGCGATGGGGAACATAATGGACACATTTCATTGAAACATAATGCCCAAACAAATCCTAGTGAAGATTGCAATGTGATGGGGAACATAATGGACACATTTCATTGAAACATAATGCCCAAACAACTCAGGAAGTCATCAAGGAACTCATTACTGGAAAGACAAGACGCACAGGGAAGACTGTAGTCAATGAAAATATCTCAGCATGCATTTAGAATATGCTCCCAGAGAAGTGCAATGATCCAGGTATGTTCACTTTACCTTGCTTGGTTGTAACTAAGATGATCCCGTAAACCTTATGTGATCTAGGAGCTTTAATTAATATGATGCATTTGTCTGTGTAAAATAGGTTAGTTGGGGGCTGACCGACATACATATCATTAAATGGCCTTCTAGAAAATGTTCTTCTTAAAATTCATGACTCCGTATATCCTGCGGATTTTTATGTGATTAACACTAATAAAGGAAAGAAGGGAACGACAAGAGTTTTCCTTGGTCGACCATTTATGAGAACAACTAGGGAATTGATTGATGCGTATAAGGGCACTATTTGCTTGGACTATCATGGTGAAAAGTTTACATAGAGTATTGATAATGCTATGAAAAATCCCTTGGATTTTGAAAATGCTTATTCAGTCGACGTTTTTGACTCCCTTGTCCAAGAATATCTTGAGACGACAATGATGCAGGATCAGCTAGAGATATCATTAACCCACAACCTCTCTAAAATGGATGTCAGAGGGATGCTAGATGAGGAAGTTAAGGAGACAATCATGTGTCTATATTCAGTTCCAGAAGTTGCTGCCTCTAGTAGCGATATCTACTTGCCCAAGCAGAATGTAGAAGATAAACCAGTTCCATCTCATGTCAGACCGCCCGTTCTGGAACTTAAGAACCTGCCAGCCAATCTAAAGTATAGTTACTTTGGCTAAGAGAAGACTATTCCTATGATTATCAATAGTGAATTATCAAAAAAGAACAAGAAGAGTAATTGATTGAAGTTCAGAAGAGACACACTCCATCTATTAGTTGGACAATGTCCAATATCACTGGAATGAGTCCGGATATTTGAATGCATTACATCCTATTGGAGCCGGATAATAAGCTAAGCCGAGTCCCACAAAGGAAGCTGAATCCCAACAAGCGTGAAGTTGTTTCGAAGGAGATTTTGAAGCTGCTTGTGTTGGGAATTATCTACCCAATCTCAGACAGCAAATGGGTCAATCCGATACATGTTGTACTGAAGAAATCCGGATTTCAAGTTTTTCAAAATGAAAAGAATGAGTTGGTACCTATGCGGTTGGTGACCAGATGGAGAATGTGCATTGATTATAGGAAATTGAACACGACAAGGAAAGATCATTTTCTTTTGCCGTTCATTGATGAAATGCTTGAGAGACTTGCCGGTCAATCGTACTTCTGTTTTCTAGATAGAATACAGCCTGATGAGTTTGTTGTTCCACTAATTCTCATACTTTGCTGCCTTCAAATTGATTCAGCTACTCCTAGATGACATTAACCTATTTTATGTCATTTAGAGCTTCTTCAATAGTTTTGGGTTCTGTCATAGATAAATAGGAGGATATCATTGCATGATCAACATTGTGTCGAGTTTTAATGATTCAAAATCTCTTGATGTCTTCTTGTTGCTGTCTTTTCAGGTCTTATTCTTTTTCTTGACAATTTTATCATTAGATAGGTCAGTATAAGATTGGATATTATGCTTATGTATGATAGAAGGTATTGAATCCAACGGTTGTTGGTTTTAGGATCATTAGATGTCCCCCATGAAATTCTGACTTAAGTTGCAGTTACAGTTACCATTGAGGTTTCTTTATTGATTATTTGTACCTTATATTGAATCTGTTTAATAGATTCAATATTATCTTTTGTTAGAGTCTGAGGTTCAGGTTTATTTTTCACCGAGTCATTGTCTTCATCCTAATTCGGGTTTGGAAGAATAGTCTGACCATTCCTGTTGTTCAAATTCAGGCCCTCCATCTATTTGTTGATTCCTTCATGATCAGTATTTGGGATCTTATAATGTTTCCTGCGCTAGAAAATAAGCTCATTAAAAACGATGAGGCGTTTATTCAATATTGAGACTCCAATAGTTAAATATGCGAAAGGCTTTGCTAACCAAGGAGTATCCTATGAAAACTCCATAGTCAGACTTATTTTCAAAAGCTTTAAGCTGATTTTTCCTATTGTTATGAGTGAAACACTGATAACCAAAAATATGAGAAAAAACATGCCATATCATAAAGGTCAAAAGTAAAACATGACGAAAGGTGAAAAAATGACCATTCCCCGAAAAAACAACCAAGCTAAAAGCAATACGAAAAGGCCAAAACAAATGGCAAAACAAGCAAAGAAGTCTAAAACATAATAAATCTCAAAAACCACTGAAAATAGAAAGAGCCCTAATCTCAAGGAGGGCGATACCGAAATTTGAAGTTAGGATATGTCAGCTGATCCATCCCAACCAAAGACTGCAAAAAAAATGGTGTTGTCGAAGAGTCAAAAAGTGTAAGCTCTGCTGCCTGATGCCCCTGATGGGCTAAGTAATCCGCTGGCTTGTTCCCATCTCTGTGAATATGAGAGAAACGAACCCGACATCCATGAAGAAGAAGTCGTATCCTCGAAAGTGTGTGCCTCATAACTGTGGGTCCATGACGTCCTGTAGAAAGCAAAGTGATCAGGACGGCTGCATCCATCTATATCCAAATGTCAGACGAGTACTGAACCGCTAGTAAGATGCCTTGATGAAGAGCTAGCAATTCAGCCTCAAAGGTAGAAGATGCCACAACCGGAAGACAAAAAGCTGTAACTAACTGGCCAGTGTGATCCCTGACCAACCCGCCGCCTGCTGCTCCGCCACCTGCTGCTAATCCAGTTGCCGCCTCAATGGAGCCATCTGTATCAAGCTTCACCCAAGGTGCCTCAGGAGGTAACCACCAAACCATCATAGACCGTAAAGAGAGAGAAGATTTTCTCCCTTTCCATAATTCATATGATGTGCATTGTTGTAGTCGAGTGAGAATGGATCTCTTCTGAGTATAGCAGGTTGTGGCAGTAACTTCAGTCCAAAATTTATGTGGAACATTTGATTCTGCTAGCATAGATCTGAGAGCTTCCTTTATCGTTATGTTCCTTCTTTCAGCAAGTCCATTATGCTCATGGGTTCTTTGAGCTCAGGTCTCATATTTTATTATATGCTCCTTTAGATAGTCGCTGACGTGTGAGTTAATGAATTCAATTCCTCGGTCATATTGTATCTTTTTGATCTTGATGTCTTTCTCAGTGCTTAGCTTAGGAAACTTCTTCTTGACATCTTTCTTCTTCCGTAGGAATTTAATCCAAGTGTATCTTGAGTACTCATCTACCACCACCATGGTATATTTGCTAACTGCAATACTAACTGGATTTACGGGTCTAAATAGATCCATATGTAGTCGTTACAATACTCTGTTTGTGGAAAGAACATCTTTATCATTGTGTGGAGCGGGTTTGTTTTCCCTTTTAGAAAGCTTCTAGTTCCTTTTCTTTGTTGATGACTTCATTAGTTATTTCTCGAACGAGGGATTTTCTAGCAATTTGTTCAATACCTTGAAGTTCAAATGTTTCATTCGTTTGTGCCATAGCCAACTTACATTTGAGCTACTTCTTGCAATAAGGCATGTGTCAGGTTGGTAGCTTAACCAATTAGCTACATATGTGTCTCACTTCCTATAACCTTATAACACAACTTTTCTTGTAGACTTGTCTCGCACATTAGCATAACCAACATCAAATAAGACTTGACGATTATTAACACATAATTGACTAATAAATAATAGATAGTGATTAAGTCCTTCATAATAAGAAACCTTTGGTAGTGAAACGGTTCCAAAAGTCAATGTACCATAGCTTCTAGTTTTTCCAGAGGAGTTGTCTCCGAAGTTGAGTTGAGATACCATCTTTTCTTCATAGTCAATTAGAATGTCCTTCATGTAAGCCACGTGTTTGGAGCATCCACTATCAATGTACTAGATTGTTCTCTTCATGACATCAATTTCATGTTAGGTAAGCTTCTACACCTGCAAATAAAATAGGTTAAGGTACCATTTATGTCTTGTTTTGTCATAACTAGTTAGTTAGTTCTTTCGTATCCAAACTTGTCTAATAACCCTTAAGGTCTCAAACGAACCAACCATTTTCCCTTTTGCATTAGTGAATGTCACTTTCTGAGTCGGTGTTTTCTTGGGATTGATTGCTACCTTGTTGCCATGGGTCTGAGGTTTTGATGTTCCTGATTATTAAGTTGGGTTTCTTATATATTCAGCCTGATAGTTGTGTGGGATCCTGATTTTTGTGCTGAACCTTGGTCTAGTCTGACTTTTCTTCGGTATGTGACTTGAGCTTCCTTTCTCATAAGTTTCATGTTCTGGTTCCTTTGGTTTTCTTTTGTCATCCTTCTTAGTTTCTAGTAAAGGATGTTCAGGTTCTCCTGTGGCTTTCTTGAATTTGATTTGTAGATCAGCTAGTCGAGCAATCTTAGAACCGTTCTGACCTCTGTCATACACTTCTTCGTTAGTTTGAGCATCGTATCCGATTCCTTCAGTATGTCCTGGATGTCTTTGATGTCGAAATATTTGGTCAAACATCTTTTGAGCTGCTTTGTATTTATCTTTTAGGGTTCGATTGCCTTTTGACCTCGGCAGCTTGTCATGATTACCTTGAAGGTTGGAGTACTTTAGCTTGAGCTCTTTCATCTTGAGATCTTTCAGATCCAGTTCGTATGTTAGAACTGTCAATTGAGCTTCGCGTTAGTCAATCTTAGTCTTTATCTCTTTTAGCTCTTCAGTCTGCTTCTTAATGAGCTGATCCTTATCAATTTGATTGGGTGTCGAATGATACATCATCTCTTTTTTTTTGTTGAGGATTTTGAAGAGAGTTTCTAGACTCTTATGATTTTTGAGCAATTCATCGTACACAGCTTGAACTTGGAAATCTTCTGCAACTAATCTATAATCTTGTGTGTGATGTGCGGAAGAATTCACAGAAGGGCAATTAGAATTTACCTCGACTTCATCGTTGGCCATCAGAAAGATTTCTAGTTTTGATGTTGATTCCTAGTTAGGTTCAGTTTTAGCGTGCATGGCAAGGTATCTATCATCATCATCGGATTCACTGAACATTTCTTCGTTCTTCTTTTCTTCTTTAAACTCGTTGTTAGATGAAGATGAACATGAAGTGCCATTCTCAGCAATGAATGTTTTTCGTTCCTAAAGGAACTTGTCCTGCTTTGCTCTTCATTCAGCTCGTTCCTTCATGTTGAGTTCTAGAAAATCATACTAATAGTGTCTAGTTTTCTGGCATTCGTAGCAAGGTTTCGGGTCATCTTCTTTCTTCTTGTAGTCCCTCTTGTGAGAAGATGATCCTTCAAGCTTCTCCTTCATGACTTCACATTTTCTTCTGTGGTCTTTGCCGCTTTGAGAGGACTACGAGTAATAGTTGGATTTATCATTTCTGCCATTCTTTCGTTCGTCTCCTCTTCTCGAATTAACTGAAAAAGAATAAATGCTTTCAGTAATTCTTCATGTGACCATTCTTCTGGGTTGTCACATTTTTCATAGTCTTTAAAGATAATTTTTTATTTAGCTTTCTTTGTTCTTCTTAGAAATGTCACATTACTCAATCTCGATCTTAGTTGCCTTCAGGTCAGAGAATAGTGACTCAGGAGATTGCGTGCTGAACTCGTCATATCCTTGGATTGTATATATGATATGTTTCCATTCATGCTTGCGTAGACCCTGAATGATCTTCTCCTTCAGCTCCTTGTTTGAGGTGTTTGCCAGAGTGTTGATTTTGTTCATCAGGTTTGTGAACCAAATGTGAATGTCTTCAATTCGCTCTCCATCATGCAAAACAAAATTATCAAGTTTACATGTAGCAACTTTGAGTTTATTTTCCTTGATTTTCTCATTTCCTTCACTCACTTTCTTGAGCGTGTCCCACATCTCCTTTGTCATTTTGCATGTTCTGACTCACTCTTTTGTGATCTCCGTCATTTAGAGTCGGTAATATCTAATTTCTGGCAACCTTTTCCAAGTTATTGATCTTCCTTTCTTCAACACTGAGATGAACTATACTTTAGGAATTCCGTCTCCAGTAGCTATGGATTTGTCGCTCTTGGAGTCAGTCGACAGCGTTTGAATGCTCGGAACAATGATGACCATGGGACCGTTAGTAAGAACGTCCCACATTCAGTGATGAATGGAGGATACGTGAGACTCTATTCTCAGGCACCATATATCGTAAGTAGTAATAGAGAACATGGGCATTCCGGATCTCGCTAACTGTTCATCCATTGTAACAAACAGTGAGAAGCTGAGGTGAAGAATGATAAAGTATGCAAAAAAACGAAAAGCATCTGATCAAGTTGACCTAGTAAACAGAAATAGTAGTCAGTCTGACCACTACACTAATATCAATTTGTAGTCCCGATAAGATTTCAAGTGTATTGTTGGGGGGGGGGATACACCAGATTCTAAATGTTGCCTTTTCAGTTCACAAGGTCTAATCGGTGTTGAGTTAGAGAATGCTGAAAGTGCTAGGACCTTCAATGTAATAGTTAATACAAAATATCCAATGCAACAGTAAGCTGAAAATATGCAAAATATAAATGAAACGGAGATTTATAGTTGTTCAGATACAGAATATCATACGTCTACTTTTATTCTTTCAATAGATATCCACTAAGGATACTCGAAGACTATTGAGTTTAGATCAATTACAATCAAACTAACAAACTATCAATCTATCCAACACAACGTCTTTTACATTGAATACATGGACACACGTCGCATTCTACTTGGTTATGCATATAGAGAGTACTGAGGTACTGCTCTGTCCCATTGGACTAGGGCTGACTTAGCGGTCTGGTATTGATCAATATTGATATGGTACTTGTCTTTTCCTCCATTGACCATCTTCTTTGAAATTCGTACCCCGTACTTGTCTTATCATCAGAATATGTTTGTCTAGAGATGAGCTTGGGGGGGGGGATACACCCGAATGCAAATTTCAAAATTTCAAACTCAACTTTAGCTGAAGATTGTTACTGAACTTTTCAGTTAGCTAAGTATGGTTTCTCGATCGTGTGGGTAGAGATTCTTCTACCGAGTACAGACTTACTAACTTATGTCAGTGAACAGTAGTTCAACAACAGAAGTTGTGTGCGGAAGTGTAGGCCCTAAATAATCGTCTCAGTGAAAAGTCATTTTATGCTATTTGATTAAAACTCAGTAGTATGCAGAATGAACAGTTAATCAATATAATAGTTAAAATCAAGACAAACGATTTTTTAAGTTGTTCGAACACGCTGGGTCCTACGTCCACTGTCCTGAACTAAGCATGAGTTATTATATTTATTATGCTCAGCAAGTCTCAGTTGATCTGTTCGGAGGACAAATTCTCACTTGTTATTTTATACTATGAAAGTCTCAGTTATATGTACGCAGGACAAATATCTACTTATAGTCGTAGTGACTTTACAATTCTTAACCTTGAAGGTTAGAGTTTCTCCAACTATAAAGGAGTTCTAACAATAAGAACAGTTCAAAAGATGAACTCCTTCGAGGTTCTAAGCTATTGAATATTACAATGCACACGCTTAGATAGAGAAGGGGAACTAAAGGATCTCTAGAGAGAAGAACTAAAGAATGATCTTCGAATGAGCAAGTTCTTCGTTGTGTTTGGCTTTGAGTTCGCTAGAGTATGTTCGCTTGAAAGCTTGTGTTCCCGATGATCTTTCTGCATGAAGACCTTCTTCTCTATTTATAGTCTTCAATTTGTGAATAGATCCGTTAGAGGGAGTCTGGACACGTGTCGAATAAGACAAGGAAAATGGCCATATTAGTTTAAACGTTGAAGTAGAGATTCTATAGAGATTTACTCTTTTTCCGTCTAAGAGCAGCTTTATGGCAGAGAAGGTAAAGTATTGTCGGCGCCTTATTGGTCATGTTATGAAAGTAGGTGAGCCTTGTTCAAACTCCAAGAGTACGATGGGGTGACTTCTTCTGAATCCTCGGACCTTCAAATGATGTATCTTTTATTGACATTCGTCATATCAATTAAGTTCGCAGGCTCATATTCCTCGATACTGACTTCTTCTGAATCATCGGACCTTCAATTGATGAAGCCTCGGACCTTGAATTGATGAGTGCAGAATCTTCTACTGAACGCACAACTATTGAACTCTCTAGCCTACTTAGTTCCAAACAAGCTAAATTCAACTAAGCTATTACAATATCGAAGGTTCATCATTCAGCTAGGGGTTTTGGGATCTTCAAATCTTACCATACTGAATCTCATCCCAATAGGATCCTTTTGTTAAGACTTGAATAATGATCTTACTCATCGCTCAGTTCAACCTGGGGTAGTCAGCTTGTTAAGTTTGAACTTAGCAAATATCATAATGCTGAAAGAACACAACCTGAACTAACCAGGTCCGAGGAAATAATCAGCCCGCTAATACAATATCATGTCGCGTAAAACGTAAACAAAACACATCATACTGGTTCATCTATCAATAGGGATTTTCGATCATTCTAAACTTTAATTGTTTCCTAAAAAGTTGTCTCTAAACCACTATAAATCTTGTGTTCTTGTGGGCCTACACATTTCACCTCTATGTGAGTTAGTAATCTTTTAGTTACTAACATTCAGCCAGGGAGTATACAAGGTAGACACTTGCTGTTTTGACTTGTGATCGTGCAAGAATTTGCGTACTAGTGAATCGTCCCTCTCCCCTGGATATATATGTTTATGTTGCATGAGAACCATCGTGAAAGTGTTCGACGAAATTCTTAGCTTCAAGAGAAACTTGAAAGTACCTTGTATACAAGAATTTTGCGACCTGTTGTCTAAACAAATTCATGAACCAAAAACCGGAACCCTACATCATTATAAGTCTTGCTCTTTTGGATTTCCACAGGCTTGGGTTTATCAACGACTAAATTAGAGTCTCTATTTAAGGACCCATTTTCGAAAATGATAATCATGTATATAACATCAAGATAAACACTACCAAACCATGAGGCGGGTTTATTTTTATTACAAATATTTTGAATTACTAAGCTCAACTGCCTTATGAAATGCATGTTATCCAATTAATATTTTTTTGCAGTGCTCTTGGTTTTTCGACCTAGGTTTCATTTCTGGTATAAAGCTCTTCGTAAAAGGATCAGCTAGGTTGTCTTCAGTTCCAATTTTGTCAATCACCACGTCTCCTCGATGTACGAATTCTCATATGATATGGTACTTCCTGTCTATGTGTTTACACGCCTTGTGTGATCTGGGTTCCTTTGAATGTGCCACTGCACCCACATTATCACAATAAATTGTGATTGCTTTAGGAAAATTCGGAACAATATCAAGATCCAGGAGAAAATTCTTAAGCCAAACTGCCTCTTTAGAGGCTTCTGAAGCAGCCACATACTATGCTTCCATGGTTGAGTCCGCAATGCATTTCTGCTTTGCACTCCACCATGAGATGGCTCCGCCTCCCAAGGTAAACACATAACCCGAGGTAGACTTCTTCTCATCTCTATCAGCCTAGAAATCCGAGTCTGTATAACCCATAGGCATTAGACTGTCTGACTGGTAAACAAGCCTATAATCTCTAGTCCTTTTAAGGTACTTAAGAATGTGCTTTACCGCAGTCCAGTGCTCCTGTCCAGGGTTAGACTGATATCTTGAGACCATGCCTCCAGCATATGAGATATCTGGTCTCGTACAAAGCATTGCATACATGAGGCTACCGACAGTGGAAGCATATGGTACTAGCCTCATACTTTCTATCTCTTCAGGTGTTTTAGGGCACTGATTCTTTAATAGAAAAATGCCATGTCTGAAAGGTACTGAACCTCTCTTGGCATTTTGCATGCTAAAACGAGCAATAACAGTATCAATGTAGGATGCTTGTGACAAGCTCAATATCCTTTTCTGGCGATCTCGGATAACCTTAATCCCAAGGATGTAAGCAGCTTCACCTAAGTCCTTCATTTGAAACAGCTCGGATAACCACATCTTTACATCTGATAACACTTCAACATTGTTGCCAATGAGAAGGATGCCATCTACATAAAGTGCAAGAAACACCACTGATCCATTAACATAGATACGGTACACGCACACCTCGTTAGGACAGGATACAAAACCATAGGATTTGACTACCTCGTCAAAACGATGGTACCATAACCGGGAGATTGCTTAAGTCCATAAATAGACTTCTTAAGCTTCCAAACTAGATGCTCTTCGTCCTCCTTCATATAACCATCTGGTTGTTTCATATAGATGTCCCTACCTTTTTCAAGGTGACCGTTTAGGAATGCGGTCTTGACATCCATTTGCCAGATCTCAAGGTTCATGTGAGCTGCTATGGCAAGGAGAATTCTAATAGACTTGATCATTGCTACTGGCGAGAAGGTCTCTTCATAATCGATACCTTCTTTCTAGGAAAAACCCTTCGCCACTAGCTTGGCCTTAAATGCCATGATCTCTCCATTCGGTCCTCTCTTTCTCTTGTATACCCACTTACTATTGGGACAGTAAGATATCTCTTCCACTTTGTGAAATTATTTAAACCCGTTAGGGCTTGGTTGGTGAGACTATTTAGAAACTCGAAAATTATTCGAACAAACATATCTGAAAAATATAATAAAATCATGTAAGAAAGTTATATTTGCACATAATTCGTAATTAACCATCATTGTAACCTTTTGTAAAACTAATGATGTTAAATACTCGAATAGCCCTAGAGATCACACTCGCAAGCCACTTAGGTGGACGTTTACTGGTGTACCACTAGACCAAGCTATATACCTAGCTCTTTAATTCCAATCCACGCCTAGGTTCTGAAGACGAATGGAATTAATAATCCAATATCTCTTGACCATGTCACTATTAATATTAAAAATGCGGGAAGGGACTTCTCAAGAACTTGTACCCGCGGTGATATCTAAGCTTTGACCATTAATTTGACCGAATTAACATCAAATTCTCGAAATTGGCATACTTACGCGAACCATACCGCTTTCAATTTGATTTAATTGGCCATCTTATTTAATTATTATCTGCTAGAGTACTCGTGTTTACTAGGCACGCAAGCCACTCAGGTGGACGTTTACGGTTTCGCTCCTACTACTCAATAATAATTAAATATTACATTAGAAAATCCATCACACAAAACTCGTGGTTCAAAAATACACAAGCAATCCAATCAGGTGGACGTTTACTTATATAATGGTTCCACTTTTGTGTAAGGTCCGGTTAAATATTTAATTTCCAATTTAAATGGAAACCAAATAAATATTTAATTTGTTATTTGCTTAGTCTTTTTCTTCAAAAGGTTCGTTTTGAATCATGCATATCCACATAATTCTAAAGCATGCAATTTTTAAACGCACATAATAAAACGTGCTCGCGAAAAATAAAACATGCTTTAATACGACATAAATCTTATTTACATGCTTTTCTAAGCGCAATTAATCACATAATCGCATGATAAAGCATAATAATAAATAAATGCGCTAATAGGAAATTTAAAACGTCGTTATCGGGCTTTAAAACACGTAATTCCTAACTATTACATAGCCCGATCAAAATACAGCTCTTCGATCTTCAAAATCTTCGAATTTGAAAACTGCATCGAAAATTGCACCACCACGTCATCAGGGGGTCTGCCATGTGGCAGACACGTGTACGCCTGGTCAGCAAAGGGCTGGTGTAGCGTGCCACGTCAGCATCGTCTTCCTCAGCAAGCGGTCGCCGCTCCAGGCTACGCCGCAGCCCGCCGTCGACAGGGGAAGTCGTCCGCGGCCTTGCCGCCCTCGGCCCGGCCGCGATCGCCGGGAAAAATGTACTGGGAGCACGCGCAGCAGCGCGTTTCAGCGCCTGTCGCCTGCGCACGGCAGCCGCCGCTCCCGCCGCCTCATTCGGCCGCCTCACACCTACTACTTGCTCCTATTCGTCTTTCCCGACGTCTCCTGGAGGTCTGGCGTGAAGAACGGCCGGCGCCATCGCTGCAATCGCGAAAGGAACGCGCTGCACGACGCTGCCGTCTCCGCCGCTCGAATTCCCCTTCTTCGAGCCTCGATTTTGTTCAGTTGATTGATGGGTAATGATCCTTGGATGATTTTTGGCCACCATGAACGGAATCCGGTCGAAATCGTCCGTCGATTTCCCTCAATTTTGAAACGATTCGCCGGAAAAATTCGTTATGAGCAGCGAGCTTCCGGTGTCTATTCCAGTCGCATCCGGGGTCGGATGACCCCATATGACATATCGACACGAAGCTTGTGTGACGAGGAGTCCATCGGTTCAAACCGATCCGAAATCGGACCCCGAACCCGCCGGGAATCGCCGCCGCAAGATGCGGCGGAACCCTAGCCGAATTAGGGTTTTCGTCCGAATTGGGGATTTCTAGACAGCACAACGACTTCTCCTTTCTGACGCTATTCCGGACAAACCAGAAATTGGAATGGGTCGTACGACCTATCCAGACGAAGCTAACGAAAAAACAAACAAAGCCATCCGAATAGATCGGAAAAATAAGTTGGCACGCACCTCCACGCACCTCCTGAAGGCGACGGTCGTGTTATGCCAGTTTCTAGGGTTTCGCCCTTTTCCATCCTCCCGCGCTGTCGCGCCTCAATTTTCGTGCATCCCGGATCAATTACAATACAAAAACAATACAATCACATAACATATAGGTCCTATGATCTACTCGAGGATTTTCTCATGAGAAAAATGTTACAACGGGGTCAAAAGAGTGGCTCGCAGGTCGCCCCAAACACGAAAATTAGCCCGATAACGATGGAATTGAACCCTAATCATGCTCCTACCAGCAACAATCAGAGCCTAAACCAGGCTCTGATACCAATTGAAGGAAAATAGAGGTTAGGAACGATTACCTTCCTCCTCGTATGTTGTTGCAAGTCTGATTGTTGCCTATGTGTCAGATCTTCTGATCTGTGTCCCGGCTTTTTTCTCCCTCTAGGTGGTCAGAGAACTGGAGAAAAATAAGAATATTGTCTCTCCACAAACTCACGCACGGCATCTTAATTTTGTGTATGTGTGTATTCTGTCTCTGAACATAATACTAATATATATAGGCTTCAAAAGCCAATATAATATTAATATATTTGTAACTCAGGAATTTAATTATATTTCTAATGGGCTTCCACATAATTAGCCCATAATATAATTAATTAATCCACTGGGCTACTAATATTTATCAATTAATTGACCTAGCCAATTAATTCCAGATAAATAACATTATTAAATAATATAAAAATACATTAATCCATTAATAATGATTTCTAAGAGACAATAAATAACTAGGCAACTAATTGAGCCAGATCAGGGATCTAATACAAGAAATATTGTTGGGCCTCAAATTAATTAATTATCTATGTTCAGTCTAGCGCAAAATTAATTAATAAACACAGATTCATTCCACTAGAGAAGTCGTGCTGACTTACCCCTTTATCCCAAATTGAGCAAGGGCTTGTATTTTAGACTTAATCGATCTCCGTATTTAAGATAGAAATATGATTAAATTAGTTAAGCTCACTAACAACTTAAATTAATTAACATCTTATATTCCTGAGTAGTACCACTCGACCTTATTAACACACCTGAACTTAATCAACCGGTCGGGTTTAGTGTGCTAATCCTTTCGAGTTCCTCAGGGGATATTATCAACCCATTTTACTAGGATACGGCTGCAAGATACAGACAACCAGCCTGAGCCACAAATAACTACTAACACCCAAGATACGTAGATCCGATCGCGATGACGTTCACCACACTCAGCTGAAGTCTTACCAAGCTTAAGACCAGCTACGTCACCGAGATCTTGGTTCTCCACTAAGGTTAGTTAGGAGAACACATCTCACTGTGATCCATCAATACACCACCTTCAGTGTACGAGTAAAGACAAGCCACTTCTTATCTAAACTGTAGCTTAAACCGACAACTTATCCTAAAGTTGTCTCAGCTGTGATAACTGTTTTTATCTTGTCAGTTCAACCAATTTGTGTTATCTTCTGTCATACCCGACACACTATACAAATCTAACTTTTGTACAAGATAAAGGATTACTTGTGCAAATATATACATTTATTAGATAGGAGAATAAAATAGTGGTAAGGACAAAAACACATTGTATACATGCATAAAAACTGCTTCCAGTATACAAAATCCCAATAGTAACCTTCCTCAAGAGATGAAATCTCTGAGATCTATAGGTCTCACCGAACTTTTCAGCCATAGAATCCCATATCACTCTCGCATGGGGCGTGTTTTCATACTGTGTAGAAAGAGAATCGATCATGGTGGATAGAATGACAAAACGAGTCTTGTCATTTTCCTCTATGCACTTCCCTTATCTGCTCTTCAGTCGCCCCTTCTTCGGGGTGTTCAGGCTCAGGGGTACTGATAACAAGTATTATTTTCTTAGTTTGGAACAATAGTGTAAGGTTTCTCTTCCACTCTTTATGAAATTATTTAAATTTAAACCCTTTAGGGTTTGGTTGGTGAGACTCATTAGGAACTTATGAAATTTTTTAACAGACATATCTGAAATATAAATGCATGTTATCTTCGCACATAATTCGTAATTAATCATCATTGTAACCTTTGGAAAAACCAATGATGTTAAATACTCGAATAGTCCTTGAGATCACACTCGTAAGCCACTCAGGTGGACATTTAATTGTGCACTCCTACACCAAGCTATATACCTAGCTCTTTAATTTCAATCCACGCCTAGGTTCTTAAGACGAATGGAATTAATATCTAATATATCTTGACCATATCACTATTAATATTAAAACGCGGGAAGGGACTTCTCAGAAAGTTGTACTCGTGGTGACATCTAAGCTTTGACCATTAATTTGACCAAATGAACATCAAATTCTCGAAATTGGCTTACTTACGCGAACGATACCGCATTCAATTTGATTTAATTGGTCATCCTATTTAATTATTATCTACTAGAATACTTGTGTTCCCTAGGCACGTGAACCACTCAGGTGAACGTTTACGGCTTCGCTCCCACTACTCAATAATAATTAAATATCCTATTGTAAAACCCATCTAACAAAACTCAAGGTTAAAAAATATAAAAGCAAGCCACTCAGGTGGACGTTTACTTATATAATTGTTCCACTTTTGTGTGGGGTCCATTTAATGGAGGTCCAAATTAATGTTTAATATCCAATTTGATTGGAATCTAATCAAATATTAATTATTTTATTATTTGTTTAGACTTTTTCTTCAAAAAGTTCGTTTAGAATCATGCATCATCACATAATTCCTAAAGCATGCAATTTCTAAAAGCAATTAATAAAACGTGCTCGCAAAAAATAAACATGCTTTAAAAACTACGTAAATCCTATTTTCATGTTTTTCTAAGCACAATTAATCACATAATCGCATGCTAAAGCATAAGAATAAATAAACGCGAAAATAGAAAATTTAAAACGTCATTTTCGGGCTAAAAACAAATAGATAATTACTATCTATTACATAGCCCGAACAAAATACAGTTCTTCGATATCTTGAAAAATCTGCGAATTTGGATCGAATCTGGAACTGTTAAGTTGTTTCCACGTCAGCAAGGATTTTGCCACGTCAGCACCACCTCAGCAGTTAGGGCTGACATCAGTCCTCTCTTTCTCTCTCACGTACAGCAGTGCACCGCCACCGCTGGCCGCGTCGCTGCTAGCTGTCTATAGGGGAGGGTCGTCTGCAGCCTTGCCTCTCTTCCACGGCCACCGCCGCCCCGCGCCGCCGCCTAAAACGCAATGCAGCGCCGCGCGGCTACCGCCCCCGACGCGGCCGTTCCGACCTACCTCCGTCGTCTCCAACCATGTCCGACGTCGCCCAGACATCTGGGTTGTGATGAATTGTTGCCTAGAGCCGCCGCCGCGACCTGGTGCTGCGAAATTTCACTGTTCGTCACCCGCGAGCTCCTCCACCCAAATTTACAACTTTTCGAGCCACGATTCGTTCAATTGATTCATGGGTAATGATCTTTGGACGATTTTTGGCTACCATGAACGGATTCCGGCTGAAATTGTCCAACAATTTTACTCAATTTCAAACAAAATCGCCGGAAAACCAAAAAATTGAGCAGCGAACTCTCGACGTCGATTTCGATCGCATCCGGGATTGGATGACACCCCCTTATGACTATCGACGCGAAGCTCGTGAGACAAGGAGTCTAGCAGTTTAAGCTGATCGTTGATCGGACGCCGGATGTACCGGCAATCGCCACCACAAGATGCGGCGGAACCCTAGCCAAACTAGGATTTTCTCTTAGATTGGGGATTTCTTCTCCGTCTCGATTTTCAAGCGTCCCAGACCAAAAATGTAGTACAATTACAATACAAATAAAGTACATTGGTCCTAACATCTACTCATGGATTTTCTCTCGAGAAAAACGTTACAATGGGGTCAATACAGTGGCACGCAAGCCGCCCCAAACACGAAAAATTGCCCGATAATGACAGAAATAAACCCAAATCATGCTCCTAAAATCAACAATCAGAGCCTAAGATACATTAATCTATTAATAATAATTTCTGAGAGAGCAGAATAAATATTGGGCAAATAATTGGACCAGACCAGGCATCTAATACAAGAAATAAAGTCGTGCCTCAAATTAATTAATTATCTATGCTCAGCCCAGAGCAAAATTAATTAATAAACACAGATTCATTCCACTAGATAATTTGTGTTATCTTATCCCTTTATCCCAACTTGAGCATGGGATTGTATTTTAGACTTAATCGATCTCCGTATTTAAGATAGAAATATTCGTTAATTAATTAAGCTTACTGACAGCTTAAATTAATTAAAATCTTATTATATTCCTGAGTAGTACCACTTGACCTCATGAACACACCTGAACTTAGTCAACCGGCCTGGTTTAGTATGCTAATCCTTACGAGTTCCTCATGGGATATTATCAACCCATTTTACTAGCATATGATTGCAAGATACAGACAACCAGCCTGAGCTACAAATGACTACTAGCACCCAAGATACGTAGATCCGGTCGCGATGACGTTCACCATATTAGGTCAAAATGATAGATAGCTAAATGCACTGAACTGAAGTCTTACCAAGCATAAGACCAGCTAAGTCACCGAAATCTTGATTCTCCACTAAGGTCAGTCAGGAGAACACATTTCACTGTGATCCATCAATACAAGTATACCAGTATAGACAAGCAGCCAAGACAAGCCACTTCTTATCTAAACTGCAGCTTAAAACGACAACTTATCTTTAAGTTATCTCAGCTGTGATAATTGTTTATATCTTGTCAGTTCATCCAATTTGTGTAGTCTTTTGTGATACCCGAAATACTATACAAAACTAACTTTTGTACATGATAAAGGATTACATGTGCAAAATAGTTGCAAGGAGAATAAAATAGTGGTAAGGACAAAATGCATTGTATAAAAGCATAAAATTTTCTTTCAATATACAAAATCCCAACATTCCCAACTGGCGAATCTTGCTTGGAAAGAAAGATGGTGACTAGACCATTTAAGGAAAAGGGTTAGAGAGCCATAGAAGCGTTAATTTTGATTCACTTTAATTTGTGTGGACGTTTACCTTGGGAGGTGGAGCCATTTCATGGTGGACTGCAAAGCAGAAGTGAATTACAGACTCTACCATGGAAGCCGAGTATTTGGTTGCTTCAGAAGCCTCAAAAGAGGCAGTTTGGCTCAAGAATTTCCTCATGGATCTTGATATTGTTCCTAATTTGCCTAAAGCAATCGCAGTTTATTGTGATAATGCGGCTGCAGTGTTAAATTCTCCCACAAGGCGTTAAAATACATAGACATGAAGTACCACATCATACGCGAATTCGTAAATCGAGGAGACGTGGTGATTGACAAAATTAGAACTCAAGACAACCTAGTTGATCTTTTCATGAAGAGTTTACCCATCCCGGCTTACGAGAAGCATGTTCGTGACTTAGGAGTGGTAAAAATGCCCCCCACTCAGGACTGCAGAAACTTTTGTATAAGTGGGAGAAATAATAGTGATAGTTAGCTGAGTTTGTTTGTACTAGTTAGTACCAGAACTCGCACATTGTATACTAAAAGTTTACTTTAGTATAAGTGGGAGAATTGTTGGGATATTGTATGCTGGAAGCAAATTTTATGCTTGTATACAATGTGATTTTTTTCATTTCCACTATTTTATTATCATATCTTATATATATATATATTTGCACATGCAATCTTTTATCTTGTATAAAGTTAGATTGTGTAGTGTGTTGTAGATCATAGAAGACTACACAAATGGTTGAACTGATAAGATATAAACATTTATCATAACATGATAAGCTGCAATTTAGATAAGAAATTGCTTGCTTGTCTATATTGGTACACTGAAGTTGGTGTATTGATGGATCACAGTGAAATGTGTCCTCCTGACTTACCTTAGTGGAGAACCTAGATCTTGGTAACTTCGCTGATCTTAAGCTTGATAAGACTTCAACTGAGTGCATTTGACTATCTATCACTTTGACCTATTATGGTGAACGTCATAGCGACGGGATCTACGTATCTTGGGTGTTAGTAGTCATTTGTGGCTCGGGCTGGTTGTATGTATTTTGCAACTGTATCCATGTAAATTGAGTTGATAATATCCCTTGAGGAACTCGTAAGAATTAACACACTTAACCCGACCTGCTGATTAAGTTTAGGGCTAATAAACGGTTTGGGTGCAGGTTAACCGTATCAAAAAATCGATTACTCGTACTCGATTTACACGAAAATTTATTAACCGTACTTGTACCTGTGCGATTAGTGGTTGCCCGCATAACCGTTCGGGTCAGTAATAGGGTTAACCGATTTCAAATTATAATTGGTTATTTAATTAGTTAATTATATTATATCCTTTATTTGTTATTATCCCCAATTCCAAAATTAGAATAGAAGTTCAGTGGAAAGTGAGCCCTAACTACACCCTCCCACATTCGACTTCGACACACATACACCTACTGTCACTGAGCCCTAACTACAACCTCCCCATTCCCCGTCGGCGCCGGCCGTCGTTCAGCCCGTTACCCGCGGTGGATTGCAGTGACGCTCCGCCTCCGGGCCGTTAGTCCCTTACCGCGGCCTCCTGCCGCTCCGCTGCCTTGAGTCCCTGTGTTTCGGTTCTGCACTTCTGCTTGCTTTGGATTTCGATTGGATAGTAGATAGCTCGAAAACTTGGTGAAAGTCTGAAACTTGAGCTCGAAATAACAAGCTGATTTAGATCTTACAAGGTATTATTTTGACTTCGCACCATTTCCGATACTTCATAAATCATACTTGTATTGCATTTGCTATTTTGCTTTTTATTTTCTTAATTTTACAGTTTACTTAGAAGTTAGTAGATAGTTAGATTTCAGTAAGTAAGGTGGACGAAAATTATCAGATTTACAGATCATGTATTTTAGATTTTAAAATTTAAATAATCAGTATTTATTAATTATGTGGTACCTTTACCCTTAACCAATTTTGTTGCAAACTTGGAATGTGGTGATTGACTGCTTTTGGATTATGCCTATTTATATTTCCTATTTATTGAATTGGAGCCTTGCCGACTTGTTTCTTATTGCCTATTTCTTGCATATTGGTATTGGATATTGCAGCCTTGCCGGCTGGTTTATGTGTGTGTGTTTTTTTTTCCAATTTATCAAAAAAGAGTGTTGCCGACTTGTTTGTTTGTTTGTGTCATTATGAATTATGATTTAAGCAGTCATGGATAATTCTCAAGATGAAAGTCCTACACAAGAAGAATGATGTAGTAATATCAATCACCGTGTTGATGATGAAGACAATCCCTTGGTACGAGATATAAAGATAGAAGAACCAGCTCGGGAGGAAGCATCTGGCACGCAAGATAAAAAGAGGAAAGTTCCAGCAACCCCAAGGTCTCAAGTTTGGAGTGGATTTACTCAATTGTATCTTGAGGTTGGGAATCCATCTCAAGATATAAGGCACGGTAAAGGCAGACTCTAGGAAGAATGGTACAGCTGGTTTGAAGAACCATAAAAGAAATGTGTGAGAAGAAATATGCAAAATAGGCTAGTCAAACCACCCTGAATTTTAAAGCTAATACCGATGGAATAGGAGGGGGTACATTGACTAATTGGAAGTTCGATCAGCAGAAGTGCATAATGAAAATGTCTAAAATGATTATCCTTGACGAACTCCCTTTCATATTTGTAGAAAAGTAAGGGTTTAGAAAGTTTGTGGACTGCCTAAACTTGATTTCAAGATCTCAAGCAGACACACGGTTAGGATTGATTGCATGAAGGTATTTTTGTGGCGTAGAGTATCTTTGAAGGGCTTTTTTCAGAAGGAAGGCATGGGGACAGTCTCCTTAACTACATATACTTGGACTTCAATCAAGAACACAAGCTTTGTGTGCATTACAGCGCATTTCCTTGTAGATTGGAAATTGCAGAAGAAGATAATTAGCTCAAAAAAATTCCAGTCACAAAGGAGAGGACATTGGCAATGAATTAATCAATGTAATGGGAGTGGGGTTTAAAGAGATTGCTTTCTTGCATGATGGACAATGCATCGTTGGATGATAGTGCGATCAAATATATGATGCCTATTTTGGAGAGTGACTCGAGTTTTGTTGATGGGAAGTTCTTCCATGTACGTTGTGTTGTTCATACCCTTAATTTGGTTGTGAAGAGTGGCTTTGAGGAGATCTCCATGTCTATTCGACGTGTCAGAGAAGTTGTCAAGTGGATGAAGGCTTCTTCATTCTGAATAGATGAATTTCAGAAAGTTGTTATCTTTTTTAAGATTAAAGAGAAGAAGGGTTTGTCAATGGATATGCCCACGAGCTGGAACTCCACCTACTTGATGTTGGATTCCGTTGAGCCGTATGAGAAGGTTTTCAAGTGGTTTGAGACAGAGCATCCAAACTACAAGCAGAACTTGCATAGCAAGAAGCAAGATGAGGTAGTGATTGGGCCACCTCAGGATATAGATTGGGTTAATGTTCGTAAAATGATGGAATACATGGGGAAGTTCTATGAAATGACCCTTCTTATCTCTGGCACGTCATATGTCACCTCACATTTATATTTCAAGGAAATGTGTGATCTCTTTTAGCTGATTTTGGACTTAGAGTTAGATGAGGATGTTGAAGTTAGTGGGATAGCTTCAAGGATGAGAAAGAAGCTCGAAAAATATTTGTTAGAGGAATTGGAGCTGAATCTAAAGATGTACAAGATTCTCTATGTTGCTGCATTGTTGGATCCGCGACAAAAAATGAAGCATGTGGATAAATGCTTGAAGACTATCTATGGTGAGAGCCGGGATGCTCTCATGGTGGCTGTAGTGAAGCAGCACTTTGATGGGTTGTTTGCCTTTTACAAGGCACGTAATGTGGGGGTGAATCATGCAAGGAATGCACCACTCAATCCATCCACACACGGTAAGCCTCCTATGAATAGAGGTCAAATGAGGCTTCAAGCCCGTCGTGGAGCTCGAAAAGGCTCGTGTAGCCAACTACAACAGCAGGAGCCGAATGTTGCTGATATGTCAGAGCATGAGCTATACTTAATAGAGAATCAATACAGGATCATAGATTCATTGACAGATGATGGTTATCAGATGTCTCTCGATGAAAGCTTTCATATATTGGATTGGTGGATGAAGAACAGTCCGCGTTTTCCCATTTTGGCTGAGATGGCAAGAGATATCTTAGCGATTCTCATATCAAGTGTTGCTTTCGAGAGTGTAGTTAGCACAAGAGGTCGTGTTCTTTACCCTTTTAGAAGGTCTCTCGTACCTAAAGATGGTTGAGGCCTTTATATGTGCAGAAGATTGGTTGAGATTGAGTTTCATTGGACATTCTTTATGAGGATGAAGAAGACATGCCGAAGCAGGCCATGGAGAATGAATTTGACATGAGTGCTTAATGATTTTTTCTTCAGTTCTTATGCTTAAGTCTTAACTTTTTCTTTTTCTTTTTCATTGTATCACTTGAAATTGGGCCTAGTAGATGTGAGACCGACAGTACTCAAATAAACCAAACTACAATGTGAAGTGTGAACAAAAGGTATAAAAAATTAACAATAGCGTTCTTTCTTAAAAATATATTTCAATATTGACAATTTGACATTTCTTTTACTAATTTCCTTGTATTTATTTACTAGTGATTTCAAGATTTGAATGGACAGTGAGGTTAACAAGTCAAAGTGAAGAATGAATTGAAGAATGAAGAATGAAGAGTGAAGTGACTTAAGTCATTCTGAATTTGGTCTTGGCCTGGAGTCTTGATTCTTGAAGTCTTGAAGTCATGAAGGCTTTGTTCTATTTCATTTAATTTGATCGTTTTTCATTTTTTAGATAATTGTCAAGGATCATTTTGCATGTTTTTTGGGATTTGGCATCTGATTTTGATTGTCTGGAGCCTGGAACTCTGGAATCGATGAATGAATAATGGTTTGTATAGTAGACAGTAATTTTCTGCATTTCTTTAATTAATTCGGTTAATTTTGGTTATTTGGTGCGGTTACAGTTAATACCCGTAACCGCATGTCACGGATTAACAATACCGGTTAACCTAAACCATGCGGTGCGGTTCAATTACGGTTATTAATCGAATACACGAACCCGTGTAAGCAGCCTTAATTAAGTTCAAGTGTGTTAATAAAGTCGAGTGGTACTACTTAAGAATATAATAAGATGTTAATTAATTTAAGGTGTTAGTGGACTTAATTAATTAACGGATATTTCTATCTTAAATACGGGGATTGTTTATGTCTAAAATACAAAATCCATGCTCAAATTGGGATAAAGGATAAGTTTGCAGGGATTCTCTAGTTGAATGAATCTGTGTTTATTAATTGATTTTGCTATGGGTTTAGCATAGATGATTAATTGATTTGAGGTCCGACTTTATTTTTTGTATTGGATCCCTTGTCTGGCCAAATTAGTTGTCTAGTTATTTATTATCTCTTAGAAATTATTATTAATAGATTAATGTCTTTTATATTATTTAATAATGTTATTTATCTCGAATTCATTAGCTGAACCAATTAATTTATAAATAAAAGTAGTCCAACATATTAATTTCTTATATTATGGGTTAATTGATGTTGACGCTAACTGTAAGTATAATTAAATTAATGAGCTACAAATGTTAATATAATATATGAAATTTGGAGTATGAATATATTAGTATTTTGTTCATAATCTCTGGACACTATATACACATAAACGTGCGAGTAAGAGAGAGAAAGACAACATTTATTTTTCTTCAGTTCTCTGACCACGCGGAGGAAGAAAATGGTCAGGACATAGATCAAAGATCTGAACAGGGGCAATAATCAGAGCTACTACAACATACGAATGATGCAGGTACAATTTATATCCTTCACTTCATAGCTTTATCTCTAGGGAAATAAAACTAGGGCAAATCTTTTGTAGATCTATATCTTCAAGATTACTTTTTCATATATAACTCGGCCCTAATTTATCATCAAGCTTCTAAATCTTTATCAAATCTTTCCTTCTCGATCCAAGTCTCTTTTTGGCTTCAAAATCGTGTCAAAACATCTCCACGTCAGCTCATCTTCTCCACATCATCATCGATCTAAAAGTATGCCAAATATCTAATTTCTGGATAGAATAAGCGGGGCATCAAAAGCTGGGTGAATTTGAGTATTATAAAATCAACACATCAAGAAGTTTCTCAACAGTATCTAAAGACTCAATATGGTTGTACTTCGGAATCTATTGAAAGTGTGAAGTGAAGTCAATAGA
Organism: Lavandula angustifolia; assembly: GCA_028984105.1. NCBI lineage: Eukaryota > Viridiplantae > Streptophyta > Magnoliopsida > Lamiales > Lamiaceae > Lavandula > Lavandula angustifolia. The sequence goes on along the minus strand of CM054809.1, from coordinate 15,280,786 downwards.
GCAATGATAATCTCACAAGAAGACAAGGAGAAGGTCAATAGAAATCAACTTAGTCAAGGTACGTGGTATCTTATCAGAGAAAGTCAACTGAATATCATGCTTAGAGTTTGAACAAGCCTACTGCCCACTCAACCTCAACCAATGAGGAGCTGCCAACACTGTACTTGTTCTGAATAAAGTTGTTTCTTGCCTTTGCTTCAGGAGCGATGCGTCATGGGAGGCAGTCATCTCTGCCTGGATGAGCTTTAAGGCGGCCGCCTGATTCTCCAAAGCCTTCTGTATGCTGGAGGTGACCATCTTATTCCGCTCATCCATGGTCTTCTGGACTATGGCTAGACTTTTTGTCAGCTGCTCAGAAAAAGATTTATGTTGAGCTTGGAGCAGCTGCTGACTCTGAGCAGCCAAGTCCGCCTTCTGAGCGGCTATCGCAGTCTGGACGATCTCCTGAACATTAGGAGTTGGAGTGTCCGAGACCTTCTTGACTGCGCTCGCCACGGAACCTATAGGTTTGATCTGATAGGATGAGGTTCCAAGCCTTTGCTCTGAGGCTGCGAGTTGTTGCTTCCGACTGGGCTTCGAAGCAACTGGAGCGTCACCTGATTCAGGAGGTGGAGGTGGTGACTTGCCCTTCTCGCTGGGAGATTTACCCTCAGCAGATTCTCCCTTATCTGCGTCCTTGGGTGGTGCCTGATCCTCATCATTGTTGTCATCATCGTCATGATTGGAAGGCGGCGATGGGTTTTTGGCGTCTGCTGTGAGGACCTCAACTCCAGTAGATAAAGCATGGCTGAGCGCAGATCCTCAAAGGATGCTATGTCAGCGGGTTCCCCAAACCCTATAGCTGACTGCAAACTTTGCTCCTCTGCCAGAAGGGTCAATGCAGAGTGCTGCTGAATCAGCTCTGCAAGGATGTCCCAGTTCAGGAATCTCAGCAACATCTGAGTCCTGGCCCTTATCGCGATGTCGACCAGATCCTGATGAGATGAGATCTCAGAAATCTGTGCAGCGACTTCTCCTGTGGTGCGGAGACGAGTCATCTGCATCGTCGACCATTCGGATGAGACTTCACCAGCCGGTTCCTCAACTTCCTCTGGCTGAGTCTCTTCCGAGCTGACCCGTTGTACCTTATCCTTCAGGGTGGCACCCTCTATCCCGGTATCAGCGTCAAGAATGTCCTCCTCTTGAGGTGGTGGAGGGGAAGCAAGCTTTGCGGGGCCTTAGAAGCCCCAACCTTGGAGAGCTTCTTCCGCTTCGGCTGGTCGGCCCGTGGAGGCAGATCAGTAGATGATCTTTTGAGCTCAGTCGCTCCACTTCTGACTAACTTCTCAGCCGCTGCTCTTGTCTTGAACTTGATGAGCTTTTTGTCGAAGTACTTTGAATCAACAAAGGATGCGTGATTTGTTACTGAGTCTTTGATCAGTATGGATACCTTGGTCCCATACAGTAGCTTGCCCACACTAATAAGTCTTCTCTCTCCAGACTTAGTGGGTGCAAATTTGTGCGCCTGAGCCTTCAGCTCGGCCACAAAGAACTCTGTCCAATTCACCTGGACTCCGTCAATTATAGCCATCATCAGTTGGAGTCTAGGCTTGGACAGCTGGTCGAAAGAACCTGCGGCGCTCGTCAGGATGTGAATAACTATGTACGCGAGCCCTCTGTACTCCGGCAGGAGTTGGTTCTTCGGTAGCGCGGACTTAAAGGAGATGTCGTCCCTTCCACAGAAGCGGTGGACATAAGCGTTCAATTCCTTCTCCTTGTAGCCCACGGGAGAGATCCCGTAACTCGGAAGATCGAAGGAGGATTTCAGCGCCGCCCTGATATTAATGTTGGCATGGCTGGATTCCCACTTCTGAGGGGCCACTTCCCTCATATAAGCGATCTTCGATACTTCTCCATCTGTATCTTCCACAGAACGCCAGTTATAATATAGCTCGGCCACCTGGCGGGGAAGATAGGATCGGGGTTGCTTCATCACCAGAAGCGTCAGGCCTGACTCCTCTAGAGCCGAGAGATGGGCTCGAGGTAGGGGAGCTCTGCCTGGTGGAACACCATTGTCGGTTCGAAAAGAACCCTTGACTGGATGATCTCCTCAATGTTGTGCGGGGTCTGAACGATCGACGTAGATATCTGCAAGAAACTTGTTAGCACTTGAAAATAGAGTAAGTTGGATATGAGTGATGCAGAAGGTTAAGAAATTTCCGTAAACACAGAGCTTGAGTTGAAAAGAGTAAGCAGTTTTGAGAGAAAACGTGAGTGAAAACTGATTGCTTAAAAAGCTCTGAGTGCGAAAATGGCGTAAAAGATACGATTAGAGAGAAAAGGGGAGATTTTATAAGATTTGAATATCAAGAGTTTTCAATCGAACGGCTAGTATAAAATCTCTCTTTTTAATGACGGTTGTGATCTGATGTTATAAAAGGAATGATTACATTAGCCGCCTCTAACCTAGACCCACGTAAGATAAGCGCAGATAAAGTAAGGTGAGAAGACATGCATTAAAAGCATTGCAGGCAGGATTAAAGGCTAAGCATTTTAAATGAGAACGGTTTCTACTTACTTAAACCTTAAAAATTAATGGCGGAAAATAAATGTACATCATGCTACTGAATGCAAACGACTGATTTAATAAATGCGAGCATGCTTCTGAGAATATTCTAACTACGCAAACCTCTTCAGCTGAACTTTTACGAACAGCTGGTTACCGTAATGACTCAGGAGGATCTTTGTGGTACTGATGACCATGTTCCCCCTTACTGTGTACTGTATGATTCACCCAACTGAATCAAAGTACTGAGTCTGACTTCTGACCTGTCGTACTGACTTCTCTTACTGACTCGAGTCAGTAGGATCCAGTAGACCTAGCTCAACTGATAATTCTCTGAATCTGTTCTCAGCTAGTGGTTTGGTCAGTATGTCTGCCCTTTGCTTGTCAGTATGGATCTTCTCCATCCTAATATCCTTCTTTTCGACATAATCTCTGATGAAGTGGTGTCGAATGTCCGCATGCTTGCATCTCGTATGAAGAACTGGGTTCTGAGTTATAGCAATCGCACTGGTGGAGTCGCGGTAGATGGTCACTTCATCTTGAGTAATTCCATAATCTCGTAGTTTGTTGGTCCCGAGAGCACGTTTAGGTGTAGAGGGGGGGGGTGAATACACCTAAAACCTATTTCTCAACTTGTAACACGAACAGTCCCGTTCGGGGAGTGTGCGCATCGAAAGAGTTCGGCAGACCAAATAGGCACGTTCGAATCGTGTTAAGGCAAAGAGGGACTGGGGTCTTTTGAGATCTCGCTAGCAGACTAAGTCGAATTCGGTATCTTCGGATGGAGTACAGTGGTGCGGAAATGTGTAGGCCCAAATCAGTTGAGTGGAAAAAACGTTTTCTTAAAAACAGTTTCAGTTCAGAAGAGTGAATCAGATAAGTATGCTGAAACTTAGTTGAATGATTTTAAAGATATGATATTCATTATGAACGGTTAAAATCAATGCAACAGTAAATAAGAGACACAAAGATTTTTAAAGTGGTTCGGATGCACAGGATCCTACGTCCACTGTCCCGAAAGGTCAGGAGGCTATTTATTATCCTGAGTTAGTCTCAGTCAGCTTGTACACAGGACAAAGCCGCGTCTTGGAATTTATGCTGAGCAAGTCTCAGTTTACAACGGGTATTAAACTAAAGTGTTTGACAAACTTCTCCAACTATGAAGGGGTCCTTTCACAATAAGGATAAGGTTCAAAGGTGAACCCCTTCGTCTAAGCTATGGATAAATTCAGTTGAGCTTAGGGTTAGAGGGATAGGAAACAAGAAAGTGGCTTCTAGATCGACGAACAGCTGAGTTGTAGCTTTGAGTTCGTGTATCATCGATTTGGATACTAGAGGCTTTTATATCCGTTTAGCTTGGTTCCCTAAGAGCTAGAAGGTAATCTTTCGCCGGAGAATGTTCTTTAAGTTCTTGCGGAAGACTTATGCGATATTCTATTTTTGCTCGTTTTTCCGTTTTCTTGCTCGAGAGTGTGTTGGCTCGTTCGTTGCTTTTTGGCTCTCTGCATTCATGAAAAAACTTGAATCATCCCTCTATTTATAGAGAAGAGATTAGGAAAGATCCGTTGGAGACGATGATCCCTTTATCTCACTCTTTTGGTAGCTAACGGCTCTTTTGAAAAAGGTGACAGTGTCCTTTCCCTCCTTTTCCGGAAAGTTGTTGACATGCAGCTTTAGCAGGTAAGGACAGGTGTTGGCTTGTCATTTGCCAAGGTTTTGCAGAGTAGTTGAGACAGAACAGACTTCGAGGCATAATGAAGCTGACTTCTCTCTTCCTCGTATTTTACTATGCTAATTGTTGTTCAAAAGATCTGACAGTTCAGAAGACTGTCTGCCGTTACTGAGTCTGATCCTGTAGAGAGTACTGAATTTACTCTACTGAAGGTGAGCTCTTAGTTCAGTGAACTACTCCTGCTGAGTTCAGTTCCACTGAGTCTTTCAGTATACTGCTCCTGCTGAGTCCAGTACATACTGAGTCTTCTACATCCGGTGCTGAGGCTGATAATCTACTGACCGCCTGAACCAGTGCAGAGTGTCTACCGAGTCTGAATCCTCAGAGACAAAAACAATTACAAAGGAATGGTTCACCAATCAGATAGGGTTTTGGGATCTTCAAATCTTCATGGGATCACTCAGGGTATAAGCCTACTGAGTACATTTCAGTACGGAAGATAGAATCATTTCCCACTATGTAAAACCGTGCTGAGGACTGAATCATCACCCAACAATTTCCCCCTATTTGATGATGCCAAAACCTAACACTATCTAAAAAAATCTAACATTATCTATGCTATCAAAGCACTAAACTTATACAGAAACAAAGCTCCTTACAATATTATAAGAAGAATCAGTGGAGTTGTTCTGTAAGTTCTAGATTACTGAAGGGAGCAGAGCAGGGAGTCAGAATAAAAAGATTAAGCATAACCCTGTCTTAACAATTTCCCTTATTACAAGGAAACAATTTCCCTCTATAACATATCAGCTAGTCTAACAGAATCTCAGCAGCTACTGACAAAAGATCAACAAGTGAGTGTGTGTCAGGAATCACTTCAGTGATTCTGAGTGTTAAGCATAAAAACAGAACATGGCTTATAGAGACAATAAGGTATTGTCAAAGCCAAAGAAAGAGATATGTATATCAGATAAAGAAAGTTCGAAGCATGATACATCTCTTGCTAAGCTAGGAAAGTACAAGAAAAGTCTAAGAACTATGAACGCTTGTACTGCTTGATCCTGTCCATGAAATTTTGCGATTGAGTCTCGGGAAGGGGCAGTCCATACATTCTGTAGGTGTACTTCCTCGCCTTCGATACTCGGCGAAGTCCGCCGGCTCATCTTCTTCAAGTCCTTTGTGTGCAAGAAGCATCCTTCACTTCCTTCTCTATCACTCCAAAGTGAATAGAATCATCAAGTCTTCTTGGTGGTGGCAGAATTCTGGGTTCTAGAACCTTGACTTCAATGTTTTCTCTTACAACATTTTCCATGTAGGGATATAAGTCCGGTTTAGTGATCATCATCCATTCCACGTAGGCATCAGCCTTTGTCTTATCTGACCAGAAATTCCAAAAATAATTCCTCTTGATGAATTCTATTTTCTGTGATTCCCATCTCTGAGTGAACTGAGCAGGAATCCACTCATCCGTCCTAGGCCATCTCTGAATCTTCATGTCCGTTGGCTTCCTGAATTGTATTTGTATGGAATATCAGCTTTGGAAGGTACTCTCAGCCTGACCTCTTGTTCAGTGCGGATTCTGAGTGCCTCTAAGTCTGCCATATGAATCCTATGTCTGGCAGCTTCTATCTGTCTCGCCTCTTCTCCTCTGTAAAGATACCGATCCATCTGAGCAAAGATGGCCTCGATCTCAGCATCTTGTTCTTTCGAGTCAGCAAGGGTACTAGATTTGTCTTTAGATGTACCCTGCTTCTCAGTACTTTTCTGTTGTTTCTACTGCTCCCTGTCTTCATCATCCTGAAGTACCGGTTTTCTGGGAGGCAGCCTAGCAGGAGCTTTCTTCTTTCCTCCACGAGCAGGAGCCTTAGTTTTGGCAGTTGTGGTTTTGGCCTTAGGCTTTTTCGCTGCTTCAGCTTCTGCTATCTCCCTGGCTAGCTTTTCATCAGCTGCGATCTGAGCCGCCTCCTCCTTACTTATATATCTCTTCAGTTTCTTGGAGGGAGGGGTCGGGAGTTTCAAGGCTTTCTTGCCTTTGCCTTCTACTGGAGGTGGGAGAGGTGCCTCTTCCTCTTCAGATTCATCCTCCTCAGCATACTCAGCAATTTCTTTGACCATATCCAATGGGGTCTGAGTTGCCTGAGTTGCTTGTGTTCTGGTTCCTGAACCACTTGGGCCAGTCCCTGCTGTGATTCCAACAGAGACACCCTGGGCCTCACCAGTCGGTTTAGTGCTTGCTCCAGCCACTGACTTTGTCTTCCTTGAAGACTTTGGTGCCTGTTCCTGAGCCTTCTGGGTTTTCTCTTCCCCCTTGCTTGATGGCTGCTTTTCAGGTGTTTTTTCCTTTTCAGGCTTCTTATTCTTTTCCCCCTTTTTGGCATCAGCAAATTGAGTCGGGTTAGGAACAGTTACCTTAGTGTTTAGGCTTTTGTAGGATGCTGACAACTCATCAAGTCGAGTGTGGATCTTGTTCAGCTCCTCGTGCAGCTCATTCTTCTCATTAATCAGTTCATCTTTGTAATTCTGGTCTGCTGCAGCCTTGAACTCATTCAGCTTCAGACTGACCGAATTCTCTAGAGCCTTCTGAATAGATGTGAGACGGAGCTCATTGGCCTGAGATAAGGTGGAGACTGACTCCGTATGAAGGGATTGAGAGGCCTTGAATTCAGCAAGTAGTTTAGCCTGTCCCTCCTGGAATAGTCTGAGCTGTTCTTCAAAGTCAGCTTTCTGCTGGGCCAGTACGTTGGATACGATGGAGGAGACAACAGGGGCGACTGATTTTGACAATGATTTCTTCAGCCCCTGAAGCTCTGCACTAGTGGCCTGAGCAGTGTGCTTCCATATCTTGTAGACAGCCTTAGCAAGGGCACGATTCTGAGTGCCTTGGCTTCGGAGAGCCTTTGCCACTGACTTTGAGCGTCGGCCTGCTGGGCCGGGCGCTACTTGTAGGTCGATTCCAAAGCAAGAGCCGAGCGAGGCTCGCCGAGGACGAAGTACCCGGCCGCCGACTTCACAGGAGCAAGGATACGCAGTGGTAGGTCTGGTTGAGTAGTTGTATCCTCGTCCTGGTGAGTTCCCTCATCAGGCTTCTCAGGGCCTGAATCATGGGGTGGGTCCTGACCGTCATGGTCAGACCCATCTGAGGGGGCAGAGCCAGTTGCCTGCTGTCTATCATTCAGCAGGGCCAATATTGCGGCCCTCAGATCATCAAAGGTTCCAAGGTCAGCAGGCTGGGAGTAGCCTATTTGCTGCCTTAAGAACTGCTCCTCCTTATGTAGCTGGTCGCAGGAGTAGTGTAGGATGAGGCAAAGCTGAGGATGCCACTCCTGAAACCTTAGGAGCATGTGGAGCCTGGCCTGCTTGGCAAGAGATACCAGATCAGGATGGCCAGTAATCTCTGGTATGAGTTCAGTAATCTCTCGGAATGCTTGAGATCGGAGAGCTGAAGCTTCCATTCCGATCGATTCCTGTTCAGACGCCGTTTCTGAATCTTCAATGTCTATGGGCCGACGTCGTTTCTCGCCAGATGGCAACCGCCGAGTGGAGGGATGTCAAGGGGACCGTGCCCGTAGTCTCCAAATCACCACTCTCGGACCTCTTCGCCCCGAACCCCTTGGTCCACTTCTTGTACTTGTTCAGTGGAGACGGCCTTCTCCACTGAGTGAGTCTTTTCAGAGGACTCAGATTCATCAACCAGCTGCAGTGGTTGTGTCTGTTCAGTAGGGATCTCAGGAACTTCAGCAGTCGCCTCTGATTCAGTAGGCACGTCAGTGAATGTTTTCTTCAAACGTTTGGTCGGTGCCTTAGGAGATTTTGCTTTAGGAGACCGCTTCTTCATGGGCGCGGCCTTCTGAGGCGGTGTCTGCTGAGCTGGGGGTCCTGGCCCTATTTGCTAAAGTGTTGCGGTGCGGTTCTGGAACCTGACCTTTTTCACATTGAAATAAGTCTTGTCGTGGAAGGTGATCTGGTTATCGCCGCAGAAATCTTCAATTATTACTGAGAGCTTGAGCCCATACAGTAATTTTCCTTTAGCGCTCAGTATGAATGAGGCTTTATCAAACTTGGCAGCCTGGACCATGAATTCTCGGAGGAAGAATTCAGTCCAGTTAATCTGGGCACGATCATGTATCACCATCATCAGCTGAATCTTTGGCCTAGATACCTGATCGAAAGAGCCGGCTTGGCTCGTCAGCAGTTGAGTGACTATGTAAGCCAGTGCCCTGTACTGAGGCAGCATGGCGTTCTTTGGGAAGGCCGCTCTGAAGGCCGTGGGCTTCCCGCAGAAGACTGAAAGGTAGTCATCCACCCGATCGTCCAGATACCCGACGGTGCTGACTCCTTTCGAAGGTAGGTTGAAGCTCCTCTTCAGTGCTTCCCTCACTGACATCTTCTTTATCTTCATGGCAGCCTCAACGATTGTGTGAACGGTGAATGTTCCGATGATATCGCCCGCTACTGAGTCAGAGTTGAGGTAAAGTTCAGCGACTTGCCTTGGGAGGAAAAAGGTGGGCTTCTTGGAGAGAAACGCCTCCAATCCAGATTCGCGAAGGGCCGCGAATATCTCTTCCATATACTCCAGCTCGTATGCATCAAATTCCATGACTGGTTCGCACTAGACACGGTCTTTGTCAAGGATCTCTTGCATGTCTTTAGGGACGATTACAGAGAGGCCTGTATCCGCCATTATATCTCGTTATAAGAAACGTTGTCGCATCGAGTTTGATAAAGTAGTTATTACGACGATGCTGAACAAATAATAGAATAAAACTATAACAGATATACAATCATACCAATGAAAAATCTGAGTGTTTATAAAAGGATTTGCAAGTAGGGTTGCTAGAGAGATCTCGGATTTTTCGAAGTTGAAAAGATTTAAGTATGCTAATGGCGGTTTCAAAGATACGATCGAATATTTATATCTAAGAAGAAGATGGACAGTTATCGATCTATGGTTGAATTTAAACTTGCTTTATGAGATGTGCGGTTAAGATAGGATGACATATATAGGTAATGATCAAATAGCCGCCTAAGTCAAAAGCCAGTTGTAATATGCCTAAGTAGCAACTATGATACGACATGCATTAAATGCGTGGCAGAGTTTAGCAAACTTATGTATGGAATGTCGTGCATTAAATGTAAGCCGTTAATATTAAATGACAATTCATAAGATATTTAATGCGATGCTGAATCTGAACAATAAATGCATATTATTGTTTTATTGGTTACTACTGAGTAGAGATACACAAACCTGTCAGCTGAACATTGTAGTCAGTTGATACCTCGTGTAGATGGTTGCTGAGTCTCTATGCATCGAAACTATTCGATCGAGAGCGAACATTCCCCCTTACTGAATGATCCTCTCCTGAAACCTCTTACTGACTGGGGTCAGTAGGGTCCAGCAGACCTAGCTCTACTGAAAGTTCTCTGAATCTTGCTTTAGCTAGAGGCTTGGTCAGTACGTCAGCCCTTTGTCGATCAGTATGGATCTTTTCCATCCTGATGTCCTTCTTTTCGACATGGTCCCGAATGAAGTGATGTCTGATGTCCACGTGCTTGCATCTCGTGTGAAGTACAGGTTTCTAAGTGATTGCAATGGCACTGGTACTGTCGCAAAAAATCGGCACTTCATTCTAAATGACGTCATAGTCGCGTAGCTGCTGTCTCAGCCAAAGGATTTGGGCGCAGCAACTTCCGGCAGCCATGTATTCAGCTTCAGTAGTTGACGTGGCTACTGAGTGCTGTTTCTTTGAGAACCATGAAATTAGCTTGCTGCCAAGGAACTGACACGTTCCTGAAGTTGACTTTCGGTCAATTCTACATCCTGCATAGTCAGCATCAGAATAACCAGTTAGTTTTATATTATCAGTAGCTGGATACCATAAACCTATGTCAGGTGTTCCTCTGAGATAGCGGAGAATCTTCTTTGCTGAGTCCAGATGACTCTGCTTGGGATTCGCCTGAAATCGAGCGCAGACACCTACAGCATAAGTTATGTCAGGGCGAGTAGCTGTTAGATATAATAAAGAACCAATTACTAGATGTTCCCCCTGAGTCGTTATTCTCAGTAGTGGTCTCAGTTACCTCTAGGGTTGCTTCATCGACCTGAGTTACCTGGGATTGACTACGTTCGAGGAGAGTCAACTGCGTTCGGCCTACGTTTTCGCCGGTTGAGATTCAGTAAACTTGTCTTCAGTTTCCTCATATGAATCATCATCCCAACAAAGCTGGATCTTTTCGACTTTATCTTTTAGGCTTAGATCCTGTAGCTGTCTACTGATGTCCTCATATTCAGAATTAGAGTTATTGCTCCTGTCTTCAGTAGTAAACTCATTAAAAACAACATGAGGGCTTTCCTCCACGCAAAGGGTTCGATAGTTGAATACCCTGAAAGCTTTGCTGACCCGGGAGTATCCTAAGAACACTCCCTGATCTGACTTGCCATCAAAGGTTTTCAGCTGATCTTTCCCATTATTGTGGATAAAGCACGAACAACCAAAAATATGGAAATAGGAAAGAGAAGGTTTCCTGCCGTTCCATAGTTCATATGGTGTTTTCTTCTGTTGCTTTGTCAGTAGAGATCGGTTCTGAGTGTAACATGCAGTGTCAGTGGCTTCTGCCCAGAATTTGGTTGGGAGTCCTGAGTCTGCGAGTAGAGTTTCGTCGCCTCTTTTAGAGTTCTCGTTCTTTCGTTCAAGCAACTCCATTTTGCCGAGGTGTGCGTGCAGCTGAAGTCTCATGCTTTATTCCTTCAGTTTTGCAGAACTCCTTCACCATAAAATTAAGGAACTCAGTTCCTCTGTCAGAACGGATTTTGATAATCTTGGTGTTCTTCTCGACACTGAGCCTTTTCAGAAGCCTTGGTAACTCTGTTTTGACGTCAGACTTGTTGGCAATGAATATGACCCAAGTATAGCGCGAGTAGTCATCGATGACCACTAAAGCATATTTCTTGCCTCTGATCGTCACTGGAGAGACTGGACCGAACAAATCCATATGTAGCAGCTGAAGGATTCCATCAGTGGAAGGAGATGGAATAGGAGGATTTTGATTCCTTGTTTGCTTTCCCTTCAAGCATGCTTCACACCGAGTGTCTTTCTTTGAATACTTCATTCGGCGGTCCTCTTGCTAGAGTGTCTCTTGCAAGTTTGTTGAGCATCTTAAAGTTGAGATGACTGAGTCTCCTGTGCCATAGCCACCCCGTTCGGTTGTCGTTTTTCGCCAACAGACAAGCTTCAGGTTCAGCTGAGTTCCAGTCAGCTACATATATGTTCTTCTTGCGCGAACCTGAGAACACTGTTTTCCCTGTGGATTTATCAATAACATCACGTAAAACCGGCGTCAAATATCACTCTATTCGAGTTATCACAAAATTGACTAACAGAGAGAAGATTATGCTGAAGTCCTTCAACATATGATACTCTAGGGACTGTGGTAGTTCCAATGCTGAGTGTTCCAAATCCTCTTGTGTAGCCTTTAGCGTTGTCTCCAAACTCGATTCTGGGTCCTTCTTCAGGGATATAATTCTTCAGTAGACTCTTTTGGTACGTCATGTGTCTTGAACACCCGCCACGTACCATGGGTCTTTGTGCACCTGCAAAACAGAATTATATTCAGGTACCCTTTTTTTTTATTTTGGGTCCTTAGATGTTAGTTTTGGTAACCCAAATTTGTCTTACGACCCTGGTGGTCTCAGACATCTTCTTTCCACTTAAGTCAACGTACTTGACCACTGGACTGGTCGAAGCTGACTTCTTAGGCTTTTCGGGTTCAGGGGTCCGGATCTTCTGAGCTGGTGGACTGCTGACCTTTGCCTTTTGTGCGATTTTCTTCTTTTTCTTCTGACTCTTGGGTCCTCTTCTGACTATAGGATCATAATAATATGACCCATACTGAGCAGGATCTGTCAGCTGAGGTGGTCCATACTGATCAGCCCATTTGGATTTGCTAGTTCCCCCTTGACTGAACTGGGGTATTTTGGTACTGATCTTCTTGTCTGAATGCTGATGTGTAGGATGAGGCGCCTTCATCTTTTGTTTGTTTTTGGCTAGGGGATTCAGTATTTCAGCATTGATTGTTTCCCCTCGAACAAACCTATCAGCAAGTCGCACTTCTGAGTGTACGGGGGCAGATGAGGAAGCACCCTGGCTGAAACCAAGACCTTCCTTGTAGTGTTTGGGCTTGTTGCTTGCTAGCATAGCCTCCAGCTTCTTTTCAGTACCCATGTACCTCTCAGTCATCAGGTTCCTCCAGACATCATCACTTTTCTTCAATGTGTCGTGCTCGGTCTGAAGTCCTGATAGTTGTTACTTCAGTAGACTCAGTTCAGTATCTTTCTGAATTAAGTCATTAGTCAGAACTGAGATCTGATCTTCTTGATGCTGAGACTTGGCCAACAGAGAGTTTATCTCCTCCTTGAGTCTCAACACAAGTCCTTCAGACTTAGTAGAGACCTGACTCTCCTGAGAAAGTCTCTGATTCTCCACTTTCAGGGTATCCAATTCCTGAAGAGTCTTACTGAGCTGCAGACTCATCTGAATCTGTTCGTCTAATAGTTCTTCATATGCTGAGCTGACGTCCAGATTCTCATCTGCACCTGAAATAGTGTCGTGTGTGCAGTGTGAAGGAGAGTTAAAAGATGCATGAGAGTTTACCTCATCTTCTTCTCCTGCCATCAGACACTTTTCAGTACTTCATTCAGCTTCAACTCCAAAGCCATGAAAGCAGTTTCATCATCTGATGAATCCATGAAGGAGTCGACTTCTTCTGAGTCGTCTGAGAGTTTGCCAGCAATGTAAGCTTGTCTCTTCTTGGCAAACTTCTCTCTCCTTGTTTTGCGTGCTGCCTGTTTAGCACTACTGAGCTCAGGACAATCATACTGATAGTGTCCTGGCTTCTTGCAGTTGTAGCAAGCGATGACTCTTTCTTCTTTGTTTTCGCTTTCTTTTGAAGGTGCTAAGTCATCTCTTTTCCTGTATTCAGAAGTGTTCGAGTCAGGAGCGCATTTTGGTGTATATTCGGACTTACCTTTTGTTTCTCGATAGGCTTTAGTCACTTTTCTGCGCCTCTCCTTCTCCTTCTGATATTTTACGACGAGCGGCACAGACTTCTGAGCTAAACTTCCTTCTTGTATGTCAGTTAGTGAAGGTTCAGTTTTGCTTGACGCGGGAGATGCTGTGCTGACTGATGCTTTGAAAACATGGTCAATTTTGGTGTCAGCTTCAGCTCGCTGCTTCCGTTGAGGTCTGTCGAACTCGAATTCCTCTGCCTGAAGTTCTGAAATGATATGGTCAGGAGTAGCAATATCTAGATCAGAATGGCGTAATAAGGTGGCAAAAGGAGTCCAATGTCCATTTGGCAGTGCCCTCAGTATCTTGAGATTTATTTCTCGGTTGGAGAATGTCTTTCCCAGCCCGTTGATGGAGTAAGTCAGATTCGTAAATCTAACATTTAGATCTTCTATTTTGTCACCAGGCATGAGAGACAAACTCTCCAGTCTCTCCAGTTTTTGGAGTTCCAGCGCAAGTTTGTTAGCTTTGATCTTCTGAGTCCCCCGACTCAGTAGCGTAGAGCATCCCAGAGCTCTTTTGTTGTCTTGCATTCCTGAACCCTGCCAAGATAAGAATCACTAAGAGTGGTTAGTATGACATTCCTGGCAACTCGGTCTAAATTGTGAAGTTTCTTCTCCTCAGGAGTGAAGAGACTTCTGTCCTTGGGAATCTTCTTCCCGGTCACCATTCCTCCTCCTGCTGCAGGATCCTGAGTCACGACACTATCGATCATAGGAACGATAGGTCCTTCCTCAAGTATTTCGGTCATGCTGTCGTGGAGGGAAGTCAGATGAGCCTCCATTCTGACTCACCATACACCATAGTTCTCTACTGAGAACATAGGTACCATTCTTATTCCTGACATATCAGACATGTTAAATAATGATATGAATGAAGAGTGATATGCAGTGAAAATAATTTTTCGGATCCGTTCAAGTAGACCAGTTTCAAGATAACAAGAGTCTTATAGAACTCCTGCTCTAATACCAATTGTTGGTCCCGAGAGCATGTTTAGGTGTAGAGGGGGGGGTGAATACACCTAAAACCTATTTCTCAACTTGTAACACGAACAGTCCCGTTCAGGAGTGTGTCGTACTGAAAGAGTTCAGCAGACCAAATAGCTGTTCTGAATCGTGTTAAGGCAAAGAGGTACTGCCTCTTTTGAGATCTGCTAGCTGATTAAGTCAGAATTCAGTATCTTCAGATGGAGTTCAGTGGTGCGGAAATGTGTAGGCCCAAATCAGTTGAGTGGAAAAAATGTTTTCTTAAAAACAGTTTCAGTTCAGAAGAGTGAATCAGATAAGTATGCTGAAACTTAGTTGAATGATTTTAAAGATATGATATTCAGTATGAACAGTTAAAATCAATGCAATAGTAAATAAGAGACACAGAGATTTTTAAAGTGGTTCGGATGCACAGGATCCTACGTCCACTGTCCCGAAAGGTCAGGAGGCTATTTATTATCCTCGAGTTAGTCTCGGTCGCCTTGTACACGGGACAAAGCCGCGTCTTGGAATTTATACTGAGCAAGTCTCAGTTTACAACGGGTATCAAACTAAAGTGTTTGACAAACTTCTCCAACTATGAAGGGGTCCTTTTACAATAAGGATAAGGTTCAAAGGTGAACCCCTTCATCTAAGCTATGGATAAATTCAGTTGAGCTTAGGGTTAGAGGGATAGGGAACGAGAAAGTGGCTTCTAGATCGACGAACAACTGAGTTGTAGCTTTGAGTTCATGTATCGTCGATTTGGATACTAGAGGCTCTTATATCTGTTTAGCTTGGTTCCCTAAGAGCTAGAAGGTAGTCTTTCACCGGAGAATGTTCTTTAAGTTCTTGCGGAAGACTTATGCGATATTCTATTTTTGCTCGTTTTTTTGTTTTCTTGCTCGAGAGTGTGTTGGCTCGTTCGTTGCTTTTTGGCTCTCTGCATTCATGAAAAAACTTGAATCATCCCTCTATTTATAGAGAAGAGATTAGGAAAGATCCGTTGGAGACGATGATCCCTTTATCTCACTCTTTTGGTAGCTAACGGCTCTTTTGAAAAAGGTGACAGTGTCCTTTCCCTCCTTTTCCGGAAAGTTGTTGACATGCAGCTTTAGCAGGTAAGGACAGGTGTTGGCTTGTCATTTTCCGAGGTTTTGCAGAGTAGTTGAGACAGAACAGACTTCGAGGCATAATGAAGCTGACTTCTCTCTTCCTCGTATTTGACTATGCTAATTGTTGTTCAAAAGATCTGACAGTTCAGAAGACTGTCTACCGTTACTGAGTCTGATCCTGTAGAGAGTACTGAATTTACTCTACTTAAGGTCAGCTCTTAGTTCAGTGAACTACTCTCGCCGAGTTCGGGCCCACTGAGTCTTTCAAGATATCTTGCTCCCGCCGAGTCCGATACATACTGAGTCTTCTACATCCGGTGCTGAGGCTGATAATATACTGACCGCCTGAACCAGTGCAGAGTGTCTACTGAGTCTGAATCCTCAGAGACAAAAACAATTACAAAGGAATGGTTCACCAATCAGATAGGGTTTTGGGATCTTCAAAACTTCATGGGATCACTCAGGGTATAAGCCTACTGAGTGCATTTCAGTACGGAAGATAGAATTATTTCCCACTATGTAAAACCGTGCTGAGGACTGAATCATCACCCAACACAATTGTTGTCGAAGCCAAAGGATCTGGGCACAGCAACTTCCAGCAGCCATATACTCAGCTTCAGTAGTGGACGTCACCACTGAATGTTGTTTCTTTGAAAACCATGCTATCAGCTTGCTGCCTAGGAACTGACACGTTCCGGAAGTTGACTTTCGATCTATCCTGCATCCTGCATAATCAGCATCAGAATAACCCGTTAGTATCAGATTATCATCAGCAGGATACCATAACCCTGCATCAGGTGTTCCCTTCAGGTATCGCAGAATCTTCTTCGCTGAGTCTAGATGACTTCGCTTGGGATTCGCCTGAAATCTTGCACATACACCTACAACATAAGTTATGTCACGCCTGCTTGCTGTTAAATATAATAAAGAACTAATAATAGCTCTATAATCAGTAGAGTTAACAGAAGCTCACTCTTTGTCTAGATCTATTTTAAAGTTTGTGTTCATGAGGATCTTAACTAGCTTGCTTGAGTCACAGCCGAATCTTTTCAGGAGGTCTCGAGTATATTTTGCCTGGTTGATGAATATTCCTTTAGTTGATTTCTTCACTTGGAATCCAAGGAAATAGTTCATCTCCCCCATAATGGACGTCTTGAACTTCTCCTTCATCATTTTCTCAATTGTTGACATATCGTCATGTTCTTGCAACCGAAAATGATGTCGTCCACATAGATCTGCACCAATAGAATGTCATCGCCTGACTTGATGTTGAACAGGGTGCGATCTACTGTCCCCTTCTTAAAACCCTTCTGAAGCAGAAAGTCTGATAGGGTATCATACCAAGCCCTGGGTGCTTGTTTTAACCCATACAGAGCTTTCTGAAGTCTGTACACCTGATGTCCCTGCTGAAAGCTGGGCGGTTGTTCCACGTAGACTTCTTCCTTTAGTATGTCGTTCAGAATTGTTGACTTTACATCCATTTGATATACTTTAAATCTTTGATGCGTTGCATAAGCTAGGAACAGACGAATAGCTTCCAATCTGGCGACTGGGGCGAATGTTTCATCAAAGTCTATTCCTTCTGCTTGACAGTATTCATTGGCAACAAGTCGAGCCTTGTTTCTGACGATGTCGTTGTTTTCATCTCGCTTGTTTTTGAAGACCCACTTAGTGCCGATCACGTGCTGATGTCTAGGTCTGTCAACAAGCTCCCAAACTTCGTTACGGACAAATTGGTTCAGCTCCTCTTGCATGGCAATGATCTAGTCAGCATCGTTGAGAGCATCGTCTATCGTCTGAGGTTCTTTAGTAGACAAGAAGCAGTAGTAGAGAGAACTTTCTCCTTGGCTTAATCTGGATCTTGTCCTTACTGCTGCTGATGGATCTCCTATGATAAGATCCGAAGAGTGAGCGTCAAGCCATGAACGTCTGAGTTTGGCTTCTTCTTCTGAGATTACTTCTGTACAGTCAACAGGAGTGTTAGGCATTTATTTCAGTAGTACTATTCTGTGACTAAAGCAATTCAGTAAGAAGGTTAGGATCTACTGAGTTTCCAGGTTCAGGGGCATTTATCTCAGGAATATTAGTCGTTCCCCCTAAGTTTATATTCTCAGTAGAGGTCTCAGTTACCATTGGGGCTTCCTCAACGACCGTAGTTACTTGATGTTGATTCTGTTCGGTAGAATCAACCAGGTTAGCTACAATGCCTGCGGGATGGGTCTGGATTTCTTCATCGTCTGACTCATCATCCCAAAAATGCTGGATCTTTTCGGTTTTGTCATTCAGTGTGAGATCCTGTAGCTTGCTGCTGACATCTTCAGTATTTGTCTTCTTTGGTTTCCTGTTCTCAGTCATAAACTCATCAAAGACAACATGATGGCTTTCCTCCACGCAAAGAGTCCGATAGTTAAATACTCTGAAAGCTTTATTGACTCAAGAGTACCCTAAGAATACTCCTTGATCAGATTTGCTATCAAAGATCTTCAACTGATCTTTCCCATTATTGCGGATAAAGCAAGGACAGCCAAAAATATGGAAATGAGAAATAGAAGGAATTCTCCCTTTCCACAGTTCGTAAGGCGTCTTCATGTGCTGCTGTGTAAGTAGTGAGCGATTCTGAGTGTAACAGGCGGTGTCAATAGCATCAACCCAGAACTTTGAGGGTAGTCCAGAGTTTGCTAGGAGCGTTCTTGTTGCTTCTTTAAGTGTTCTGTTCTTTCGTTCAGCAAGTCCGTTCTGCTGAGGGGTGCGAGCTGCTGAAGTCTCTTGCTTGATTCCCTCTTTATCGCAGTACTCTTTAACTACTGAGTTGAGAAATTATGTTCCTCGGTCTGAGCGGATTCTCTATATCTTGATGTCTTTCGCCACACTGAGTTTCTTCACCAGTCTTAGCAACTCAGTCTTGACATCAGATTTGTTGGCTATGAAGATGACCCGAGTATATCTAGAATAATCGTCAACAACGACGAGGGCATACTTCTTGCCTCTTATAGTCACTGGAGAAACTGGACCAAATAAATCCATATGTAGCTGTTGAAGGATTCCATCAGTGGAAGGTGACGGAATTGGTGGATTGTTTTTCTTTGTCTGCTTTCCCTTTAAGCATGCTTCACAATTTCTGTCTTTGATAAAAGCTTCATTGGGCAATCCTCTGACTTTAGAGTTCTTGGCTAGCTTGTTTTGTCACTGGATTTCGTCTGAGCAAGTAAGCAAGCCTCAGGTTCTGCGGTATTCCAATTTGCAATGTAGATATTCTTCCTCCGCGAACCTGATAACACTGTTTTCCCTGTAGATTTGTCAACAACATCACAGAAACCAGCATCAAAGATAACTCTATTCAGATTATCACATAATTGACTGACAGGAAGGAGATTATGTTGAAGTCCTTCAACATATGTTACTCTTGGAACTGAAGCAGTCCCAATGTTCAGTGTTCTGTATCCCCTTGTATAGCCATTAGAGTTCTCACCAAACTCAATTCTAGGACCATCTTCTTGTACGTAATTTGTCAGCAGGCTCTTTTGATATGTCATGTATCTCGAGCAACCGCTGTCCACAATCCAAGAGTCCTTATACACCTGCAAAACATAAACATTTTTAGGTACCCTTTGGTTCAGTTTGGGTCCTTAAGCGTTAGTTGGTGATTTCGCGACCCAGATCTGTCTCGGAACCTTAGGAGTCTAAGACTTTTTCTTCTGAACCTTATCAGTTTTCTTCTCTACTGGACTTGGAGATACTGACTTCCTGGCAGTTTTGGGTTCAGGAGCTTTCTTCTTCTGAGGCTTTGTGCTCCTCCTGACCCTGTGCTCATAATAATACGAATCATACTGTGCTGGATGCTCATACATTGGCTTGTTGTACTGCTCTGCCCATCTGACCTTCTTGGTTCCCCCTGAATTTGATCGTGGTGTCCTGGGGCTAGAAAGTTTGGTCAGTTGCTTCTTATTGCTCAGCTGAGGTGCAATCATCTTCTGTTTGTTCTTCGCCTGAGTTGTTGATTCAAAAATCTGAACTTTCCCTCTGACGAACCTATCAGCCAGCATTTCTGAGCTTTTAGAAGTGGAAGTGGAGGCTTCATGAGTGTAGCCAACTCCTTCTTTCATTGCTAGTGGCCTTTGAGATCTAAGCATACTTTCCAACTTCTCTTTAGATCCCAGGTACTGTTCAGTCATCAGTCCTCGCCAGACCTCATCACTTTTCCTAAGTGATTCATAATCTTTTTCAACTTTTGCGAGTTTCTGACTGAGTCGGGCTATTTCAATATTTTTCTCAGAATTGTCCTTGCTCAGAACTGATAACTGAGTTTCTTGAAGCTAAGACTTAGACATAAGAGATTAATCTCTTCCTTGAGTCTCACAACAAGATTCTCTGAATCAGTAGAGTCCTGACAATCAGAAGAAAGTCTCTGATTCTCAGCCTTTACCTGTTCCGATTCCTGAATAGTTTTGCTGAACTCTCTGCTTAGCTAAATTTGCTCCTCTACTGTGACCGAGCATGTGTCGTGTGTGTTGTGTGAAGAAGAGGTTATATTAAGTTTCGAGTTTACCTCAGCCTCTTCTCTGGCCATCAGACAATATTCAGCTGTTGATTCAGGATCTGTTTCTCCGACCTCAACGGCGACAAATCCAGCTTCATCTTCAGAAGAATACATGAATGTATCTTCCTCGATTGAGTCATCGGATATCTCTTCGGTGATATAAGAACAATTCATAGAAAGTGAACTCCTTCGAAATTTCTAAGCTATAAATTTGGCAATGAGCTTAGCTAGAGAAGAAGAGATCTAAAGAACTCTAGAGAGAAGAACTAGAAATATTCTATGAAGGCAAGTTCTTCGCTTGATAACTATCAGCTGATGGGCTGTCTTCTACTGAAGGTAAAGATCAGCTGCTGGCTGAAGAACGCAAGCTCTTACACTAATGACGTGGGGTTCTGGAAAGTAACTTCGTCAGAAGATCAATCCAACATTTTACCCCGTACAGGACTTAGACAAAAAGATAATCAATCACAAAAGGTCTAACCTATACATCATCTAATCCTATCGAGACACTACAATACTGATATCAGCTGGGTTTTGGGATCTTCAATTCCATAGTACTACTATGATTTCCCCCTTTATTATTTTAACCGCTAATCAGCTGAATACCATTTACTGACTCATAACCCAACAATTTCCCCCTAATTGATGATGCCAAAACCTCTACTTCTATAAAAACAAAGGCAGGAATGCTAAACTACTGACTTAGAAAGACTTCAGTAAAACTGAAACAGATAACTTCAGTAAGTTCAGCAGGTGAGAGATAGGCAAAATCAGAGAAACGGTTATGTGAGAGTGTGTGTCAGATCACTTCAGTGATCAGATGTGAAAGCACAAACAAAGGTCGTGAGACAATAAGTAATTGTCTGGCAAGCAATAGAAATTGATATATATGATCAGAGGATTACAAGGTTTCTATTACTATTACAATAAACTGAGATAAGAAGATCAAGGCTGAAGTCTGAATCTCTGCGTTCGGCTCTTGAAGTCTGCAGACCTGTCAGCTGGAGGATCCAGACAATAAAACTTGTAGATTCTTTTCCGCAGAGTCTGGATTTCCTCGAGATCCTCAGGTCGATCAGAGCTGAGATTGTGATGATAAGCAGCTGCCTCAATCTCATCTTCTATCTCTTTTATGCAAAGCACGCCACGAGCAGTCATAGGAGGAGGGATTCTTCTGAAGGCTGGAGCTCTGATGGGTATCTTCTCTTTCTCCATGATTGGCAGAAGTTGTTCTGCGAGCTGGGGAAAGTTATGATGAAGACATTCTTCGAATAGTTGATCAGCAGGTATCCCAGACGGATAGAAGTCCCATACATGGTATCCCTTGATGAAAGATTCTTTGAGTGCCTCACATAGCTTGTTCAGTTCGGCTGGTACCCATTTGTCTATGTGAGGAGTAGGCGCCTTCTTGACATAAGGTGCTCTGGGCGCTCTCCTGTAATATTTTGAAGTTCTGGGTATCTGCCTTTTCAAGTCAGCTGCTGGCTTATCAGATAGACTAATCATTTTTGCCAGGTCAGCCAGTCGTTTCTGTTCTCTGAGGGCCGCTGCTCTACTATCTCCTCTCCGGAGATTTAGTCCCTACAGCGTAGCCTCTCAGGTAGCTTTGTCTTCAACCTCTTGCTCAGGTGTAAGATTGGAAGGATAATAACTCTGAGCTGAAGACTGGACTGCAGTAGTGGAGACTTTAGCTAGCTCCTCCTGAGCTTTCTTCTTTTGTTCGTCCATAATCTGCTTAGCCTTTTCTTTGGCAATCTTGCCAATAGGCTTCCTAGGCTTCTTCGCCTTTTTAGCTTCTTCAAGCTGATGCTCATGATCTAGCTGGTCTTGCAGCTGTTGAGCAACTTTTAGATCGTACGCTTCCTGTTCTGCTTTAGTTTTGAATTTGGGCGTCGGGGAAGATGGAGGAGTGGCTTCAGTTGTAATCTCCTTCCCCGGCCTTTGCAGTGTCAGTTGCTGTGGCTCGTCTTCGTCCTCCTGATCGAGGAAACGAGCTACGTCCTCAATGTCTTGGCGAGATGAGATAGAGTCTTGGCTCGGCCATGATCGGTTGGAGTGGGACATACTCCAGAAGGAGTACAGCTGAACTGGTTCCAGCTTGGGCGGCTGAACCTTCTCCTTGGGGTACTGAGCTGGTTCCAGCCTGATGCTTTGAACCTTCCCCCTGAGTTCCTGCCTCAATAAGTTGGACTTCGGGACTCTTTTGTACCTCAGCCTGTTCCGCCTCAGTATGTTCTTCTTTTACTTCTCCTTCCCCCTTTTTGGCATCATCAGCCTGGGAGAGGTGAGTGTGGATGGCTTTTACGTCCTTCTCCAAATTGTAGACGAGGTCCTTGATGCTAGAGGCAGTGGCTTCGAAATCCTTGACTAGGTCACAATATTGCTCCCAGTTATTCTCTTGATCAGCTCTAAATTTTTTCAATTGAGCAGGTGACTCCTGTCGGAGTTTCAGCAGAGACTGATCATGAGAGGTTGTCATTTCCTGCTGGATTTCTTTGAGTGCCTCCGCCTGTTGCTTAATTGCGGATTGGAGACTGGAGGTGGCCACTCTGTTCCTCTCATCCATGGTGGCCTGGACTGCCGCGAGACTCTGAGTCAGCTGCTCAGAGAATGACTTATGCTGAGCTAATAAGAGCTGCTGACTCTGAGCGGCAAGGTCCGCCTTCTGAGCTGCAAGGGCTGTCTCAATGATCTCCTGAATATTGATCTGAGGAGTAGGAGCTTCTGAGACTTTCTCGACCCCTGCTGCAAGTTGGTTGACGCTTTCTGTCTGGGCTTTTGTATACTGAGCCCACTTGATGTGTACGTCTTTGGCGAGGAGACGATTCTTGTCCCCTTGGTGCCTGATGGCTTTGTTCACCGGCTTGGAGGTCACAGAACCTATTGGTTGGATTTGATAGGAGCTGGTTCCGAGCCTCTGCTCAGATAACGCGAGTTGTTGCGCTCGACTCAGCTTCGAGGCAACTTGAGCTTCACCAGATTCAGAAGGTGGTGGTGATTGGCCCTTTTCGCGTGGAGTGGAGCCCTCAGCAGATCCTCCCAAATCTGCATCCTTGGGTTGCGCTTGTTCCATCTTATCATCATCTTTGTCTTCGTTATCATCATCATGATGAGATGGAGGCGAAAGGTTGTTTCCAGGGACTGAGGAGCGCAGACTAAGGAGATAAAGCATCGCTGCCCTCAGGTCCTCAAATGAAGCAAGGTCAGCTGGTTCCCCGAACCCTATAGCTGACTGCAAGTCTTGCTCCTCGGCAAGTAAGGACAGAGCTGACTGAGTTCTGATAATATTTTCAAGAATATCCCAGCTGAGAAACCTCAACAGCATCTGTGTCCTGGCCCTTATGGCAGTTTCCACCAAGTCTGAATGCTCAGCGATTTCAGGAATCTGAGCATGGATTTCTCCGGTAGAGCGAAGACGGGTGGAGTGTGTCGTGGTCCACTCAGAGGATGTTTCCTCAGTCGGTACCCTGATGTCCGACTGAGTCTCCTCGGAACTGATGCATTGAACCTTATCCTTTATCGTGGCACCCTCAATGCCGGTGTCAGAGTCTAGGATTTGTTCTTCCTGAGTGGGTGGGGGAGAAGCTTGTCTTGCTTGTTCTACTGAGACCTCAGAAGGTCCAGTCTTGGTTAGCCTCTTCTTCTTAGGCGGGTCGGCGCGAGGGGGTAAGTCGGAGACGACTCGCTTCTGATCAGGCGGCCCTCGCCCGATTGATTTTTCAGCAGCGGCTCTCGTTTTGAACTTTATGAGCTTGCTGTCAAAATACCTAGAGTCAGCGAAAGTTGAACTCCTCAAGACTGATTGCTCGATAAGTATGGACATCTTTGTCCCATATAATAGCTTACCCACACTAATTAGCCTTCTCTCTCCAGTGGGGTGGGCTGTGAACTTCTGAGCCTGAGCCTTCAGCTCGGCTAAGTAATAGTCAGTCCAGTTGACTTGGACTCCGTCATCAATAGCCATCATCAGCTGGATGCATGGCTTGGACAGCTGATCATAGGAACCCGCTGAGCTCGTGAGGATATGCGAGACAATGTAAGCGAGCCCCCGGTATTGTGGCAGTAGCTGATTCTTTGGCAGAGCTGTCTTGAAGACTATGTCGCTCCTGCCGCAGAACTTCTGAACATAAGCGTTGATCTCCTTCTCCTTATATCCAATAGGAGAAATTTCACTGGCTGTGAGATCAAATGCTAACTCTAATGCATCACGGATGTTGATGAGGTGCTAACTCGCATCCCATGGGTACAACCTCCTTCATTAATGCAAAGGATGCTTCCTCTACCCCTGAATCTAGGGTTCTCCAGTTGAAGTAGACTTCCGCCACTTGTCTGGGCAAATACGCTCGGGGTTGCCTGGAGACGAGCAGTTATAGTCCAGAACTTTCAATGCGTCGAAAACGGGCTCCAAGTATGGAAGATCAACTTGGCGTAGCGCTATTGTTGGTTCGAACTGGATGCGAGAGACGATGATCTCGTCAATATTTGGGGGAGTCTGTACTGTCGCCATGAGTATCTGCAAAATAACTCGTTAGCACTTGAAAATAGAATTAGTTAGTATGAGTTTTAAGCACGATTTAATACATTACCGAAAGATTTAGAGCTTGGATGAACGCAAATGCAAAGCAGTTTAAGGTTTTGAAGTGAGACTGAATGCAGAGAAAAGGCTCTAAGATTTTTGTAAATGGCGATAAGTAAGGCTAATGTAGAAGATGAAAGATTTTATAAGATCATGCGTAATAAACCGTTTAGATCGAACGGTTGGGGTTTAATCTCTCATTTTTATCGACGGTTGAGATGTGATGTTAAAAAAGGAATGATTGCCTAAGCCGCATCTACTATAGATCCACGTAGGATAATACGTAATAAAGGTAAGTGAGAAGACATGCATTAAATGCGCTGCAGGTAGCATTAAAGACTAAGTCATTTTAAATGAGAACGGTTTCCTACTGACTTATCCTTAAAAATTAATAGCGGGAAATAAATGCTCATTAACTACTGAGTGCTAGAGACTAAGATAATAAATGTGAGCATGCTTCTGATAAACTTTAAGTAAATACTATGCAAACCTCTTCAGCTGAACTTTTACGATCAGCTGGTTACCGTTAAGACTAAGGAGGATGGTTGACATGCTGATGACCACGTTCCCCCTTACTGGGTACAGTTTGATTCTCCCGACTGAATCAATGTACTGCGTCTTCTGACCTATCATACTGGTTCCTTACACTTGATACCAATTGTTACCAATTGTTGTCTTCTACTGATGTGATTCAATAGGATCCAGTAGACCTAGCTCAACTGATAATTCTCTGAATCTGTTCTCAGCTAGTGGTTTGGTCAGTATATCTGCCCTTTGCTTGTCAGTATGGATTTTCTCCATTCTGATATCCTTTTTCTCGACATGGTCTCTTATGAAGTGGTGTCGAATATCCACGTGCTTGCATCTCGTATGGAGAACTGGATTCTGAGTTATTGCAATAGCACTTGTGGAGTCACAATAGATGGGCACTTCATCCTGAATTATACCATAGTCTCTCAGTTGTTGTCGAAGCCAAAGGATCTGGGCACAGTAACTTCCAGCAGCCATGTACTCGGCCGGTGAGTGGACGTTGCTACTGAATGCTGCTTCTTTGAAAACCAAGATATTAGTTTGCTGCCTAGGAACTGACACGTTCCAGAAGTTGACTTTCGATCTATCCTGCATCCTGCAAATAAACATCAGAATAACCTGTCAGTATAAGATTATCATCAGCAGGATACCATAACCCTGCGTCAGGTGTTCCTTTTAGATATCGCAGAATCTTCTTTGCTGAGTCTAGATGACTTCACTTGGGATCCGCTTGAAATCTTGCACATACACCTACAACATAAGTTATGTCAGGTCGGCTAGCTGTTAAGTATAATAAAGAACCAATAATAGCTCTATAATCAGTAGAGTTAACAGAAGCTCCCTCTTTATCTAGATCGATTTTGAAATTCGTATTCATGGGGATCTTGACTGGTTTGCTTGAATCGCAGCCAAATCTTTTCAGAAGATCTCGAGTGTACTTGGCTTGATTGATGAAAATTCCTTCAGGTGATTGCTTCACTTGAAATCCAAGGAAATAGTTCATCTCTCCCATCATAGACATCTCGAATTTCTCCTTCATCATTTTCTCGAATTGCTGACATATGGTTACGTTTCTGCAGCCGAAAATGATGTCGTCCACGTAGATTTGCACCAGTAGGATGTCATCTCCTGACTTTATGTTGAACAGGGTGCGATCTACTGTCCCCTTTTGAAAACCTTTTATGAAGTAGAAAGCCTGATAGGGTATCGTACCAAGCTCTGAGTGCTTGTTTTAACCCGTACAGAGCTTTCCTAAGTCTGTACACCTGATGTCCCTGCTGAAAGCCGGGCGGTTGTTCCACGGAGACTTCTTCCTTCAGTACGCCATTCAGAAAAGCTAACTTTACATCCATCTGATATACTTTGAATCCTTGATGCGTTGCGTAAGCTAGGAAAAGACAAATGGCTTCCAATCTTGCGACTGGAGTGAATGTTTCATCAAAGTCGATTCCTTCTGCTTGACTGTATCCCTTGGCAACTAGTCGAGCTTTATTTCTGACAATGACGTTGTTTTCATCCCGCTTGTTTTTGAAGACCCACTTAGTGCCAATCACGTGCTGATGTCTAGGTCTGTCAACAAGCTCCCAAACTTCGTTTCTAACAAACTGGCTCAGCTCTTCTTGAATGTCAATGATCCAGTCAGCATCATGCAGTGCGTCCTCTATCGACTAAGGTTCTTCTGTAGACAAGAAACAAGAGTAGAGTGAGCTTTCTCCTTGACTTAATCTAGATCTTGTCCTTATAGTTGCTGATGGATCTCCAATGATAAGATCTGAAGAATGAGCATCAAGCCATGAACGTCTGAGTCTGGCTTCTTCTTCTGATACTACTTCTGCACAGTCAGTAGGTGTATTAGGCATTTCAAGTAGTCTTGTTTTGTGCCGTATGCAGGTTCAAGTAAGAAGATTAGGATCTACTGAGTTTCCAAGTTCAGGGGCATTTTGCTCAGGAACATTAATCGTTCCCCCTGAGTTTATATTCTCAGTAGAGGTCTCAGTTACCACTGGGCTTCCTCATCGACCGTTGTTACTTGTTGTTGATTCTGTTCAGTAGAATCAACCAGGTCAGCTACATCGCCTGTTGGCTGAGTCTGAATTTCTTCATCGTCTGACTCATCATCCCAACAATGCTGGATCTTTTCAGCTTTATCAGTTAGTGCGAGATCATGTAGCTTGTTGCTGACATCTTCAGTATTTGTCTTTGTAGTTTTCCTGTTCTCAGTAACAAACTCATCAAAAACAACATGAGGGCTTTCCTCCACGCAAAGGGTTCGATAGTTAAAGACTCTGAAGGCTTTACTGACTCGTGAGTATCCTAAGAATACTCCTTGATTAGATTTGCTATCAAAGACCTTCAACTGATCTTTCCCATTATTGTGGATAAAGCAAGGACAACCAAAAATATGAAAATGAGAAATAGAAGGAATTCTCCCTTTCCACAATTCGTATGGTGTCTTCATGTGTTGCTATGTAAGTAGTGAGCGATTCTGAGTGTAGCAGGCGGTGTCAGTAACATCTGCCTAGAACTTTGAGGGTAGTCCAGAGTCTGCTAGGAGCGTTCTTGCTGCTTCTTTGAGTGTTCTGTTTTTGCGTTCAGCATGTCCGTTCTACTGATGTCTCGTGCTTAATTCCCTCCTTTTTGCAGTACTCTTTAACTACTGAG
This sequence comes from Lavandula angustifolia, assembly GCA_028984105.1. Lineage (NCBI taxonomy): Eukaryota > Viridiplantae > Streptophyta > Magnoliopsida > Lamiales > Lamiaceae > Lavandula > Lavandula angustifolia. The sequence goes on along the minus strand of CM054809.1, from coordinate 15,253,122 downwards.
TTGAGAAATTCTGTTCCTCTGTCTGAGCGGATTCTCTGTATCTTGATGTCCTTTTCCACACTGAGCTTTTTCAGCAGTTTAGGCAACTCAGTCATGACATCAGATTTGTTTGCAATGTAGATGACCTAAGTATATCTCGAGTAGTCGTCAATAACGACGAGGGCATACTTCTTGCCTCCTATAGTCACTAGAGAGACTGGCCCGAATAAGTCCATGTGCGGCAGCTGAAGGATTCCATCAGTGGAAGGTGAAGGAATAGGTGGATTGCTACTCTTTGTCTATTTTCCCTTCAAGCATGCTTCACAATTTCTGTCTTTGATAAACGATTCGTTGGGCAGTGACTTTAGAGTTCTTGGCGAGCTTGTTCATAGTCTTGAAGTTCAGGTGGCTGAGTCTCTTGTGCCACAGTCGTCCTGCCTTGTCACTAGATTTAGTCTGTGCGAGCAAGCAAGCCTCAGGTTCTGCGGTTTTCCATTTTGCAACGTAGATATTCTTCCTCCGTGAACCTGATAACACTATTTTCCCTGTAGATTTATCAACAACATCACAGAAACCAGCGTCAAAGATAACTTTGTTTAGATTGTCACAGAATTGACTGACTGAAAGGAGATTATGTTGAAGTCCTTCAACATATGTTACTCTTGGAACTGAAGCAGTCCCAAAGTTCAGCATTCCATATCCCCTTGTGTAGCCTTTTGAGTTGTTACCGAACTCAATTCCGGGACCATCTTCTTGTACGTAGTTGGTCAGCAGGCTCTTCTGGTATGTCATATGTCTCGAGCAGCCGCTGTCCACTATCCAAGGGTCCTTATGCACCTACAAAACAGAAGCATTTTTAGGTACCCTTTGGTTCAGTTGAGTCCTTACATGTTAGTGGGTGATTTCGGAACCCAGATCTGCCTAGGGACCTAAGAAGTCTGAGACTTCTTCTTCTGAACCTTGTCAGTTTTCTTCTCCACAGGACCTGGAGATACTGACTTCCTGATGATTTTGGGTTCAGGAGCTTTCTTCTTCTGAGTCTTTGCGCTTCTCCTGACCCTGGGCTCATAGTAATATGAGCCATACTGAGCCGGGTGCTCATACAGTGGCTCATTGTACTGTTCTGCCCACCTGACCTTCTTAGTTCCCCCTGAGTTTGATAGTGGTGTCCTGGGGCTGGAACCTTTGGTCAGCAGCTTCTTGCTGCTCGGCTGAGGTGCAACTATTTTTTGTTTATTCTTCGTCTGAGGTGTGGTGTCAGCAGCTTGCACCTTTCCTCTGACGAACCTATCAGCCAGCATTTCTGAGCTTTTTGAAGTGGAAGCCTCGTGAGTATAGCCAAGTCCTTCTTTCATGACTGTTGTCCTTTGTGCTCTAAGCATACTTTCCAGCTTCTCCTTTGCTCCTAGGTACTGTTCAGTCATCAGTTCTCGCCAAAATTCATCACTTTTCCTTAGTGAGTCATTATCTTTTTCAACGTCTGCGAGCTTCTGATTGAGTCGGGCTATTTCAGTCTCTTTCTCAGAATTGTCCTTAGTCAGAACTGAGATCTGAGTCTCTTGAAGCTGAGACTTAGTCATAAGAGATTCAATCTCTTCCTTGAGTCTCGCTACCAGATTCTCTGACTCAGTAGAGACCTGACAATCAGAAAAAAGTCTCTGATTCTCAGCCTTTACCTGTTCCAGTTCCTGAATTGTTCTGTTGAATTCTCTACTCAGCTGAATCTGCTCCTCTAGTAGATCGTCATAGGCTTGTACCACATCTAGAGGATAATCTGTGACCGAGCACGTATCGTGTGTGCTGTGTGAAGAAGAGGTTACATTAAGTTTGGAGTTTACCTCAGCCTCTTCTCCGGCCATCAGACAGTATTCAGCCGTTTCTTCAGGAACCGTCTCTTCGATCTCAACTGCGATGAATGCAACTTCGTCCTCAGAGGAATACATAAATGTATCCTCCTCGATTGAGTTGTCGGATATCTCTCCGACTATGTAGGCTTGCCTTCTTTGGGCAAATTTTTCTCGTCTGGCCTGCCGTTCTGCTCGTTGAGCAGCTGAGAGTTCAGGACAGTCGTACTGATAATGTCCCTCCTTCTTGCAATTATAGCAGACAGATGATCTGCTGCTTTTTCCAGCTGAGTCCTTCGATGGACTTGCAACAGGTTCTGAGTTCCTGCAATCAGTAGAAGGTTTAGATTCTTACCTTTTCTGATAGTCTTTCTTACCTGAGGGAGAATCTCTGTTGTATTTCCTCAGCTTTTTGACTCTCTCCTTTTCTCTCTGGTATTTGAGAGCCATCAATGCGAGTTGGTCAGTGCCTGAAGTCTCAGAGGACTTTGCTTCTATCGTGGCCACTGCCTTGCTGGAGGAAATAGGTTTGGGTCCAGTCTTGCTGACTGTTGCTTTGAAAGCATGGTCGATCTGAGTGTCAGCTGGAGCACTGGAACATCTTTGGGGTAGGCTATGCTCGAATTCCTCCGTTTTTAATTCTGAAAATATAACGTCAGGAGTTAAAGTATTAAGATCAGAGTGTCGTATATAAGTAGCAAATGGAAGCCACTTCTGTCGAGGTAGCGCTCTTAAGATCTTGGTGTTCATCTCTTTATTGGTGAACATCTTCCCCAGCCCGTTGATAACATTGACTTGATTTGTAAATCTGACGCTTAGCTCGACAATGGTCTCACTGGGCTCCATAGCAAAGGCATCGAACTTCTGAAGCTCTAATTCGAGCTTGTTCTCTTTGATCTGCGGGGTTCCTTGGCTCAGTACAGCCAGGGCATCCCAAAGCTCTTTTGCCGTCTTGCAGTCTTGCACCCTCCCGAGATGAGAGTCACTGAGCGTTGTCAGTATTGCATTTCGCGCAACTCGGTCGAGGTTGTGCAGCTTTTTCTCTTCTGGTGTGAAGGCTGATTTTTCTTTGGGGATCTTTGCACCAGTCTGTGCTCCTACACCTCCGACAGTGGCAAACTGAACGCTGTCAATCATGGGAACGATGGGTCCTGTTTCAAGGACGTCCGTCATGCTGTCATGCAGCGATGTAAGGTGTGCCTCCATTCTCACACGTCGTACCGTATAGTTCTCTATAGAGAACATCGGCACCATCCGAATACGACATATCAGACATATTGTGAACAAGTATAAGGATGATAGAAGAGATGCTTGTGCAGTGAAAAAGTTTTCAGGATCTGTTCGAGAAGACCAGTAGTACAGAACTGGCGATCAGAAGAACACCGTGTGCTCTGATACCAATTATTGGTCCGGAGACGATAGTCAGGTGTAGAGGGGGGGGGGGTGAATGCACCTGATCACAGTTTCTTTTCTCAGAACGTGAAGGACAGCTGAGCTGTTGGTTGCGACTGATAAACAATGCCAGATAGTAACCTTCGATCACGGGTCAGAGTGTGTCAGCTACTGAGCTCTCCTACTGACTTTTGTCAATTCTTGAAACTCAGTCGAAGACGTTGTGCGGATAAGAGTGTAGGGCCCGGAGATTCGTCTCAGTTTGAAAACGCGTTTTCGCAAATTAAAGTCTTTTGGCTGGTGCGCTTTGAAAATACGTTTTATGCTAAGATATGATTTTTAATCAGTTGTATGCAATGCAATAAAACAGTAAATAACGCAAGCAATTTAACGTGGTTCGGATACGGAAGATCCTATGTCCACGGTCCTGATGAGACAAGAGAACTTGTTGATTTATCTGAGCAAGCCTCAGCAAGGAATCTATGCACTGGACAGACCCTTCTAAGTTATAGTCCTTAGCGACTTTACGATTCAAGCCTAAGTTCGAAAGGGAGGGGATGATCTCCAACTAAGAAGGAGTTCTTACAATAAGAACAATTCACAGAAAGTGAACTCCTTTGAAATTTCTAAGCTATAAATTTGGCAATGAGCTTAGCTAGAGAAGAAGGGATCTAAAGAACTCTAGAGAGAAGAACTAGAAATATTCTATGAAGGCAAGTTATTCGCTTGAATGATCTTTAAGTTTGCTAGAGTTTGTTCTTGAGCTTGAGCGTTTTTCCCTTGTTTATCCCGTGCGTGGAGCTCGGTAATCTTCTCTATTTATAGTTGTGAGCAGGCATATGTCCGTTGGAGAAGACAATGCCACGTGTCACAAGCTTCCAAAAAAACGACCATATTTTTTGAATTATTGCAGCAGGGCAGTTGACACTGTACATGAGAGCAGCTTTAGTTGGTCAGAGCAGGTAAAGCGTTGTCGGCTTCTCATTGGTCGAGGTTTGTGGTAGGTGAGAATGTGTCAGTGTTCAGAGTTGACTATTCCACATCCTCGTATGATCTTCTCGCCGAACTTCGAAATGACTTTTACGACCGGGTCGTTTTTACGTCGGATCTGATAGATTCAAGATAATCCCTGTCTTCTTCGACTTAGTCGGCTGACAAGCTGATAAGGCTTTGGTGGGTCAGTTGATGACTGCGAAGGTACTGAGCTTTGCATTATACTCTTCTGCTGATAACTATCAGCTGATGGGCTGTCTTCTATTGAAGGTAAAGATCAGCTGCTGGCTGAAGAACGCAAGCTCTTACACTGATGACGTGGGGTTCTGGAAAGTAACTTCGTCAGAAGATCAATCCAACATTTTACCCCGTACAGGACTTAGACAAAAAGATAATCAATCACAAAAGGTCTAACCTATACATCATCTAATCCTATCGAGACACTACACTACTGATATCAGCTGGGTTTTGGGATCTTCAATTCTATAGTACTACTATGATTTCTCCCAATATTATTTTAACCGCTAATCAGCTGAATACCATCTACTGACTCATAACCCAACACCAACTATGAAGGAGTTCTTACAATAAGAACAGTCACGAAATGTGAACTCCTTCGAAGGTTCTAAGCTATGGATATAACAATGGAGCTTAGATAGAGAAGAGGGATCTAAAGAAAGAAACTCTAGAGAGAAGAACCAGAAATATTCTAATGAGCAAGTTCATTGCTGGATCTTCGTGAAAGCGCTAGAGTGTTTCGAAAGCTTGAGCGTATAATCCCTTTGATATCCCGTGCGTGGAGCTCGGAAAGGCTTCTCTATTTATAGTTGTGATCCAGGCATTTGTCCGTTGGAGGGGACGATGCCATGTGTCACAAACGTCCAAGGAAAATGGCCATATGTTCGAAATGTTGTCGCAGAGTAGTTGGTCACTATGCATGAGAGCAGCTTTAGTTGGTCAGAGCAGGTAGAGCTTAGACCACTTCTCATTGGTCGAGGTTTGTGGTAGGTGAGACTTGTCAGACATCAGTGTTCATCTGAGTTGACTCTCACTCATCCTCATATGATCTTCTGCTGACTTTCGAATGATGTTAAAACTCGGGTCGTTTCTTGTCGGATACAGTAGATTTGATACGATCTCTTTCTTCTTTGTCTGAGTCTGCTGATAAAGGATCTTCTACTGAGTGAAGTCAGCTGATGACTCTGAAGGTACTGAACTTTGATTTTGTGTTCTTCTACTGCTGTGGGTCAGCTGATGAGAAATCTTCTACTGATCGGAGTCAGCTGATGACCTGAGAATACAAGCTCTTACACTGATGACGCGGGGTTCTGGAAAGTAACTTCCTACTGAAGTTCAGACCAACACTTACCCCTTACAGGACTTAGACAAGACGATAATGAAAATACAATCAGTCAGCCTATTGCATCATCTAGTCCTATCGACACTACACTAAGGGTACAAGATGGGTTTTGGGATTTTCAGTTCCATAGCATCAAATCATTATGATTTCCCCCAAATTTCCCCCAACAGATAAGTCCTATTACAAGAACTACTGACAAAATAATACTAAGTACCCTCTAAGTGGTTATTAAGATCAACCACTGACTCATAACCCAACAGAGAGTTTTGAGTGCTTGAAGCTTGACATAATAACAATGGTTCCCGTAACTTTGTTTGATCCAAAGTTCTACATATTTATAGTCATATTACGCAATAGATCCGTTGGAGAGAGATCTATGAAGTAGGCAGCTAAGGTTGAGGCAACGACCGGAATTTGAAATAAAGCTATTCAACGCCTTATGCCATCAACAGTACTAGACTGGACGGCTATTCTTCGAATAGTACCGAATAATACATGTCTTGTTCTCACAGGAGTTGAGAGATACAGTGATCCTCTAGAATAGTAAAAAGTAAAAGAAACTTCAAGGAATTAGTAATGCATTTTGTTTGACACATATAATAAAATCGAGTAATTTTTTTTTTATTGTTCTAATTGTATCATTGGCACCATTGTAAAGGAATATTGCTATTTGGGCCTCCTGGTACTGGTAAACCAATGCTCGCTAAAGCAGTCGCAACAGAAGATGGCGCAAACTTCATCAATATATCAATGTCGAAGAGATATAGTTACTAGCCCTTGAGCATTTGTTACTATGCTTGTCCATTTACTCAATCTGTCAGTGATTCAAATTATTTTGCCTTCAGTAGTTTTGTGAAGGGGAAATATATGTGAAAGCAGTCTACACTTTAGTGTTATTTTTGTTGACGAGGTCAGTAATAATCCTCCTATATTATTGTTGTAATATCGTCTAGTATTGTTTATGTTTTCTCCATAGTCTTCTTCTTCTCTTTAAACATTCTTATATCTATTACCACAGGTTGATAGGATGCCCAGGAGAACATGAAGCAATGCGTAAAATAAATGAATGAATTTATGCGTACAAAGGACAAGGAACGAGTACTAGTACTTGGAGCAATAAATAGGCCTTAGGATGTGGACGAGGCTGTAATCAGGAGGCTTCCTAGGAGGTATCGTCACAGTAGCTGCTTGTACATTATCTGGCTGAGAAGCATTCCTTGTCAGTTCTCTTGTTTCAGCAGGTTGATGATTGGTTTGCCTGATGAAAAAATCTCCACAGAAGAAGTAGCTCCGGATGTCGACCTTGAAGCAGTCGTTAAAATAACCGAGGGGTATTCAGGAAATTATCTAAAGGTTCGATCTTGACATCTAATATTCTGCATACACAGGAGACTTCTCTCCATTACGCAGCTGGACATTCTGATTTTAATACTAGATATTTTATAAAGAGATCTGCTATGCTTTTAATACTAGGCATTATGTTTTTGTAAGACATACAAGCTTAACCAAATGGAAAAGAAGGTTAAATTGTACGAGAGAGAAGAGACCATTTCCTGGACTTCATAGCAGGATGACTTCAATCCAACTTTCATTATATGAATGAAAAATGGACTAAAAACCATATTTTTACTGACTGGTGTTAAATGAATTTTCCAGATTATCAATTCTTAGCATCTTTCCATATCACACATCTGTTGTTTCGTATAGGAATCACGAAACATGAACGAGCTTGTCCAGTAGGAGGGGGTCAAGAAAGAAGGAATCACTTACAGGACCTTATATTCCAACACTATAGGAAGGTGTGGTGTTAGAATATAAGATCAGAAACAATATTCCAAGATTGACTCTAACATATCCATTTTTAATTAATCCAAGGCTCATTCTAAAATACAATCACCACAGATTTGGATGGAAATGCTACTGCTGCGCCCAGAGAGTGAAATAACAATGGTTTATCAGTATAAATATCCAGTCAAAGAAAGAAACCATCAGTCTCACAGAAAGCACGCCTACATAACACAAATTCAGTTAATGTCTGCAGAAAGAGCTGTTCATATCAAATGCTACCTGTTCATGAGCTCGTCAAAGGTTCTGCTTTGTCTTTGGGTGCTTCTCCCTCTGCCTTATCCACTGCTTCTTCCTCGGGCTTTTTTATATCTGCGAAGTCGGGTAACTTGGTTATGATTTACGGATGCAACAAATCACGCATCAAATGCCAAACAATTTGGTTATGACAAAATAAGATGGGATATAGTCATACAAACTATTAACTGAAAATCCACTGTATTTGAAATTTAAGCTATTACTATAAGTCTATAACCAACAATTTTACTATACAAACGAAGACAAAAAGACTCCTAGCTCTGTTTAGTATAATTTCAGTAACCAGAGGGGTTTCCAAAGTCTACTATAAGGTCCTAACCTTACCTATCCAATAATCCAACATCACAAAGCGATTTTATTTGTAGTTATCTACGTAAGTTGCTGCCAATACTCAATAGAGAAACAATGAAAAAATAGAACATGTATTCAGAAGAAACAATAATCAAACACACCATTCCCAGCCCACTAAAAAAGCTAAATAACAACACAGAAAACAGATTCAAATCAATTGACAAAGCTAAGAGATTAGCCACTACAGAAAGCAAACATTCTTATCAAACAAACTCAAGCACAGAATGAGTACCTTCATCATCACTATCCTCAAAGTCATCACCCATAGCATCATCTCCGTAGCCACCCATTCCGCCCAAGCCACCCATTCCACCCAAGCCGCCCATTCCGCCCAAGCCACCCATTCCGCCCATATCACCAAATTTCTGTAAGAGAAGTCAAACAGAAAACTCATTAAAAGAGCTAGTCATAGGGAAAACATAAGTCATGATGTAAGAAACAAAGTAAGCATACCGAGAAATCCATACCACCTAAATCCAAATCAGCAGGTGCTCCTGATAGAATGGCAAGGCACATATTGATCAATTACAAGTAGTAAAGATAAAAAAAAAAAAAACTTATAACATACCTAGCCATAAAAGTTATAAGATATACCAGTATCATCATCTTCATCCACCCATTTATCCCAATCTACTTTCACATAGTGAGGTGCTTTCTCGTTTCCTCTTAACAACTTAGTCCACCATTTTGCCTCAGCTTTCTCCAATACACAGAATATGTTGCGCACACCTATATTTATCTTGCACTCCTAAAAAAGAGAATCATTAGCAACTATTATTCAATCAGGTAAAAAAAATCGCTAATTCTACAATAATTTTGACATATATATACCATGATATGGACATTTAATTGGTTTAAAAATAATTTATTAATACAATGTATAAAACCCAACCGAAAGATATCTTGCATTAACTCCACTAACAATGAAAACGGAAGTTTCAAGTAGCATCTCACCTCTGCATTAACTTTATCAAGTAGCTCCAACTTGAGTTCATATAGTTTGTTGTCAGAACCAGTAGTGGCAGAAAATGTAAATGTTCCATCAGGGTCTACATTGACCTTAGGGTTCTTTGCATCTGCCAGGAGCACAGTGAGATAAATCTTGTCCTCCCTTTCGGCCCACTTCACTTCAGGATGTAGACTACAGTGTAAAAGATGTTATAGCTAGTGGCTCAAACTACATACAAGTATCATAAGCAAGAAAAAATCAAAATAGACTTGCGGACTTGATAAAAAAGTTAAAAAGCTAGAGCACAGCAAATAATAATAATAATAATATTATTATTATTATTATTATTATTATTATTATTATTATTATAATTATTATTATTAATAAAATTAAAATTAAAATTAAGAAAAAAATCATTTCTAAGTTTCTCAACACGTAACTCAATCCTGACAATTAATGCCTACAGACCTAATTTCTCTCCCTCCAATTCATAGAAGGCACAATTACAACTTAGTCTGCAGGGAAAATCAAGAAAATTGCGCAATCATCGAATCACATGTATACTTGCAAATATCTGAAAATAAATAAATAATTAAAAAAAAAGAAAGTAAAATACTAACATTAAACAGAAACGAGATATCAGTCACCACTCACCACATACTAGCTTCAGTAAGTACAAGTACAAAATGGAAACACAACTAATTTGCAAAAAAATCTTTATGTTTCCCTAAACCTTCATACAGCAACTAAACTTGTTAGATGTATCCGTGAAAAAAACAAATTCCGAGGATGTCACATCCCTAACAAAACCTTCTTAAGGAAGGATAGATCAGAAGCAGGAGGTTTTATTTGTTGGAGCTAAAGCTAGGATCTTTGATGCCGAGCAAGACGTTTTAACAAGCAAAGATATGCTGTTTTCGGAAGGAAGCTGTTCTAATAGTGGGTTGAGACGTGAGGACTGTAATGGGCTCAAAGGATACAGGAAGGAAGCTTTTCCTTACCTAGTTGAATTTACATGTTTAAGTAGGGGTGGGGAAATGAGAAAGGCAATAAGAAAAATTCCCAAACTTCTCCCTCCGTCTCTTTTCCTCCCTTATCTTTCTCCCAAAAATTCTCATACCATTTCTCACTGAGCATGTTCAATTTCTCCTAGCAATCCACCTCATGTATTCTTCACATTCGCAAATCGAGCAACAATTCAAATTTCCAGTAATCAAAAACGCAAAAAAGCTGCAATACATCGAATAAATCCAACTAACCATACATCCTCAAACACTTGCGCCAATATGAAAAAATAAAAATAAAAAGTAGAGTAATACAAAAGCTGTAGGATAGCACTGGAAAATATCAGCATCAAAACAGAAACGAGAAACTCATAAATTATTGAAGAAGAAGAATTCTGACCTCATCTTTGAATCCGATTTAGAGAGAGAGGTACTAGGAAACCCTAGAAGACGAGGGAAAGGAAAGAGTGAGGAAATGGAAAGCGTATCAAAGTAGCTAGCTACTTTAAAGTTTGAACCCCCAAGGCCAAAGGGTTAACATATTTGCTAAAATAAAATTTCTTACTGGACTGATGAAATTTAGATCACTGGGCTCTAAAATAATTTACTGCCTAGACTAAATTTTTTTTGTCTATACTTCCAATAAAAATACGAGCATTTCATTTACCATCTCTATGTGTGACCAAAAAATTTCCAACGGCGTACTGGTAATTCTCGGTGTAGCATAAATAGGGTTACTATACATTATTAATATATAATATTATTTGCATGCGAATAATAGAAAAGGTTTTTTTTTAGAAAAAGTTATATAGTAGTATTTTTTTTTTGTCATTTATAGTGATACTATGTGTATTTGTGTTAGGTGCAATTACCCTCTCCGTGGTTTAAAAAGATGCAATATACCTCTTTTTAGTTTTTAGTTTATTGCATATTGCCATCTTTATATATTTTATCTGATTTTCGACTTATAAATAGTGAAACACCCTTAAGCATACAATACATATATTAAGATAATAACATAAATATAAAAATATAATATATTAAACCACAAGGGAGGTCAATCCGTATATTTTATCACGTTTGAGTGGAGGAAGTGGATTGCACCTCTTTACAAACCACAAGGGGCTCAATGCACCTTCGTGAAATCTGTCACGTGCGCGAAATTTGACGTGCGACACTAGCAACTTTTACGTTGCCTTGAAGCTTGCTAGTCAGCCTACCCTCGAACCTTGAACACACTTAGACAGAGGAAGTAGAGAGAGAAGATTTGGAGAGTGATTTGTATTGCTTGAATACTTGATGATTTACAAATGAATGGAGTTAGGGTATTTATAGCCCCCTCTCCTACAATGAACGGCTTAGATCAATTCGATCTAAGGGCTCCTATCAATCCGTGATCAATCAAATCAATCATCTAATCAATCACTTACCATTTATATACAAATCATATCAATCACATTAATTACCTAGATATTTCCATATTGATCTAAAACCTAAAATATGCTAGAAATATTCTAGAATCCTCCAAAGGAAAAAACCTAGAAGCCTAGCCCAACGCTATCTTCTAGTAAAACCCGGCCCACTTGGCCCAATGCTCCGCAACATGCCCGTTAGCCCCACTCGAACATGCGGCTCGTGACAAATCACATGGAAAAATTTGCACTTGCGTGACACCACAAGAAGGTAAACTGCAACTCATTATAAATCACAAGGAGTCTCGGTGCGCCTTTTGAAATCATAGAGGGGAATTTACACTTTTTCAAAGGTTAATCAATTTTGTGTAGGAGATATGTAAAATCAAAAATTATGAATAATAATTTTTCAAACTAAGAAAATACTCTCTCCATCCAATTGATATTGTACTTCTTTCCTATTTGGGCTATCCTACTCTTGTCCTCATTCGAATTACTAAAAAAACGTGGCTAACATTTATTATGGAGAAAAAAAATATAATAATAATGTACACTTGTGTAGATTTCTTAATACTTAATCATGAAAGTCAATCTCAAACTGAGTATAGATCCGAAATAAGCTTTCCAAATCATTTGTTTTAAGAGTGAGACTGGCTGAGTTTAAGTAGTCAATTGCGCGGAATAGTGAGAGCCCTTTAAAAATACGTCTTATAGAATCTTTTCATTGAAATAGTGATTAGCATATGCACTGATTGAATGTTCCAACTAATAGAAAATACTTGATGCTTTTAAGAAAAGGCTTTTAAGTAAGTGACAGAGAAGATTGTAAGGAATGCATCAAGATAAATAACACAAGAATTTATTGTGGTTCAAAGATTCAAACTCCCATGTTCACTCTCTGTCTTTGCATGTATTTCACTATCTTTCTTATTTACCGACAAGGTCAAGTAGCATACAATCTATCAATCAAACTATCTATTTATCAAGCTATTATTTCAAATATATATGAGATTAGGTTTTGTACAACTACACAAGAGTATGAAATACTCTTGATTCTAAGCTAATGAAATGAAAATCTAGCTTGAATGCTTAGAAGGAAGAAAGTTTCAAGCTAGTTTTTCACTTGAGAATGTGAGCTTGTTCAGATTTTGTAACCTCTTTAGAGTAAGAGGTCTTCTATATTTATAGCCGTCAAGGAGAAGAGAACTGTTGGAAAAAGATTGCATCTCATTGGCTATGATGTGATAATGGTCAATTTCTTTAATTTGAATCAAGATCGATTGCTATCTGCAGAGTTCTTTCTAAGCCTGAGAATTTTACCGGCGATTTTACCGGAGATTATGCAGTTTCTGCTCCTTAGGAGTGAAGAGGCTTTTGTCCTTTGCGACCTTCGGACCGGTTCGGGCACCTTCTGCTCCATCCAATGCAAGTTCGACTGAGTCGATCATCGGAAAAATAGGTCCTTTCACCAGGACGTCGGTCATGCTGTCGTGCAGCGAGGTTAAATGTGCCTCCATCCTCACTCGCCATACTGCATAGTTCTCAGTTGAGAACAAGGGTACCATCCTAATCCCTGAAATATCAGCCATTGAAAGATAGGATATAAGATGCAATGATGCAGTGAAAACGAGTTTTCCTAGGATCTCTGTTCGAGATAGACCAGTTTTAGAAAACAATGATCAGTTAAGAACACCGCTCTGATACTAATTGTTGGTCATGAGACGTGGTTCAGGTGTGGGCGGGGGGGGGGTGAGTACACCTGAATACAGATTCGTTTCTCAAACGCGAAAGTCAGCACTAGTTGAGTTTGCTACTGAACTGAGTCAGATAGCCAAATATGCTTTCAGATCGCGTAGGCAAGAAATTCTTCTAATGAGTTCAACTCTATTGACTTGAGTCTGTCGAACAATCGTTCAGTATCAGAGTTGTGTACGGAAGTGTAGGCCCTATTAAACGTCTCGGTTGAAAAATCGGTTTTATGCTGAGTTTGATGAAATACAGTTTTAATGTAGTATGATCAGTCAGAGAAAACAGTAAATCAACACAACAGATTTTTAAAGTGGTTCGGACACACTGGGTCCTACGTCCATTGTCTTGACCAAAGCAGGATACTTAGTTATATTTATATTGAGCAAGTCTCAGTGATCTGTTCTCAAGACAGATACAAACTTGAAGATTATACTGAGAAAGTTCTCAGTGATTTGTTCACATGACAGATTCTCTACTTTTAGTCGTATTGACTTTTACAAGGGATTCAAACTTAAAGAGTTTGAGTCTTCTCCAAGTAAGTGGAAGTTCTTAGAATAAGAACAGTTTTAATGATGTGAACTTCCTCAAGGTTTCTAAGCTATGAATATTACAATAAGGCTCGCTTAGATAAGAGAAGGGGAACAAGGATAACTCTAAATGACGAACTAAAGGGTTCTTCTATGAATGCTAGTTCTTCACTGGTTCATTGATTGAAAGCGTTAAAAGTTTTGTGCATCGATAGCTTGGGTTCCCGGTTATGTCTCTGCATGAAGACTCTTCTCTTATATAGTCGTCGATTGTGAATAGATCCGTTGGAGAGGGGTCTAGCCATGTTTCAAAACGACAAGGAAAACAGCTCCTTAAATTTGAACGTTGATGAGTAGGTGTACTGTAGAGATATGCCTCTTTTTCAGTCAGAGAACAGCTTTTGTCAGAAAAGATAAATTGTTGTTGGCTCCTTATTGGTCGAGGTAGATTGGTAGGTGAGACTTGTCAAACATCAAGGTTGACTTCCTCTGAATCCTCGGACCTTCAACTGAAGTGACTTCCTACTGACGTTCTTTTGAGTATAAGTGCATGGGCACGAATTCATGTGCAGATTCAGTTGGTGGTCGACTGACCAACTAACTTCTTTGATCCTAAGTCCATCAGCTGAGTGCAAGGTCTTCTACTGAACTCTGCAGCTACTGAACTCTAGCCTACTGAGTTCTTAACACGTTGAACTCAAACTAAGGTATTACAGAAATGAGGGTACATCATTCAGCTAGGGGTTTTAGGATCTTCAAATCTATAAATATGTCTACTGAAACTTCATCCCAACACTGACCAAACCTCTAGCAGAGACCAGATTCAATGAACTCTCAGTAGCACTAGGTCTACTGGATCTTACTGACTCAGTTCAGTAAAATGATCCCGGAAGTACTGAGCAAGGGGGAACTTACTCTCAGTACGACTAAGTGAGGTGAAAGCAAGTGCTGACATACTCAGCATCTACACAGTGGTATCAGCTGACTACTATGTTTAGCTGGTAGGTTATGAGTATTTATTCAGCATGACATTGCAATTATTTCCCCCCATTAATGTTCATATGATGTCATTAAGCAATTATTCCATATATTGGCTGTTACGCATTAATGCATGTCATTTCACCTTACTTTTTAGATGATATATAAGTAGGTCGAGATTATAGGCGGCACAGTAATCATAACCTCTTATAATATTTAATATGAGTCGTCCACCTCTTAAGATCAAATTAATCTCAACCGCATACTGAATAAACCATTTATATTCAAATATGATCTCTCTCTCTCTCTCTATATATATATATATATATATATATATATATATGCATGTATCTATGATCTGAAATACATTTCCGCCATTTTCGAACTGCTTAGTGCTCTGCATATCTATTTGCTTATGAAATCTATTACCTTCAAGCACTAAACTCTCAGTAAATTTCATAAATTCTATCTGCATATTATTGAATTACAATATTTTCAAGTGCTAATGCTTGTTTTGCAGATTCATTTTATTATCTCAATTGCGACGTTCTCCGACAACGAAGTCCTGATCCCGTTTGACGTGGAGGAGATCATTTGTTCTCAGAGAGTCTGGTTCGAGCCAGTTCTCGCATTCTGATCGTGTGGAGTGGACTGCATGGAGCAGATTTTTATGCCCTTGAATCGTTAGACCTTTAGACTTTGTTATCTAGGGTTCCCATCCACTACCTCCCGAGACTATTCGTAGAGTTCTACATGAATATCCGACAGATCGAAGATCTTCAGGAAATTTCTTGCATATCTTACTAGCAAGAAATAAGTAACAATAAGTGGGAAGCGAAGATCGCCGATCTCAACATTGCTGAGTGTCTTCGCCTCAGTTTCAATCTTCCCAACACCTGGATATTTCCTATTGGGTACAAGGATACTTCCATCAACAGGTACCTCTGCCAGTTCAGTGGGCAGAAGGACATTGTGTTCAAAGCAGCTTTTCCCAAAAATCAGCTGCTCCCTGAATATAGAGGATTGATGTACATAGTCAACCACATCCTCATCAGTTCAGCCGGATCCTATGATCAACTCTATAGGATCCGGATTCAGATTATGATGGCCATCATGGATGGTGTCCAGATCAACTAGACTGATTTCTTCTTGACTGAGTTCAAGGTTCAGTTCGAGAAGTTCGTGGTGAATGAGGACAAGACCTCACTGCGACTGATTCCGAAAGGCAAACTCCTATACGACAGCAAAGTATCTATTCTGATTCAAGACTACTGCCAAGGAAGAGTCGCCTTCACTGACGCACATCTCTTCGATAAAAAGAACGTTAAATTATTAAGTGCGGCAGTAGATGAGAAATCCATAGGGCATGGACTTCACGACAAGCGTCCTATTCAGTCCACTTCGGACCCTCGCCCGATTTAGTAGAAGAGGAAGAAAACACTGAAGAAGTCTGAACCTTCAGTAGTGATCCCTGAGACCATATCTATCCAAGATTCTGAGTCCACTAAGGAGGACGTTACTCTGGCGGACAAAGTCAAACGGATACACTTAGAGGAGACCCAGTTAGACATTCCAGCTAACATTCCTCAAACTGAGGTCTCCACATCAGTCCCGACTTCAGTACTGATAGCTCAAAGTAGAGCTACTGAAGAGATTGCGGATGAGATTCTAGAGATCCTAGATCACTCTGATCTCGTGGATATAGCAATCATGCCAGGGTACAAATGCGTCTCAGATTCCTAGAATGGGATCTATTAGCTGAGATCATTAACTTCAGGACCATCCCTAAACTGATAAAGGAGGAGCACCAGCTGAAGGAGGAGATATGCTACGACGAGCCAACATATATAGTGTCTATGGACGATCTTCGCTCAACAGTGTTCATGCTCCTGAGTTAAAAGGGACCTCCACCTGACACTCACCATAACGACCAGGGAGGATCTGCCGAGGGAAAATCTCCCATAGATAATTCACCACCTCCACCGCCTTCATCAGGTGCTGTCATCTCTACGCGTCTATATCTCAACCTAAACCGAAGCAGTCTCAATTTCAAAGGGGGAAGCAAGTAGAAAGACTAAACTACTGACCCTAATCAAGGCTGAAGAGAAAGAAACTGAGAAGAAAAGGATAGAAGAAGAAAAGGGGGAAGGGTCAGGAGAACCCGCAGAAGAAGTAGTGACTGAAGTGGCTCAGTACCTTGAAGGTCTTACTGAAGATGAGCCAGTCAAGTCAGTTGCAAAAGGCAAAGCACATGCCTCCCCAAATCCTCCAAAAGCCAAGAAACTTAAGTTCAAACGCCAAACGAACATATCGCCTATGATTAAAAGCTAGTGCGAGAACTTCAAGAACAGGACAAAAGAAAGAAGACAAAGGCCAAGAAAGGAATACAGATCAGATCTCTAGTGCCTACCCGAACTAGATCTATATTGCCCAAGCAATCCAGAACTGCCGCTCAAATCCCTAAGTCCATATCTACCGAGAAGTCTGAAGCTTCTAAGTCCAAGTCAACTAAACCTAGTGACTCAGAAGCTCCGCAGACTATCCCCTCCATTGAACTTTCAAAGAAGCAAAAAGCTGAGATGAAGGAGATATGGGATGCCTGCGAAAGAGGCTTAGATATCACTGTTGAGGCCAGACAAGTACAAGCTGCAAGAGAAAGAGCAAGTTTAGCAGACCTTGAGGCCCTCAGATAGCGAACTGAGAAGGAAGCTAGAGAGCGAATCCATGAGAAGGACAGAAGCATTCCCACCACTTCCAAATACTTCAGAAGAAGGGAACATGGAAACAACATCAAGAGAGTTTTATTTCCAAGGACTGATGAATGGGTGCCCTACAAGATCAATCAGAAATGGGAATAGGCTAAGGTCTATGCTGAGAAGGCTGATCCTAACAAAATCTTTAAGGAATTGTTGATAAACGCTGAACCTGAACTCTATGCTGAAGTCCAAACCATTCTACAACAATCAGGTAAAACTCTCAAGGAACCTCAGTACAGACTTCTACCTCCTCCTCTCACGCAACAAGGAAATATCTGTAATAAGGAGATTGAGGAAGAAATTAAATATGCCATCTATAGAAGAAGTCCGGACAGGAATGATGCTGAAGATAAGGAAGAAATAGAGATACTAGGGAACAAAGTCTACTTGCGGTCTTGAACTTCCAGAGAAGAAATCTGCTGACATCAAGGCGCGACTGCAACAAATCAAGAAGCCCAACTGATTCTTTCTTAGTCTCAGTTTGATAGAATAGAATATCCTGTAACTTAACCTCTGATCATATATGATATTCTATTTCTATTGGCCTTCGACAACGACTCATTGTCAATTGGTTGTTGTTGGGATAAGGATTCAGTAGATGAATTGATAGATCCCAAAATCCTTGTTGAATATTGTACCTTCGTATCTGTAATAGCTTAGTCGAGTTCAGTTGTTAGAACTCAGAGGCTAGAGTTCAATAGCTGCAGGATTCAGTAGAAGTTCTCGCACTCAGCTGGTGGACTCAGGATCGAAGAAGTCAGTTGGTCAGCCAACCACCAACTGAATCTGCTCAGGAATTCATGCCTATACACTGAATGCTCAGAAGAACGTCAGTAGGAAAGTCACTTCAGTTGAAGGTCCGAGGATTCAGAGGAAGTCAACCTTGATGTTTGACAAGTCTCACCTACCAATCTACCTTGACCAATAAGGAGCCGACAACGACCTATCTTTTCTAACAAAAGCTGCTCCCAGACTGAAAAAGAGGAGAATCTCTACAGTGCACCTACTCACCAATGTTCAAAATAAAGGAGTCGTTATCCTTGTCGTTTCGACACGTGGCTAGACCTCCCTCCAACGGATTTATTCACCGTCATCGACTATAAATAAGAGAAGTCTTCATGCAGAGATAACACCGAGAACCCAAGCTATCTACGCATAAACTCTTAACACTCTCAAAGAAGAATCTAGTGAAGAACTAGCGTCCATTGAAGAACCCTTTTAGTTCATCACTTAGAGTTATTTGTTCCCCTTCTCTTATCTAAGTAAGCCTCATTGTAATATCTTTAGCTTAGAAACCTCGAGGAAGTTCACATCTTTGTGAATCTGTTCTTATTTGTAAGAACTTCCTCTTAGTTGGAGAAGACTCAAACTCATAAAGTTCGAAACCCTTGTAAAAGTCACTACGACTATAAGTAGAGAATCTGTCCAACGCACAGATCACTGAGAAGTTGCTCAGTATAAGCTTCAAGTTTTGTGTCTGTCCAGGGAGCAGACCAATTGAGACTTGCTCAGTAGAAATATAACAAGTATCCTGCTTTGGTCAGGACAGTGAACGTAGGACCCAGTGTGTCCGAACCACTTTAAAAATTTACTGTGATGATTTACTATTTTCTCTAACTGTTCATATTACATTAAAACTGTACTTCATAAAACTCAGCATAAAACCAGTGTTTTCTAACCGAGACGTTTGATAGGGCTTACACTTCCGCACACACTCTGATACTGAAAGACTGTTCGACTGACTAAAGTCAGTTGTGCTGAACTCGGTAGAAGATTTTCTTGCCCATGCGATCTGAAGTATATTTGCCTGTCTGACTCAGTCAGTAGCAAACTCAGCTAGAGCTGACTTCGTGTTTGAGAACGAAATTTGTATTCAGGTGTATTCACCCCCCCCCCCTCTACACCTGAACCACGTCTCAGGACCAACAATTGCTATCAGAGCACAGTGTTCTTAACTGATCGATGTTCTCTGAAACTGGTCTATCTCGAACAAAGATCCTAGAAAACCCGCTTTCACTGCATCTTGCATCTCTTCATTGCATCCTATATCCTATCTTTCAAATGGCTGATATTTCAGGGATTAGGACCGTGCCAATGTTCTCAACTGAAAATTATGCGGTATGGCGCGTAAGGATGGAGGCACATCTAACTTCGCTGCACGACAGCATGACTGATGTTCTGGAGAAACACCCCATTGTTTCGATGGTCGAACTTGTAGTAGATTGAGTAGGAGGTGCCAGAACCGGACCCAAAGTCGCAAAGGAGAAAAGCCTCTTCACTCCTGAAGAGAAGAAACTGCACAACCTCGACCGAGTTGCTCGTAATGCTATACTGATGACACTCAGTGACTCTTATCTCGGGAGAGTACATGACTGCAAGACTGCAAAGGAGCTATGGGATGCTCTCACGGTGCTGAGCCAAGGAACTCCACAGATAAAAGAAAACAAACTGGAGTTAGAGCTGCAGAAACTCGAGGCATTCGCTATGCTTCCTAGGGAGTCCATAGATGATTTCAGCGCTCGATTTACAAATCAGATCAACATCATCAACGGACTGGGGAAGACGTTCAGCAATAAGGAGACCAACACAAAAATTCTAAGGGCTCTCAGCAGGCCCAAGTGCTATTCTTTTGCTGCGTGTATGAGGAGAACTGACCTGAATTCTGTTACTCCTGATTATATATTTTCATAACTTAAAGAAGAGGAGTTCGAATTCAACCTCCCACACACCCCTGGTGCTGAAGTTGAAGTGTCAATGGATCATGCTTACAAGGTATCCTCTAGCACTCCCGGAGCAAGTCCCTCAGCAACAAGCCAGTCAGCTGGATGCTCAATGACCATACCTACTGCTAACAACTTGGTATGCTCTGCTCGCGGTGAAATACCAGAAGGAGAAGGAAATGTTCAGACGGAAGATTAAAAAGGCTTCCCAAAAATACCAAGGTAAGAGAGATAATCATCGCACGAAAAGTGAATCTAAATCTCTACCTGATTGCAGGAGTACTGAAGCTGCCCCCGTGGAACAAAAAGAAACATCTAGGAGGGATGGTAGAAGCTCAGTATGCTACTACTGCAAAAAGCCAAGATACTATCAATACGAATGTCCTGAACTCTCAGCTGCTTTCAACTAGACGCAACAAGTTTGTAAAGAAGAGGCAAGCCTACATAGCTGGAGAGTTTTCCGATTGCTCAAGCGATGAAGAACTGTTTATGGAATCGTCTGACGACGATGCCGCATTCATGGCAATCGAGATGGAGGAAGTTGAACCGTGTCTAATGGCCATAGAAGAGGTTGAGGTAAATTCTGAATCCACTATATGCCCCTCTTCACCCTGCACACACGACACAAGCTTTGCTATAGGAGAACCGCTGGATGTGGTTCTTGCATACGAAGATCTGCTTGAAGAGCAAATCCAGATGAGCCTGCAGTTTAGTAAGACGATTCAGGAGATGGACATCCTGAAAGCAGAGAATCAGATACTTTCAAAGAGAAGTCAGGACTCTACTGAGTCTGAAGGACTTGTTCTGAGACTGAAGGAAGAGATTAACTCTCTGATGACTAAGTCTCATGACCAAGAAGCACAGATCTCAGTGCTGACCAAAGACATCTCTGAGAAAGAGACTGAAATTGCTAATCTCATGAAAACTCTCGCACATGCTAAAACAAAATATGAAGCTCTAAGAAATAGTGATGAGGTGTGGAGAACCTTGATGAGAGAGCAATACATTGGAGCAAAGGAGAAGTTGGAGAAGCTACTACGAGCACAGAGACCACATGCCACCAAAGAAGGACTTGGTTACACATGTGAAGCCTCCACTTCAGGACAAAAGAGCTCCAACAAGCTGATTGATAGGTTTGTCCAAGGGGTAACTCAACATGCAGAATTTACGTCCCCTTTAGTCAATTTTGTGATAACTCTAATAATGTCTTTTGATGCAGATTTTTGTGATGTTCTTGATAAATCTACAGGAAAACTGTGTTATCAGGGTCGTGAAGAAGGAACATATACTATGTTGAATTGAATACCGCCAAACCTGAAGCTTGCCTGCTAGCACACACGAGGTCAGATGACAAAACAATATGGTTATGGCATAGACGACTGAGTCATCTGAACTTCAAAACAATGAACAAGCTAGCACGTGTTGCTACAGTCAAAGGACTGCCCAACAAAGTATTCAAGAGACATAAAATTGTGAAGCATGTCGAAAGGGGAAGCAAAGAAAGTCAAGCAATCCGCCCATTCTGTCACCTTCCACTGATGGAATCCTTCAGCTATGCACATGGATTTATTTGGGCCAGTCAATCCAGTGACGATCAGAGGAAAGAAATATGCTCTTGTAGTCGTTGATGACTATTCAAGATATACTTGGGTTATATTCATCGCCAACAAATCTGATGTCAAAATTGAGCTATCGAAACTACTGAAGCAGCTGAGCGTCGAAAAGGATATCAAAATTCAAACTTCACACATGACACTATTTCAGGTGCAGAAGAGAATCTGGACGTCTCGATCGCCTATGAAGAATTAATAGACGAGCAGATTCAGATGAGCCTGCAGCTCAGTAAGACTCTTCAGGAGTTGGATACCCTGAAAGTGGAGAATCAAAGACTTTCTCAGGAGAGTCAGGTTGCTACTGAGTTAGAAGGACTTGTGTTGAGACTCAGGGAGGAGATTAACTCTCTGATGGCCAAGTCTCAGCATCACGAAGATCAGATCTCAGTACTGACCAATGACTTAACTCAGAAGGATACTGAATTGAGTCTACTGAAGTAGAAGTTCTCAGGACTTCAGACCGAGCATGAAATACTTAAGAAAAGTGATGATGTCTAGAGGAACCTGATGACAGAGCGATACATGGGAGCTGAGAAAAAGCTTGAGGCGATGCTAGCCAACAACAAGCCCAAATATTGCAAGGAGGGACTCGGATTCAGCCACAAAGCCTCCTCATCTACCCCCGTACGCTCAGAGAATCGGCTGAATGATTGGTTTGTTCAAGGGGAGACTATCAATGCTGAGATCCTGAACCCCTTAGCAAAGAACGAACATAAGATGAAGGCACCTCATCCTAGCTATCAGAAATCTGACAAGAAGATTAGCTTAAGATCACCCCAGTTCAGTCAAGGGGGAACCATCAAAGTGAATTGGGCTAATCAGTATGGACCTCCACAGCTAACACATCCAGCTCAGTATGGGTCATATTATTATGATCCTATAGTCAGGAGAGGATCCAAGAGCGAGAAGAAGAAGAAGAAAGCCGTTTAGAAGGCTAAGGTCAGTAGTCCACCACCTCAGAATATCAGGACTCCTGAACCAGCAAAGCCTCATAAGTCAACATCGACCAGTCCAGTGGTGAAGTATGTTGATCAAAGTGGAAAGAAATTGTCTGAGACTACCAGGGTCGTGAGACAGATTTGGGTTTCCAAAACAAATATCTAAGGACCCAAAATCAAAAATAAAGGGTACCTGAATATAATTCTATTTTGCAGGTGCACAAGGACCCTTGGTACGTAGACAGCGGATGCTCAAGACACATGACGTACCAGAGGAACCTACTAAAGAATTATACTACTGAAGAAGGACCCAGAATCGAGTTGGAGACAATGCAAAAGGCTACACCAGAGGCTATGAAACACTCAGCATTGGAACCACCACATTTCCAAGAGGAAAACACTGTTATCAGGTTCGCAAAAAAGAATATATACGTTGTTGGTCCGGAGACGATAGTCAGGTGTAGAGGGGGGGGGGGGTGAATACACCTGATCACAATTTTTTTTTCTCAAACACGAAGGACAGCTGAACTGTAGGTTGCAACTAATGAACAGTGCCAAATAGTAACCTTCAATCACGGGTCAGAAGTGTGCCAACTACTGAGCTCTCCTTTTGACTTTTGTCAGTACTTGAAACTCAGTCGGAGACGTTGTACGGATAAGAGTGTGGGGCCCGGAGATTCGTCTCAGTTTGAAAACGTGATTTCGTAAGTTAAGTAATTTTTGGCTAGTGCGCTTTGAGAATACGTTTTATGCAAAGATATGATTTTTAATCAGTTTGTATGCAATGCAATAAAACAGTAAATAACACAAGCAATTTTTAACGTGATTCGAATACGCAAGATCCTACGTCCACGGTCCTGCCGAACAGGAGTTCTTGTTGATTTATCTGAGCAAGTCTCAGCAAGGAATCTATGCATTGGACAGACCATTCTAAGTTATAGTCCTTAGCGACTTTACAAATCAAATCGAGGTTTGAAAGGGAGGGGATAATCTCCAACTAGGAAGGAGTTCTTACAGTAAGAACAATCACTAAAAGTTAACTCCTTCGAGTTTCTAAGCTATAAATTTGGCAATGAGCTTAGCTAGAGAAGAAGGGATCTAAAGAACTCTAGAGAGAAGAACTAATGATATTCTATTGGGCAAGTTCTTCGCTAGATTGATCTTGAATGCGCTAGAGTTGTTCAAAAGCTTGAGCGTTTTTCCCTTGATATCCCGTGCGTGAAGCTCGGATTTCTTCTCTATTTATAGTTGTGAGCAGGCATATGTCCGTTGGAGAAGACGATGCCACGTGTCACAAGCTTCCAAAGAAAAAGGACATAAATTCGAATTGTTGCAACAGAGTTGTTGGACACTGTACATAAGAGCATCTTTAATTGGTCAGAGCAGATAAAGCATTGTCGGCTTCTCATTGGTCGAGGTTTGTGGTAGGTGAGATTGTGTTAGACATCGGAGTTGACTCTCTCTAATCCTCGTATGTCTTCTGCTAACTTTCGAAATGACTTTTGCGGCTGAGTTATTTTCTGTTGGATACAGTAGACTTTAAGCAGTCTCTGTCTTCTTCGTCTGAGTCGGCTGACAAGAGATATTCTCTTGAGTATGGTCAGCTGATGACTGCGAAGGTACTGAGCTTGCATAGAGTTCTTCTGTTGATGTCTGTCAGCTGATGAGATATCTTCTACTGAAGCGAAGATCAGCTGATGACTTAAGAACGCAAGCAATTACACATGACGTGGGGTTCTGGAAAGTACATTCGTCAGAAGATCAATCCAATATTTTACCCCGTACATGACTTAGACACAAAGATAGATAATAAAAACAGTCTAGCCTATACATCATCTAGTCCTATCAAGACACTACACTACTGATATCAGCTGGGTTTTGGGATCTTCAATTCCATAGTACTACTATGATTTCCCCCAATATTATTTTAACCACTAATAGCTGAATACGATCTACTGACTCATAACCCAACAATTTCCCCCTAATTGATGATGCCAAAACCTCTATAAAATATAAAGAAAGGATACTAAACTACTGACATAGATAGACTTGATGGCGAATCGAATTAGCTAGCCTTAAGAGTTCGGCGGTTGAGAGATAGGCAAAATCGAGAAACTTGATTATGTGTGAGTGTGTGTCAGATCACTTCAGTGATCAGTTGTGATAAGAATAACACAACTAAAAGCCTTAAGACAATGAGTAATTGTCTGGCCAGAAGAAAAGGAACTGATATAGATGAAGAAGATTACAGGGTTCCTCTTCTTCTATACAGGGGATGAGAAGACTATTGCTAACGTCTGAATCTCTGGGTCTTCTTCTTGAAGTCTTCGGACACTGTCGGCCAGGAGGATCCGTGCCATAATATTTGTAAATCCTTGCACGCAACGTCTGGATTTCCTCGAGATCAGCAGGAATATCAGAACTTAGATCATGATGATAAGCTGCTGCTTCGATCTCATCTTCTATCTCCTTCGTGCAAAGCATGCCACGAGTAGTCCTAGGAGGAGGGATGTGTCTGAATGCTGGAGCTCTGAGGGGTATCTTCTCTCTTTCCATAATCTGTAGGAGCTGATCTCTGAGCTGGGCATTGTATTGATGAATAAATTCTTCAAAGAGTTGATCAGCTGGTATCCCAGATGGATAGAAGCCCCATACATAGTATACCTAAATAAATTCCTCTTTGAGTTCCTCCCACTGCTCATTCAGTTCTGCTGGCACCCATCTGTCTATATGAGGAATAGGAGCTTTCTTGATATAAGGTGCTCTGGGTGCTCCTCTCCTATAAGACCTTGGGATCTGCCTTTTCCAATCTACTACTGGCTGGCTGGCTATCTTATCTGTCAGTTGAATGATCTTAGCCAGGTCAGCCAATCTTTTCTTCTCTCTGAGACCCGCTGATCTAGCATCTCCTCTTCAGAGATTTAATCCCTTCAGCGTGGCCTCCCAGGTTGCTCTGTCCTCGGCCTCTTGCTCGGGTGTAAGAGTAGGAGTATAAGAACTACGAGCTAAGGGCGGGGGCTGCGCAGAGAAGACGCTTTGGCTAGCTCCTCTTGAGCTTTCTTCTTTTGTTCATCAAGGATCAGTTTAGCCTTTTCTTTGGCAACCTTGCCAATTATTTTTCTAGGCTTCTTATCCTTCTTAGCTTCTTCAATCTGTTGTTCATGATCCAGCTGATCTTGCAGCTTCTGGGCAACTTCTTTATCAAATGCCTCCTGCTCCGCTTTAGATTTAAATTTAGGCGTCGGGGAAGATGGAGGAGTAACTTCAGTATTGATCTCCTTCCCCAGCCTTTGCGGTGGCAGTGGCTCATCGTTCTGATCGAGAAATCGAGCAATATCTTCAATGTGCTGAGCAGTTGAAATATTTGCTGGCTTAGTCATAGCTGGTTGGACTTCTGGGACTTGGACATTTTCAGGAAGGGATACTTCAGAACTGGTTCCAGCCTGAATAGTTGAACCTTCCCCCTGATTTCTTTCCCCCTTACTAATAGCTTGGACTTTGGGGCTCTTCTCCACCTCAGCCTGTTCTGCCTCAGCCTGTTCATCTATCACGGCTTCTTCCCCCTTTTTGGCATCATCAGCCAAGGAGAGGCGAGTGCGGATGGCTGTCACCTCCTTATCCAAATTAAAGCAAAGATTCTTGATGAAGGTGGCGGTGGATTCGAAGTCTTTGACTGCATCACAGTATTGCTCCCATTCCTTCTCCTGATCAGCTCTAAATTGTTTGAGTTGGGCTGCGGACTCCTGTCTGAGTTTTAGCAGAGACTGATCATGAGATTCTGTCATCTCCTTCTGAATTTCTTTCAGTGCTTCCGCCCGTTGTTGAATGGCTTTCTGAAGGCTCGAGGATGCCACTATGTTTCTTTCGTCCATGGTGGCTTGGACTGCCGCAAGGCCCTGAGTCAGCTGCTCAGAGAATGACTTCTGCTGAGAGATAAGGAGCTGCTGACTTTGAGCGGCTAAGTCCGCCTTCTGAGCTGTAAGGGCGGCCTCGACAATCTCCTGAATATTGACTGATGGAGTAGGAGCTTCGGAGACCTTCTTAACCCCTGCTGCCAGTCGGTCGACGCTCTCAGTCTGGGCTTTGGTGTACTGAGCCCATTTGAGATGAACGTCTTTTGCAAGGAGTCGATTCTTATCTCCCTATCGCCTGATGGCTTTGTTGACTGACTTAGAGGTCACGGAACCTATAGGTTTGATCTGATAAATACTGGTTCCGAGCCTCTGCTCAGATGTCGTGATCTGTTGCGCTCGACTCGGCTTCGAGGCAACTGGGGCATCACCTGATGTAGAGGGTGGTGGTGATCGGCCCTGTTCGCGAGGAGTGTTACCCTCAGCAGATCCTCCCAAATCTGCATCCTTGGGTGGCCCCTGATCCATGTCATCATCATTATTATCATCGTCGTTGTCATCACCATGATGAGATGGAGGCGAAGGGCTATTGACTAGAGCTAAGGATCTTAAGCTTAGCAGATAGAGCATAGCAGCGCGAAGATCATCGAAGGAGGCTAAATCAGCTGGTTCCCCAAACCCTATAGCTGATTGCAAGCTCTGCTCTTCTGTCAGTAGGGACAAGGCTGACTGAGTCCTGATAAGTTCTTCAAGAATATCCCAGCTAAGGAATCTCAACAGCATTTGTGTCCTGGCCTTTATGGCAATATCGACCAGATCCCGATGTTCAGCTATTTCGGGGATCTGAGCACTGACCTCTCCAGTGGCTCGGAGACGGGTGGAGTGCATTGTCGTCCACTCTGAGGAGGTTTCCTCAGTCGGTACTCCAGTGTCCGACTAAGTCTCTGAGGAACTAATCCGCTGGACTTTATCTTTCAGCGTGGCACCTTTTATGCCTGTGTCCGCGTCAAGTGGTGGATCTTCCTGAGTGGGTGGAGGAGAGGCAAGTTTTGCTGGAACCTCAGAAGGTCCAGGCTTACTGAGCCTCTTCCTCTTAGGCGGGTCGGCGCGAGGGGGCAAGTCGGAAGTGACTCTTTTCTGCTCAGGCGGCCCTCGCCCGATGGATTTCTCAGCAGCGGCTCTTGTCTTGAACTTTATGAGCTTGCGGTCGAAATATCTCGCATCAGCAAAGGCTGAGCTATCTGATACTGAGTCTTCAATAAGTACGGACATCTTTATCTCGTACACAGCTTTCCCACACTTATAAGACTTCTCTCACCAGTGGGCGTCACTGCGAACTTCTGAGCCTGAGCTTTAAGCTCGGCTACATAGTAGTCAGTCCAATTGACTCTGACTCCATCATCTATTATCATCATTAGCTGAATGCGAGGCTTGGATAGCTGATCATACGAACCGGCTGAGCTCGTAAGAATGTGAGAAACAATGTACGCGAGCCCTCGGTACTCTGGTAGCAGCAGATTCTTTGGCAGAGCTGTCTTGAAGACTACGTCGTTTCTGCCACATAATTTTTGAACATAGGAGTTGATCTCTTTCTCCTTGTATCCAATAGGTGAGACTCCGTGTGCTGGGAGATCAAAGGTCAGCTCCACGGTGGATCGGATATCGATGATGTGTTCACTGGCATCCCAAGATTGAGGGACAACTTCCTTCATATATGAGAACCTGGATTCCTCCACCCCTGTATCTAGGGTTCTCCAGTTGTAGTAGACTTCTGCAACTTGTATGGGCAAGTATGCTCTGGGTTGCTTCGAGATGAGAAGCTCCAGTCCGGAAGTCTTGAGAGTCGTGAAAATGGGCTCAAGAAATGGAAGATCAACTTGGTGTAGCGCCATCGTCGGCTCGAACAGGATTCGGGACTTGATGATTTCATCGATGTTGGTGGGTGTTTTGACAGCCATATTATCTGCAAATTTTCTGTTAGAGACTGAAATAATAGAAGTCAACACATAATTTATTCGCGATATTGTAGATGATGTTTACCGTAAATGTAGAGCTTGGTTAAAAGAAAGTCGCTATGTTTACCGTAAATGTAGATGATGTTTACCGTAAATGAGAATCTCCTGCATGTCGGTGGGGATGATGACCACGTTGTTTGGGGACGTCGCTATTGAAGATGATTAAAACGGAATTTGCAAAAATGATGTTAGCACTCGAAAATAGAGTGAGTCATACATAATAGAAGCAGTTTAGAAAATATTTACCGAAGATGTGTGCTTGATCGTAATAGATCTCTAAGCAAGTATGTTTGCAGAGCACAAATCATTCGCTAATGGCGGAAAAGTGACTTAGAAGTGATGTACACAAGAATATATATGAAACTGAATATGAACGGTTTATTCCTTGTGCGGTTGAGATTAATTAGTTTTTGAAACGTTGGACGGCTCAGATTAAATGCTATAAGAGGTTATGATTACCAGCTGCCTATAATCTCGATCTACCTATCTCTATCACTTAATTGGTAAGGTGAAATGACATGCATTTAATGCGCTGCAGTCAGCATATGGAATGTCGTGTGTTTAATGAGAACGATATGCTTAATGACGTACGATGAACATTAATGGCGAGAACTAAATGCTATATCATACTGATCACCTAATGCTGCATAAATTCTCATAACCTGTCAGCTGAACATAGTAGTCAGCTGATACCACTGTGAAGACACTGAGTATTTCAACTAAATAGAGAGTTTGTTCCCCCTCACTCAGTACCCTATGGATTGTCTTACTGAATTCAGTCAGTAGGATCCAGTAGACCTAGTTCTAGCTAGAGATTGTTGAATCTGGTCTTAGCTAGAGGTTAAGTTTACAAATACTCCCTCTTTATCAAGATCAATCTTGAGATTGGTATTCAAGGGTATCTTCAGGATTCACAGCCGAAATTTTGTGATGAGATCTCTTGTATATTTACCTTGATTAATGAATATTCCCTTCTTCGATTGTTTGACTTGTCCAAGGAATAAGTTATTTCTCCAATCATCGACATTTCAAATTTCCCTTTTATCATTTGCTAAAATTTCTGACACATGGTCAGATTCCTAGATCCAAAGAAGATGTCATCCACATAGATCTGCACCAGTAGGATGTTAGCTTCTGACTTGATATTGAATAGGGTGCGATCTACTGTTCCTTTCTAAAAACCTTTCCGAAGTAGAAAGTCTGATAGGGTATCATACCTAGCCCTAGGTGCTTGTTTTAACCTATACAACACTTTCTTGAGTCTGTAGACCTGATGTCCCTGTTGAAAGCCAGACGGTTGTTCAACATAGACTTCTTCCTTAAATACGCCGTTCAGGAAAGCTGACTTCACATCCATCTGATTGACTGTGAACTACTGATGTGTTGCATATGCTAGGAATAGACGAATGGCTTCCAATCTTGCAACTGGAGTGAACGTTTCGTCGTAGCCTATCCCTTCTGCTTGACAATATCCTTTGGCAACAAGTCTAGCTTTATTCCTGATGATGATGTTGTTTTCATCTCGCTTATTTTTGAAGACCCACTTCGTTCCTATCACGTGCTGATGTCTAAGTCTGTCTACAAGTATCCATACGTTGTTTCTGGTTAACTAGTTGAGCTCTTTTTGCATAGCAGTGATCCAGTAAGGATCATTCAGCACATCCTCAATCGTTTGAGGTTCTTCAGTAGACAAGAAGCAAGAGTATAAGGCACTATCTCCCTGACAGAATCTGGATCTTAGATGAAGGATCTCTGATTATTAGATCTGAGCTATGAGCATCTAACCATGAACGACGACGTCTTGTTACTTCATCTATAATTGATTCTACACAGATAATAGGAGTATTAGGAATTTCAATTGTACTATTCTATAATTGAAGCAATTCAGTAACAAGATCATGTCCTACTGAGTCTCTAGATTCAGGGGTATTTGGATTAAGAACATTAATAGTTCCCCCAAGTTATTATTCTCAGTAGAGGTCTCAGTTACCATTGGGGTTTCTTCATCGACCTAAATTACCTGGGATTGATTCTGTTCAGTAGAATCAATTTGTTCAGCTACATTGTTTGTTGGTTGATTCTGAATTTCATCGTCTGAATCATCATCCCAACAATGCTGGATCTTTTTGATGTTATCTTTTAAGCTTAGAACTTGTAACTTGCTCCTGACCTCTCCAGCTTCTTGCTGATAGTTTGACTTCATGTCCTTAGAAGTAAATTCAACAAATACAGCATGAGGGCTTTCCTCCACGCAAATGGTCTGGTAGTTAAAGAACCTGAAAGCTTTGCTGAACCTGGAGTATCCTAAGAAAACTATTTGGTCTGACTTGCTAACAAAGACCTTTAACTGGTGCTTTCCGCTGTTGTTGATAAAACACGAACAACCAAAAATATGAAAGTGATAGATAGAAGGAGTTCTCCCTTTCCATAATTCATATGGTATCTTCATGTGCATCTGAGCCAGTAGAGATTTGTTCTGAGTGTAACAGGCAGTGTCAGTAGCTTTTGGCCAGAACTTTAATGGTATACCTTAGTCTGCGAGTAATGTTCTTGCTGCTTCTTTGAGAGTTCGGTTTTTCCTTTCAGCAAGACCATTCTGCTGAGACGTACGTGTCGCTGAGGTCTCGTGTTGAATGCCTTCATCTTCGCAGTACTCCTTCATCATTAAGTTCAGAAACTCTGTTCCACGGTTTGAGCGTATCCTTTGAATCTTGATATCCTTCTCGATGCTTAGTCGTTTCAGCAATTTCGGTAGTTCAGATTTGACGTTAGATTTATTACCGATGAAAATCATCCATGTATATCTTGAATAGTCATCAATGACTACAAGAGCATATTTCTTTCCTCTGATCGTCACTGGATTAACTGGCCCAAATATATCCATGTGAAGCAATTGAAGGATTCCATTAGTGGAAGGTGACAGAATTGGCGGATTGCTTGATTTGTTTGCTTCCCCTTCAAGCATGCCTCACAATTCTTATGTCTTTTGAAAACTATGTTGGGAAATCCTTTGAATTTAACATTCCTTGCTAGCTTGTTCATAGCCTTGAAGTTCAGATGTCTTAGTTGTTTGTGCCACACCGATGTTGTTTTGTCATCTGACTTCGAGTGTGCTAGCAGGCAAGCTTCAGGTTTGGCGGTGTTCCATTCACCATAATAAATACTTCTTCGCCACAACCTTGATATCATAGTTTTTCCTGTATATTTATCAAGAAAGTCACAAAAACCTGCATCAAAAGCCATTTTATTGGAGTTTTCACAGAATTGACTGACAGAAAGGAGATTACGTTGAAGTCCTTCAACATATGATACTCTAGGAGCTGTTGCAGTCTTTATATTCAGCATTCCGTATCCCTTGTGTAGCCTTTGGAGTTGTCACCAAACACAATTCTGGCTCCTTCTTGCTGAACATAGTTGGTCAGTTGATTCTTCTGATGCGTCATTTGTCTTGAGCATCCGCTATCTACAATCCAATGGTCCTTTAGCACCTTAGCCTCTTCTCCGGCCATGAGACTTAGCTCAGTGTATTCTGCTTCGATTGCGATGAAAGCAACATCATCATCAGATGATTCCATGAAAAGTTCTGCGTTGCTTGAGCGGTCGGATAAGTCTCCAGCTATGTAGGGTTGCATCTTTTTTACAAATTTGTCACGTCGGGCTTGCCATTCACTCTCTCTGCTGCTGAGAGTCCTGGACATTCATACTGGTAATGTCCTGGCTTCTTGCAGTTGTAGCATCTGAGCTCATGCCTTTTTTTTTGTGTTTCATTATGTCCAGCGGGGGCAGCTTCAGTATTCCTGCATACAGGTAAAGATTTAGATTCACTTTTCGAGTGATCATTCTCTTTCTTACCTTGATAGCTTTGGGAAGCCCTTTTCATCTTCATTCTTCGAAACTTGTCCTTCTCCTTCTTGTATTTCACAGCGAGGAGAGCGTACTTCTCAGCCAAGTTGTCAGTAGATGGTATCATCATTGAGCTTCCAGCTGACTGACTTGTACTTGAGGGACATGCTCCGGGTGTGCTGATTGATACCTTGTAAGCGTGATCCATTGGCACTTTAGTCTCAGCACCGGGGGTGTGTGAGAGATTAAACTCGAACTCCTCTGCCTTTAATTCTGAAAATATATAATCAGGAGTAACATAGTTCATGTTAGTTCTTCTTAAACATGTAGCAAAAGAGTACCACTTGGGCCTGCTAAGAGCCATTGGAATCTTTGTGTTGGTCTCCTTATTGTTGAATGTTCTCTCCAGTCCGTTGATGATGTTGATTTGATTCGTAAATCTGATGCGGAAATCATCAATAGACTCCCCTTGAAGCATAGCGAATGCTTCGAGTTTCTGCAGCTCTAACTCCAGTTTGTTTTCTTTTATCTGTGGATTTCCTTGGCTTAGCACAACTAGAGCATCCCATAGCTCCTTTGCTGTCTTGCATTTATGCACCCTACCTAGATACGAGTCACTGAGAGTTGTCAGTATTACATTTCGTGCGACTCGGTCAAGGTTGTGTAGCTTTCTCCCTTCAAGTGTGAAGAGACTCTTGTCTTTAGGGACCTTTGGGCCGGTTCTGGCGCCTGCTGCTCCTTCTACTGCGATCTCAACACTGTCAATCATAGGAACAATAGGGCCTTTCTCTAGAACGTCAACCATGTTGTCATGTAGCGATGTTAGATGAGCCTCCATCCTCACCCGCCATACTGCACAGTTTTCTGCCGAAAACATAAGTACTGTCCTAATACCTGAAAAATCAGACATGTCAAAGAATATGGTCCAAAGACGAGCTTCAGGTGTAGGGGGGGGGGGCGTGAATACACAAATTCAAAACTCAGAACACGAAAGTCAGCCGATGTTGAAGATTGCTACTGAACTTGTCAGTTAGTCAGATAAGCTTTCTCGATCGCGTGGGCAGAGATTCTCCTACTGAGTACAATCCTACTGACTTATGTCAATGAACAATAGTTCAACAATATAGGTTGTGTGCGAAAGTGTAGGCCCTTAAAAAAGGAGTCATCTCAGTTGAAAACCCGTTTTATGCTTGTTTGATTAAAACTCAGTTCAATGCTAAATGAACAGTTAATTAATGCAATAGTTAAAATCAACACAGACGATTTTTAAAGTGGTTCGGACACATTGGTCCTACGTCCCCTATCCTGAACTAAGCAGGAGATCTTGTATTAATTATATTGAGCAAGCCTTAGTTGATCTCTTCACAGAACAGATTCTTACTTGTTTGCTTATACTGAGCAAGCCTCAGTCAATCTATACACTAGACAAATATCTACTTATAGTCATAGTGACTGTACAATTCTTAACCTTTTAAGGTTAGAATTTCTCCAACTAAGAAGGAGTTCTTACAATAAGAACAGTTCAAAAGATGAACTCCTTCGAGGTTCTAAGCTATTGAGTATTACAATAAGCACGCTTAGACAGAGAAAGGGAACAATAATTCTATAGAGAGAAGAACAAAAGAAGATCTAAATCTAAGTGCAAGTTCTTCACTCGAATATCGTTGTAAATTCGCTAGAGAGTGTTTGAGCTTTGGTTGCTTTGGTTCTCGGTGTCTTTCTGCATGAAGACTCTTCTCTATTTATAGTCTCCAATTGTGAATCGATCTGATGGGGGGAGTCTAGACACGTGTCGAATAAGACAAGAAAACGACCATAATAATTTAAACATCGAGTAGAGGTACTGTAGAGATTTCCTCTTTTTCTGCCTAGGAGCAGCTTTATGGCAGAGCAGGTAAGACGCTATCGGCTCCTGATTGGTCGAGGTCTATTAGAGTTGGTGAGACTCATTCAAACCCAATGTACGATGAGTTGACTTCCGCTGAATCCACGGACCTTCACCTGATGTTACCTCCATTGACATTCGTCTGAGTAATTCAGTTTGCTGGCTTAAAATCATACGCAGATTCAGTTGGTCGATAGCTGTCGAACTGACTTCCTCGATACTGAGTTCTCCGGCTGAGTGCATAATCTTCTACTAAATATAGAACTACTGAACTCTAGCCTACTGAGTTCTAACAGCTAAACTCAACTAAGCTATTACAATATTGAAGACCCATCATTCAGCTAGGGGTTTTGGGATCTTCAAATCTTATTATACACCCATCCCAACAAACTTGCTCAGTATAATTAATACAAGTACTCCTGCTTTGTTCAGGACAATGGACGTAGGATCTTATGTATCCGGACCACTTTAAAAATTCTGTATCATTTTTAACTATTGCATTGTTTACTGTTCATATTACATAAAACTAACTTTTAAACAATCAGCATAAAATGGGTTTTTCAAACTGAGACGAACTTATTTTTGGGGCAACACTTCCGCACACTAAATCCAATACTAAACTTCTATTCACTAACTAAAGGAGTAGATAAACTCAGTAGAATGTTATCTCTGCCCACGCAATCCAGAAAGTCATTTGGCCAACTGACTAGTTCAGTAGACTAGTTCAGTAGCAACATTCAGCTCTGCTGACTTTCACATTTGAGTTTGAAATTTGCATTTAAGTGTATTCAATCCCCCCTCCCCCCCAACCCCTCTAAACTTAAAGGCTCGTCTCTTGACCAACAATAATCTTGATTTTTTCTTACTCTCTATTGGCTTTAAATGCTTCTACCAGAATGATATTGACTCTTTCAATAAGAAAGGAAAACGATCGGACTCTAACTAGGCAAAAGGTTTTGTTGGTCCAGAGACGAATGTCAGGTGTAGAGGGGGGGATGAATACACCTGAGTACAAGTTTCTTTTCTCAAACGCGAAGGACAGCTGAGCTGTAGGTTGCGACTGATGAATAGTGTCAACTAGTAACCTTCTGATCGCAGGTCAGAGTGACTCAACAACTGAGTTTCTTCTACTGACTTTTGTCAGTATTAAATCATCAGGCAGAGAGCTAGTACAGATAAGTGTAGGGCCCGATAGACTTCGTCTCGATTTGGAAATGTGTTTTTTGCAAACCAAAACAGTTTTGGCTAGTGCACTTTTAAATGCATTTTATGCAAAGTATGAGTTTGTAAAACAGTTTGAGAACGATGCAATAAAACAGTAAATAACACAAGCAATTTTTAACGTGGTTCGAATACGCAAGATCCTATGTCCACGGTCCTGCTGAACAGATTCAGCAAGATCCTACGCCCGATTCAGGAGGTGGTGGTGGTGAGTCGCCCTTCTCGCTGGGAGTCTTTCCCTCAGTGGAATCTCCCTGTTCTGCATCCTTGGGCGGTGCCTGTTCATCATCACCATGACTGTGATGAGAAGACGGCGATGGGCTTCTGGCTGTCTGCGGGGAGGACCTCAGCTCAAGAAGATACAACATAGCTGAGCGTAGGTCCTTGAAACAGGCGATGTCAGCGGGTTCCCCAAACCCAATTGATGGCTGCAGACTCTGCTCTTCAACCAGTAGAGAAAGTGTAGAGTGTTGCTGGATGAGCTCTGCGAGGATGTCCAAATTAAGGAACCTCAGCAACATCTGAGTCCTAGCCTTGATCGCGATGTCGACCAAGTCCTGATGCTGAGGGATCTCAGGAATATATGCAGCGACTTCTCCTATGGCACGGAGACGAGTCATCTGCATGATCGACGACTGTTCGGAGGAGACCTCAGCAGCTAGCTCATCAGCTTCTTCCGGCTGAGTCTCTTCCGTATTGACCCGCTGAGGTGGTGGAGGGGAAGCAGGATTGGCGGGAGCCTTAGAAGCTCCAGCCTTGGAGAGCTTCTTCCGCTTCAGCTGATCGGCCCGTGGAGGCAGATCAGTGGATGATCTTTTGAGCTTAGTCGCTCTATGTCCGATAGACTTTTCGGCCGCTGCTCTAGTCTTGAACTTGATGAGCTTGCAATCGAAGTATTTGGAATCAGCAAACGATGTATGATTCATCACAGAATCTTCTATCAGTACGGACACCTTTGTCCCGTACAACAGCTTTCCCACACTGATCAGTCTTCTCTCTCCTGACTCAGTGGATGTGAACTTCTGCGCCTGAGCCTTCAGCTCAGCCAGAAAGAACTTGGTCCAGTTCACCTGGACTCCAACGATAATGGCCATCATAATTTGGAGTCGAGGCTTGGACAGCTGATCGAACGAACCGGCGGCACTCGTCAATATGTGGATGACAATGTAGGCGAGGCCCCTGTACTCCGGAAGGAGTTGGTTCTTCGGCAGGGTGGATTTGAAGGAAATATCACCGCGTCCGCAGAAACGATGGACATAGTCGTTGAGCTCGGTTTCCTTGTAACCCACCGAAGAAATCCCTAAGTCCGGTAGTTCGAAGAAGACTTCAGGGCTTCCATCACATTGATGTTGGCACTGCTAGATTCCAACTTCTAGGGAGCAACTTCCCTCATGTAACCGATCAAGGTTACCTCCGCGTCCGTATCCTCCACCGAACGCCAGTTGTAGAAGCATTCGGCCACTATCGGGGCAGATAAGTGACAAAAATAAGGGAAATAAATTATACCTTTCTCCTCCGCATGTTGTTGTAGCTCTGATTGTTGCTCGTGAAACAGATCATTTGACTCGGTACAGAAAAGGTCTTCTGGACTGTTCCCGTGCTCGAGCTCTCAACTCCGGATGGACGAAGATGCTAGAGAGCCCTTGACCAAAAAACTCACTACTCACCAGTTCTAAGTCTCCAAGCAATATTTTATTCAAGGAATGCCTCGACGAAACTTTGCTCGGAATCTCAAAAACTTGGTATGAAATTGTGAAGCCCTAGCCTCCTATTTATAGAGAAGGGTTCAAATAGTATTGGGCCTTAATGGGCCAAATAGTATTGGACTCAAATAGTGTTGGGCCTTAATGGGCCCAAATAGTATTGGGCCTATTATTCTCAAGCCCAAATTACTCCATTACCAATTATTTCAATCCGTTAAAGATACGAACAATTCCAGGTAATAAAGTAGCCTAGTGAGTCTGTGAGAAAATTGTCAAATACAACTGGACATTTGTTCGGGCCAGACCAGGACCTAATACAAGAAATAAAGCAGGGCCTCAAGTGAATTAATTTTTCATACTCAGCCCTGAGTATGATTAATTCACAAACATAAATTCATTCCACTAGAGAATCTATGCTGACTTACCCCTTTATTCCCAAATGTTGAGTGTGGGCTTGTATTTTAGACTTAATTGATCCCTGTATTTAAGATAGAAATATTTGTTAATTAATTAAGCACACTGACAGCTTAAATTAATCAACATCTTATTAAATTCCTGAGTAGTACCGCTCAACCTTATTAACACACCTGAACTTAATCAACCGGCCGGATTAAGTGTGTTAATCCTTACGAGTTCCTCAGGGGATATTATCAGCCCATTTTACTAGGATATGATTGCAAGATACAGACAACCAGCCTGAGCCACAAATAACTACTAACACCCAAGATACGTAGATCCGGTCGCGATGACGTTCACCATAGTAGGTTAAAGTGATAGATAGCCAAATGCGCTCAGCTGAAGTCTTATCAAGGTTAAGACCAGCTAAGTCACCGAGATCTTGGTTCTCCACTAAGGTCAGTTAGGAGAACACATCTCATTGTGATCCATCAATACACCACCTTAAGTGTACCAATAAAGACAAGCAGCTAAGACAAGCCACTTCTTATCTAAACTGCAGCTTAAACCGACAACTTATCCTTAAGTTATCTCAGCTGTGATAACTGTTAATATCTTGTCAGTTCAACCAATTTGTGTTTTCTTCTGTGATACCCAACACACTACACAAATCTAACTTTTGTACAAGATAAATGATTACATGTGCAAATATATATATTTATCAGATAGGAGAATAAAATAGTGGTAGGGACAAAATACTTTGTATACAAGCATAAAATTTGCTTCCAGTATACAAAATCCCAACAGTTCAATAGTAGGGACAAAACACATTGTATACAAGCATAAAATTTGCTTCCAGTATACAAAATCCCAACAATTCTCCCACTTATACTAAAGTAAACTTTTAGTATACAATGTGTCAGTTTTGGTACTAAGTAGCACTCAGCTATCTATCATATTTATCACTGCATCTTCTCCCACTTATACGAAAGTTTCTGCAGTCCTAAGTGGGGGGCATCTCTACCACTCCTAAGCCACGAACATGTTTCTCGTAAGCAAGAATTGGTAAGCTCTTAGTGAAAGGATCAGCTAGATTATCTTCGGTTCCAATTTTGTCAATCACCATGTCTCCTCGATGTACGAATTCTCGTATGATGTGGTACTTCCTGTCTATGTGTTTAGACGCCTTGTGGGATTTGGGTTCCTTCGAATTTGCCACTGCACCCGAGTTATCACAATAAATTGTGATAGTCTTAGGCAAATTCGGAATAATATCAAGATCTAGGAGGAAATTCTTGAGCCATACGGCTTCTTTCGAAGCTTCTGAAGCAGCCACATACTCTGCTTCCATGGTTGAGTCCGCAATGCATTTTTGCTTTGCACTCCTCCATGAGATGGCTCCACCTCCCAAGGTAAACACATAACCCGTGGTAGACTTCTTCTCGTCTCTGTCAGCCTGGAAATCCGAGTCTGTATAACCCAAAGGCATTAGACTGTCTGATTGGTAAACAAACCTATAATCTCTAGTCCTTTTAAGGTACTTGAGAATATGCTTTACCGCAGTCCAGTGCTCCTGTCCAGGGTTAGAATAATATCTGGAGACCATGCCTACAGCATATGAGATATCTGGTCTTGTACAAAGCATCGCATACATGAGACTACCGACAGCGGAAGCATATGGTGCTAGCCTCATACTTTCTATGTCTTCAGGCGTTTTAGGGCACTGATTCTTGGATAGAAAAAGGCCATGTCTGAAAGGTACTGAACCTCTCTTGGCATTTTGCATGCTAAAATGAGTAATGACAGTGTCAATGTAGGATGCCTGTGACAAGCTTAACATCTTTTTCTTGCGATCTCGAATAACCTTGATCCCAAGGATGTAAGCAGCTTCACCTAAGTCCTTCATTTGAAAGTGCTCAGATAACCACGTCTTTACGTCTGATAACACTTCAACATTGTTGCCAATGAGAAGGATGTCATCTACATAAAGTGCAAGAAACACCACTGATCTATTAACATAAATACGGTACACACACCTCGTTAGGACAGGATACAAATCCATAGGATTTGACTACCTCATCAAAATGCTGGTGCCATAACCGGGAGGCTTGCTTAAGTCCATAAATAGACTTCTTCAACTTCCAAACTAGATGCTCTTCGCCCTTCTTCATATTACCTTCTGGCTGTTTCATGTAGATGTCTCTACCTTTTTCAAGGTGACCGTTTAGGAATGCGGTCTTGACATCCATTTGCCAGATCTCTAGGTTCATGTGAGCTGTTATGGCAAGGAGAATCCGAATGGACTTGATCATTGCTACAGGCGAGAAGGTCTCTTCATAATTGATACCTTCTTTCTGGGTAAAACCCTTCGCCACTAGCTTGGCCTTAAACGCCATGATCTCTCCATTCGGTCCTCTCTTTCTCTTGTATACCCACTTACTACCAATAACCTTATAGCCCTCAGGTAGTTCAATGATCTCGTATACATCCATATCAGTTATGGACTTAAATTCTGAGTCCTTGGCGATTCGCCAGGAATCTGCATCTATATCTCCCACTGCTTTGTTGTAGGTCCAGGGATCCACATTATCTTGTTCATCTGCCGGGAGATGATCAAACGTCTCCCCAGTGAACATATACCGATCAGTTGTAAATATCACCGTCCCACTACGTCGAACAGTGTCAGGCGATGTGTTAACAGATTATGCAGTTACTCATGGAGTACTATCTTGCACAACGGGCTGTTCAAGTGGAACTCGACCACCTTGTAATTCCTCAAGGATGATGTCGACTTAAGACTTATGGTTACTAATGTAATCCTCTTCTAAGAACCGAGCGTTAGTTCTAATAATGATCTTCTCTTCTTTAGGATCATAAAAGTAGCCACCTATGAACAACATCACTTTTGAACGTGATTCCAATTTATCTGCTTGCCTATTTAGCACATAAGTAGGACAACCCCAAATCCTTAAGTAGTGCAAACTAGGCTTATGCCCATTCCACAACTCAAAAGGGGGTTGTACCGACTTGGAAGGCACACGGTTCAGCAAGTATGCTGCAGTCTCTAGGGCATATCCCCAAAAGAAAACTGGTAAAGTTGCATAACACATCATGGACCGAACCATCTCTAACAGAGTACGGTTCCTTCTCTCTGACACACCATTCTACTGAGGCGTGCCCGGTGCTGTCAGCTGGGATGCAATCCCACATTCTGTCAAGTAGTCCTTGAACTTATTGGATAGGTATTCCCCACCACGATCAGATCGTAGTGTTTTGATTTCTTTACCTAATTTGTTCTCCACTTCTACCTTGAATTCCTTAAAGGTTTCAAAACAATCCGACTTGTGGCGAAGAAGGTAAACATATCTATACCTTAAGTAATCATCAGTATATGTGACGAAGTACTCATACCCTCCACGAGCTTGTGTAGACATAGGCCCACACAAGTCATTCTGACAGTAAAATCAATACAACAGTAATCAAAAAGCAATAACAAGACACTGATTTTTAAAGTGGTTCGGATATCAATCGATCCTACGTCCACTGTCCCAAAAGTTCAGGAGGCTATTTATTATACTGAGTTAGTCTCAGTCAGCTTGTACACAGGACAAAGCTGTGGCTTGGGGATTATACTGAGCAAGTCCTAGTTTACAAAGGCATCAAACTAAAGTGTTTGACAAACTTCTCCAACTATGAAGGAGTCCTTTTACAATAAGGATTGTGTTCAAATATGAACTCCTTCGTCTAAGCTATAAGTATATTCGGTTGAGCTTAGGGTTAGAGGGATAGGGAATGAGAATGTAGCTTCTAGATCGACGAACAACTGAAATGAGCTTTAGGTTCGTGTATCGTCGATTTGGATACTAGAGGCTCTTCTAACAGTTTAGCTTGGTTCCCTATGAGCTGAGAAGGTAGCCTTTCGCCGGAGATAGATCTTCAAGTTCTTGCGGAAGACTTAGGGTTTTCTAGTTCTAGCTCGTTTTAGTGCTTGTGTATATTTTCGTCGTTTAAGCTTGCGCGCACTCTTCTCTTCTTGAAATGTCCCTCTATTTATAGAGCAGAGATTGGAAAAGATCCGTTGGAGACGATCTTCTTCTTTCTCTCTCTTTTGGTAGCAAACGGCTCTTTTGAAGGTAACAGTGTGCTTTCCCTCCTTTTTAGGTAAAGGGTTGACTGCGGCTTTAGCAGGTGAGAAGACATGTGTGTTCTTGTCATTCGTCGAGGCGGATAGAGTGGTTGAGACAGCACAGACTTCAAGGCAAACTAAAGCTGACTTCTCTCTTCCTCGTGTATGACAATGCTGATTGTTTTTCAAAAGTATCTGACAGTTCAGAAGACTGTCTACCGATGCTGAGTCTGATCCCATATTCAGTAGGTAGATAGCTGAGTAAAGTCTCATCAAGATCAGCTACGAGTTCGGTGAAGCTTGCTCCGCTGAGTCCAGTTCTACTGACTCTTTCAGTATACTGCTCCTGCTGAGTCCAGTATCATTGAGTCTTCTACTTCTGGTGTTGAGGCAGATAATCTACTGAGCGCCTTGATCAAAGCAGAGTGTCTACTGAGTCTGAAACCTCAGAGACAAAAAAAATAACGATTACAATGGAATGGTTCACCAATCAGATAGGGTTTTGGGATCTTCAAATCTTCTCAATATTCGAGCACTAAGGCCGCTGAGCATGGTTCAAGATAGAA
The DNA here is from genome assembly GCA_028984105.1 of Lavandula angustifolia. NCBI lineage: Eukaryota > Viridiplantae > Streptophyta > Magnoliopsida > Lamiales > Lamiaceae > Lavandula > Lavandula angustifolia. Next base: position 15,210,848 of record CM054809.1, on the reverse strand, counting down.
GATAGAATCATTTCCCACCAAGTAAGACTATGCTGAGGATAGAATCATCACCCAACAATTTCCCCCTATTTGATGATGCCAAAACCTATCATCTATGCTAACACTAAACTAACAGAAACAGAGCTCCTTACAATATTACAGGTAGGATCAGTGGAGTTGTTCCAGCAGTTCTAGATTACTGAGAAAACAGGGCAAAACATAATTTCCCCCATTACATAGAAACTAGACTAGCAGAATCTAACAAAGTAATAAACTGACAAGAAAGTAAATAGAGTGAGTGTGTGAGTCAGTCATCACTTTAGTGATTCTGAGTGTTAAAGCATAATACAAACACGGCTGAATAGACAACAAGTGGTTGTCAGAGCCAAAATCAGATTTGTATATATGAGTCATTGAGATCAGTACAGTTATAAATCATGCTAAGCTAGGAAGATCAGAACTAAGCCTAGGAGCCCTTAAACTGCTTGATCCTGTCCATGAATCCTTGAGATTGCGTCTCTGGCAGTGGCACTCCATACATCCGGTATGTGTTCTTCCTCAGCTTCAAGTATGCAGCAAAGTCTGCTGGGTCATCTTCGTCCAGTTCTCTCTTCGATGCAGCATACTTCACTTCAGCTTCTATTACCCCAAGGTGGATTGAGTCATCATTTCTTCTAGGTGGAGGTATGATTCTGGGCTCCGGAACACTGACTTCTATACCTTCAGATACGGCTTTATACAAGTATATGTATAGATCAGGTTCAATTATCATCATCCATTCTGTGTAGGCATCAGCCTTAGTCATGTTGGGCCAGAACCTCCAGAAATAATTGCGCTTGATGAACTCTATCTTTGCTGATTCCCATCTCTGAGTAAATTGAGTAGGTATCCAATTGTCTGTCTTTGGCCATCTATGCGATTTCAGATCAGCTGGCTTCCTGAACCTTCTGTATCGATAAGGAATATCAGCTTTTGAAGGTACTCTCAGCCTGGCCTCTTCCTCAGTTCTTTTTCTCAGTGCTTCAAGGTCTGCCTCCCAGATTCTGTCTCTGGCAGCTTGAACTTGTCTAGCCTCTTCGCCTCTGTATAGGTATCTGTTCATTTGGTCTAATATAGCCTCAATTTCATCATCTTGGGCTTCAGTGGCTTTCTGAGGAATGTCTTCAGATTCAGCAGGGGTACTTGATTTTTCTTTTGACGTACCCTGCTTCTCAGTGCTTTGCTGCTTTTGCTCCTTCTCTTTCTCCCTATCTTCTTCATCCTCGATAATCAGTTTCCTTGGAGGTAACCTAGCAGGTTTTCTTCCTCCTCGAGCTGAAGTTTTTGTCTTTCCTTTGACAGGCTTAGACTTTGGTTTATTAGCAGCTTCTGTTTCAGCAATCTCCCTTGCCAGCTTCTCATCAGCTGCAATTTGAGCCTCCTCCTCAGCTAAAATATATCTCTTCGTTTTCTTGGTTGGAGGGGTTGGGAGAATCAGCACTTTCTTGCCTTTTCCCTGAACAGGTGGAGGGAGAGGAACCTCTTCCTCTTCTGACTCTTCCTTCTCAGCATACTCTGCAACCTCCTTGATAAAATTAGTCGGAGTCTGGGTTGCATGAGTAGCTTGGGTTCCTGAGCCACTTGGGCCAGTCTCAGCTGTGCTCGCAGCCAAGACACCCTGGGCCTTACCCTGCGTCCGAGTCCGAGTCTCGGCCCCGCTTATCTCGATCCACGGTACTTGGTCTTTTCTCGAGATCTCAGTGAAGCTGTCCCCTTAAGTAATTCGGCAGTAGTTTTGGTAGGGGTCGGCTTCTCAGTACTCTTCTCTTTTCCTTCCGTACTCTTCTCTTTTCCTTCCCCCTTTTTGGCATCATCAATTACAGCCGGGGTAGGGACGAGTATCTTCTTGTCTAGGCGTGTGTAGACAGCGAACAGTTCGTCCAGTCTATCATGGATCTTTGTCAGTGCCAAGTGCAGCTCATTCCTCTCATTAGTCAGTTCCTCCGAGTATTGCTTATGGGAGAGGTCATTCTTGCCTTGAATTCTGTCAGCTTCTCAGAAATCTTATCCTCCACGACCAGTTGAATGTTGTCAAGTCGGATCTCCGTGGCCTGGGCTTGTTCAGTGAAGGACTCAGTATGAGTGAATATTGAAGCCTGGAATGCTTCGAGAAGTTTGGCTTGTCCTTCCTGAATGATTCTGAGCTGATCATCAAACTGCTTCTGCTGCTTAGCCAAAGCTTCGGATACAATTATAGAGACAACAGGGGCGGCTGATTTAGATACTGATGTTTTTAGCCCCTGTAGCTCATTGGTTGTGGCTAGCGCAGTCTGTTTCCACACCTTGTGGACGGCCTTCGCAAGAGCTCGATTCTGGATTCCCTGAGCGGTGAGAGCTTTTGCTACGGATCGAGATCTCTTGGAAGTTGTCTTTGGCGGGCGCCGCTCGTAAGTCGACTCCAGCAAGAGCTGAGCGGGCTCTGCAGAGGACGAAGCACCAGCCTTGGACTTCTCAGGTCCAAGGATACGGAGTGGAGGTTGAGCTTGTTCAGTAGCATGTGTATCCTTGTCCTGAGGATTTTCCTCATCAGGCTTTCCAAGGCCTGAATCACTGGGTGGATCTTGACCATCGTGGTCTGATCCATCTGAGGGTGCTGACCCGGTAGCTAGCTGCCTGTCATGTATTATTGCCAGCATAGCAGCCCTCAGGTTCTCCATGGTGCTGAGGTCAGCAAGCTCAGAGTAGCCTATTTGCTCCCTCAACTTCAGTTCTTCTTCATGAAGCTGCTGGCAGGAGTAGGGGAGTACTAGACGTTGTAGTTGGGGCCACTCCTGAAAGCGCAGCAACATGTGGAGCCTTGCTGATTTTGCAATGAGCAACAGATCAGAGTAGTCAGCAAGCTCTGGAATCTGTTGAAGAATCTCTCGGGATGCTCGGATATGATCATCGAAGCTTCCATCCCAATTGTCTCTTCTTCGGATCTTTGTCTCGGACTCCAAGTCTATGGGAGACGTCTGAGTCTCAGCAGGAGGTACACTGCTGAGTGGTGGAACTGAGAGGGGGCTGTCAAGACGCTGAATCTCCTCGCTATGTGCTTCAGTAGCATCCCCTTGTTCCACTTCTACGGGTTCCTCAGTGGAGACGGCCTTCTCCACTGATTGAGTCTTTTCAGATGATTCTGACTCGTCTATCAGCCGCTGAGGCTGAATAGGTTGCCGAGTAGCTGAGCAGCAGAGAACTTCGGGGAGAAACCTCGGGTTCGGTAGGCACGTCCTGAATGACTTTCCTCAGTTTCTTAGCTGGTGCCTTTGGAGTTTTTGCTGGAGGTGTTCTCTTCTTCGAGGGTGTTGCCTGCTGAGGCTTAGTCTGCTGAGTATGGCTGAGGGACCTGACCCGATCTGCTGAAGAGCAGCAGTCTTGTTGTGGAATCTGACCTTCCTCACATTAAAATACTCCTTATCACTGTAGGTGATTGGTTCAGATCCGCAGACATCCTCGATCATTATGGACAGCTTCAGTCCATAAAGAAGCTTGCCCTTTGCACTCAGCGTGCAAGAGGCCTTGTCGAATTTTATCGCTTGAGCCATGAATTCACGGATAAAGAACTCCGTCCAATTAATCTGGGCTCTATCATATATGGCCATCATGAGCTGGATCTTGAGCCTCGATACTTGATCGAATGAGCCTGCTTGGCTGGTCAGTAGCTGCATCACAATATAAGCCAAAGCTCTGTACTGAGGCAGCATATTGTTTTTAGGAAAAGCAGCTCTGAAGGTTGTGGGCTTTCCACAGAATATTGTCAAGTAGTCATCTACAAGATCATCCTTGTACCCTACAGTACTGGCTCCTTCAGAAGGCAGATCAAAACTTCTCTCTAGTGCCTCCTTGATGGATATACACTTCAGTATTGTAGAAGCATCCTTGATCTCGTGTACAGCGAATCTTCCGATTATGTCCCCGCCTACTGAGTCAGAATTAAGATAAACTTCGGCCACTTGCCTCGGGAGGAAGTACGTCGGCTTCCTTGAAAGAAGACTTTCAAGCCCTGACTCTCTGAGAGCTGAGAAGATCTCGTCCATATAATCGAGATCACAGGCGTTGAACTCCATGGTTGGCTCGAACCAAACGCGATCCTTGTCCAGGATTTCTTGCATGTTAACTGGAGCAGACACCGAAATATTTTTACTTGCCATTGTACCTGTTACACTAGCATTTATCAGTATCGATTTAAATAAAATAGTTTGTATAGCGATTCTGAAAAAGAAGATTAATTCGTGTAGTAGTTGTAATAAGCATACCGAAAGAGAGATTCTGAAAAGATATGCAAGCGGGGATTGCAAGGAATGATCTAAGAATTTTCGGATGCAAAAGATTTTAAGTGCGGTAATGGCGGTTTCTAAAGATATGATCGAAAATATATACTAACATGAAGGTGAACGGTTTTCGATCAAAGGCAGAGTTTGAACTTGCTTTATGAGATGGACAGTCAAGATTAAAAGATATATTAAGTAATGATCACAGTAGCCACCTAAGTCAAAGCCAGTTGTAAATATGCCTAAGTAGTAACTATGAGATGACATGCATTAAATGCGTGCAGAGTTCAGCAAACTTGTGTATGGAATGTCGTGCATTAAATATAAGCCGTTAATAATAAATGACAAAGTTAGGATATTTAATAGCATGCTGAATCTTCATCATAAATGCATTACTGTTTTATTCGTTACTACTGAGTAGAGATACGCAAACCTGTCAGCTGAACATAGTAGTCAGCTGATACCTCTTGTAGATGGTTTTCTGTCTCTACATACTGAATTTACTCAGTATTGAGAGTGATCATTCCCCCTTACTGAATGATCCTCTCCTGGAACCTTCTTACTGACTGGGGTCAGTAGGGTCCAGCAGACCTAGCTCTACTGAAAGTTCTTTGAATCTGGATTCAGCTAGAGGTTTGGTCAGAATATCAGCCCTTTGTTTGTCAGTATGGATCTTTTCTATTCTGATATCCTTCTTTTTGACATGGTCGCGAATGAAGTGATGCCTAATGTCCACGTGCTTGCATCTCGTGTGTAGTACAGGGTTCTGAGTGATTCCAATAGCACTGGTACTGTCGCGGAATATCGGCACTTCATTCTGAATGACGTCATAGTCTCTTAGGCTCGTTGTCTCGTGCAAAGGATTTGCGCGCAACAACTTCCGGCAGCCATGTATTCAGCTTCAGTAGTTGACGTGGCTACTGAGTGCTGCTTCTTTGAAAACCATGAGATCAGCTTACTGCCTAGGAACTGACAAGTTCCCGGAAGTTGATTTTCGGTCAATTCTACATCCGCATAGTCAGCATCAGAGTAACCAGTTAGTTCAATATTATCATCGTTGGATACCATAAACCCATGTCGGGTGTGCCTCGAGGTAGCGGAGAATCTTCTTTGCTTCGAGTCCATGTGGCTCGCTTAGGATTCGCCTCGAAATCGAGGACGGACACCTACAACATAAGTTATGTCGGGACGAGTAGCGTTAGATATAATAAGGAACCAATATTATTGCACGAAATTCAGTTTGGTCTCATCGATACTCCCTCTTTATCAAGATCGATTTTCATATTCGTGTTCATCGGGATCTTGATAGGTTTGCCGGATGTGCAACCGAATCTTTTGATGAGGTCTCGAGTGTATTTGCCTTGGTTAATGAACGTTCCCTTTTCAGATTGTTTGACTTGAAAGCCGAGGAAATAGTTCATTTCACCCATCATTGACATCTCGAACTTATCCTTCATCATTTTCTCAAACTGCTGACACATGCCGACATTCTTTGATCCGAAGATAATGTCGTCTACATAGATCTGCACGAGTAATAAGTCGTCTTCCAGTCGAATGCTGAACAGTGTGCGATCTACTGTGCCTTTCTGAAAACCTTTCTGAAGAAGAAACTCTGACAGGGTATCGTACCAAGCCCTGGGTGCTTGTTTTAACCCATATAGAGCTTTTCTGAGTCTGTAAACTTGATGTCCCTGCTGAAAGCCGGGCGGTTGTTCTACATAGACTTCTTCTTTCGATGACGCCGTTCGAGAACGCAGACTTCACATCCATTTGATAGACTCTGAATCTTTGATGTGTTGCGTAGGCTAGGAATAGTCTGATTGCCTCCAATCTTGCAACTGGAGCGAATGTCTCATCGAAATCTTTTCCCTCAGCTTGACAGTAGCCTTTAGCCACGAGCCTTGCTTTGTTCCTTACTATAACGTTGTTTTCATCTCGCTTGTTATTGAAGACCCATTTTGTTCCAATGACGTGTTGATGCCGGGGTCTGTTAACAAGCTCCCAAACTTTGTTTCTCGTAAACTGATTCAGCTCCTCCTGCATAGCTATGATCTAGTCAGCATTTTAAGTGCATCCTCAATCATCTGAGGCTCTTCAGTAGACAAGAAGCAGAAGTATAATGCACTTTCCCCTTGACAGAATCTGGATCTTGTCTTGACTTTTGCTGAAGGATCTCCAATGATTAGATCAGGAGTGTGAGCATCTAGCCATGATCTACGATGTTTCAGCTCTTCATCTGAAATTTGATCAACACAGATAGTAGGTGAGTTAGGAATTTCAGTCGTACTATTATGAGATTGAAGCAATTCAGTAATGAGAGTGTGATCTACTGAGTTTCCAGGTTCAGAGGCATTCAGCTCAGGAACATTAATAGATGTTCCCCCTGAGTTGTTACTCTCAATAGTGGTCTCAGTTACCTCTAAGGTTTCCTCATCGACCTGAGTTACCTGGGATTGACTGCGTTCGGGAGAGTCATTCCGTTCGCCTACTTGCTCTCTGGTTGAGATTCGATAGACTTGTCTTCGGTTTCTTCGTCGAATCATCATCCCAACATAGCCGGATCTTTTCGGGTTTGTCTTTTAAGCTTAGATCCCGTAGGCGCTTCGATGTCCTCAGATTTAGAGTTAGAGTTATTGCTCCTGTCTTCAGTAGCAAACTCATTAAAAACAACATGAGGGCTTTCCTCCACGCAAAGAGTCCGATAGTTGAATACTCTGAAAGCTTTGCTGACCCGAGAGTATCCTAAGAAAACTCCCTGATCCGACTTGCTATCAAAAGTCTTCAGCTGATCTTTCCCATTATTGTGGATAAAGCATGAACAACCAAAGATATGGAAATAAGATAAAGAAGGCTTCCTGCAGTTCCATAGTTCATATGGTGTTCTCTTATGCTGCTTTGTCAGTAGAGATCGGTTCTGAGTATAGCATGCAGTGTCAGTTGCTTCTGCCCAGAATTTGGGTGGGAGTCCTGAGTCTGCGAGTAATGTTCTTGCTGTTTCTTTGAGTGTGTGATTCTTTCTTTTAGCAACCCCGTTCTGCTGAGGGGTGCGCGCAACAGATGTCTCATGCTCAATTCCTTCTGCTTTGCAGAACTCCTCTACCATGGAATTAAGGAACTCAGTTCCTCTGTCAGAACGAATTTTGATTATCTTGGTGTTCTTCTCGACACTGAGCTTTTTCAGAAGCGTTGGTAACTCTGTTTTGACGTCAGACTTGTTGGCAATGAATATGATCGATGTGTAGCGCGAGTAGTCATCGATGACCACTAAAGCATATTTCTTGCCTCTGATCGTCATTGGAGAGACTGGACCGAACAAATCCATATGTAGCAGCTGAAGGATTCCATCAGTGGAAGGAGATGGAACAGGTGGATTTTGATTCCTTGTTTGCTTTCCCTTCAAACATGCTTCACACTGAGTGTCTTTGCTGAATACTTCATTCGGCAGTCCTCTTGCTAGAGTGTTCCTTGCTAGTTTGTTGAGCGTTTTGAAGTTGAGGTGGCTGAGTCTCCTATGCCAAAGCCATCCTGTACGGTTGTCGTTCTTCGCCAACAAACAAACTTCAGGTTCTGCTGAGTTCCAGTCAGCTACATATATATTCTTTTTACGCGAACCTGATAACACTATTTTCCCTGTGGATTTATCAATGACATCACAGAAACCAGTGTCAAAAATCACTCTATTCGAGTTATCACGAGAATTGACTAACAGAGAGAAGATTATCTTTGAAGTCCTTCAACATATGATACTCTAGGAACCGTGGCGAGTCCAATGCCGAGTGCTCCATATCCTCTTGTATAGCCTTTTGTATTGTCTCCAAACTCATTCTCGGGTCCTTCTTCGACTATATAATTCTTCGATAGGTTCCTTTGGTAAGTCATATGTCTTGAGCATCCACTGTCCACATACCAAGGATCTTTGTGCACCTGCAAAACAGAATTATATTCAGGTACCCTTTATTTTGTTTTTGGGTCCTTAGATGTTAGTTTTAGTGACCCAAATCTGTCTAACAACCCTGGTGGTTTCAGATAGTTTCTTTCCACTTGAGTCAACATACTTGACCAGTGGACTGGTCAAAGCTGACTTCTTAGGCTGTTCAGGTTCAGGAGTCCAGATCTTCTTAGTTGGTAGACTGCTGACCTTTGCCTTTTGTGCGTTTTTCTTCTTAGTCTGACTCTTGGAACCTCTTCTGACTATAGGATCATAGTAATATGACCCATATTGAGCTGGATATGTCAACTGAGGTGGTCCATACTGATCAGCCCACTTAACTCTGCTAGTTCCTCCTTGACTGAACTGGGGTGTCTTGGTACTGATCTTCCGGTCGAATATGCGATGCGTAGGATGAGGTGCTTTCATCTTTTGTTTGTTCTTTCTTTGAGGGGTTCAGAATATTTGCATTGATTGTTTCTCCTCGAACAAACCTATGAGTAAGACGCACTTCTGGGTGTACGGGGGCAGATGAGGAAGCTTCCTGGTTGAAACCAAGTCCTTCCTTACAGTGCTTGGGCTTGTTGCTTGCAAGCATAGCCTCCAGCTTCTTTTCAGCGCCCATGTAACGCTCAATCATCAGGCTCTTCCAGACATCATCACTTTTTTTCGGTATGTCGTGCTTGGTCCGAAGTCCCGACGGTTCCCGCTTCGTAGACTCGGTTCAAGTATCTTTCGAGTCAAGTCATTGGTCAAAACCGAAATTCGATCTTCTTGATGCCGAGGTCATCGAAAGTTCATCTCCTCCCCGAGTCTCAACACAAGTCCTTCGGCTTCGGTAGCGGCCCGACACTCCCGAGAAAGTCTCGATTTTCCACTTTCGGGGCATCCAATTCCCGAAGAGTCTTACCGAGCTGCGCACTCATTTGAATTTGTTCATCTAATAATTCTTCATAGGCGGTCGTGATGTCCAAATTCCCATCCGCACTCGAAACGATTGTCGTGTGTGCATTGTGAAGAGGAATTAAGTGGTTCATGAGAGTTTACCTCATCCTCTTCTCCCGCCATTAGGCACTTTTCGGTTGTTCCTTCGCCTTCATGCTCTAAGGCCATGAAAGTTGCTTCATCATCAGATGAGTCCATGAAGGAGTCGACTTCTTCTGAGTCGTCTGAGATTTCGCCTGCAATATAGGATTGTCTCTTCTGGGCGAATTTCTCTCTCCTTGCCTTACGTGCTTGCGCGTTCGGCACTCACCGAGCTCGGGGACAATCATATTGATAGTGTCCCGACTTTTTGCAGTTGTAGCAAGTGATGACTCTTTCTTCTTTGCTTTTACTATCCTTTGATGGTGCTGAGTCATCCTTCTTTCTGCATTCAGAAGATTGTGAGTCAGGAGTGCGTTTTGGAGTATAATCGACTTACCTTTTGTGTCTCGGTATGCTTTAGTCGGTTTTCTGCGTCTCTCCTTCTCCTTCGATACTTCACGCCGAGCAACGCGTACTTCGAGCGAGACTTCCTTCTTGTAGATCATTGAGTGAAGGTTCGGTCTTACTCGTTGTCTTGCTTGTCGCCGGAGATCTTTGTGCCGACCGATGCTTTGAAGGCATGGTCAATTTTATTGTCAGCTTCATCTCTTTGCTTTCGTTGAGGTCTGTCGAACTCAAACTCTTCTGCCTGAAGTTCTGAAAAGATATGGTTAGGAGAGACAACATCTAAATCAGAATGTCGCAATAAGGTGGCAAAAGGTGTCCAGTGTCCATCCGGCAGTGCCCTCAGTATCTTGAGATTCATTTCTCGGTTGCTGAATGTCTTTCCCAGCCCATTGATGGAATTCATAAGATTCGTAAATCTGACGTTCAGATCTTCTATTTTGTCACCAGGCATGAGAGACAGACTTTCCAGCTTTTGGAGTTCCAGCGCCAGTTTGTTAGCTTTTATTTTCTGAGTTCCACGACTCAGTAGCGCTAGAGCGTCCCAGAGTTCCTTTGCCATTTTGCTTTCCTGAACCCTGCCAAGATAAGAATCACTAAGAGTGGTCAGTATGGCATTTCTGGCGACTCGGTCTAAGTTGTGAAGCTTCTTCTCTTCAGGAGTGAAGAGACTTCTGTCTTTTGGGATCTTCTTCCCAGTCACCATTCCTCCTCCTTCAGCTGGGGCCTGAGTCATGACACTATCGATCATGGGAACAATAGGTCCATCTTCAAGCACTTCAGTCATACTATCATGGAGGGATGTCAGATGTGCTTCCATTCTGACTCGCCATACTCCATAATTCTCTACCGAGAACATGGGTACCATTCTTATTCCTGACATATCAGCCATATAAAAATAATGATATGAATGTAGAGTGATATGTAGTGAAAACGATTTTCCGGATCCGTTCAAGTAGACCAGTTTCAAGATAACAAGAGTCTTAAAGAACCCCTGCTCTGATACCAATTGTTGGTCCCGAGTGTACGGTCAGGTGTAGAGGGGGGGGGGGTGAATACACCTGAATTCGATTTTCTCAACTTCAAACACGAACAGTCCTATTCAGGAAAGTGCCGTACTGAAATAATTTAGCAGACCAAATAGCTGTTCTGAATCGTGTGTGGCAAAGAGTCTGACTCTACTGAGATCTCGCTAGCCGACCGAGTCGATCCGTATCAAACAGGTAGAGTTCAGCGGTGCGGAAAAGTGTAGGCCCTAATCAGTTGAGTGGAAAACCGTTTTATACAAGTCTCAGTTCAGCAAGTAGACAGTTCAGTATGCTGAGACAGTTGTATGATTTTAACGAAGATTTTAGTATGAACAGTAAAATCAATGCAACAGTAATCAGAAAGCAATAACAAGACACAGATTTTTAAAGTGGTTCGGATATCAATCGATCCTACGTCCACTTGTCCCGAAAGTTCGGGAGGTTATTTATTATACCGAGTTAGTCTCGGTCGGCTTGTACACGAGGACAAAGTCGTGGCTTGGGGATTATACTGAGCAAGTCCCAGTTTACAAAGGCATCAAACTAAAGTGTTTGACAAACTTCTCCAACTATGAAGGAGTCCTTTTACAATAAGGATTGGGTTCAAATATGAACTCCTTCGTCTAAGCTATAAGTATATTCGGTTGAGCTTAGGGTTAGAGGGATAGGGAAGGAGAATGTAGCTTCTAGATCGACGAACAGCTGAAATGAGCTATAGGTTCGTGTATCGTCGATTTGGATAGTAGAGGCTCTTCTAACAGTTTAGCTTGGTTCCCTATGAGCTGAGAAGGTAGTCTTTCGCCGGAGATAGATCTTCAAGTTCTTGCGGAAGACTTAGGGTTTTCTAGTTCTAGCTCGTTTTAGTGCTTGTGTATATTTTTGTCGTTTAAGCTTGCGCGCACTCTTCTCTTCTTGAAATGTCCCTCTATTTATAGAGCAGAGATTGGAAAAGATCCGTTGGAGACGATCTTCTTCTTTCTCTCTCTTTTGGTAGCAAACGGCTCTTTTGAAGTAGGTAACAGTTTGCTTTCCCTCCTTTTTAGGTAAAGGGTTGACTGCAGCTTTAGCAGGTGAGAAGACACGTGTGTTCTTGTCATTCGTCTAGGCGGATAGAGTGGTTGAGACAGCACAGACTTCAAGGCAAACTAAAGCTGACTTCTCTCTTCCTCGTGTATGACAATGCTGATTGTTTTTCAAAAGTATCTGACAGTTCAGAAGACTGTCTACCGATGCTGAGTCTGATCCCATATTCAGTAGGTAGATAGGCGGAGTAAGTTCTCTGAAGATCAGCTCTGAGTTCAGTGAACTGCTCCTGCTGAGTCCAGTTCTACTGACTCTTTCGATATCTTGCTCCCGCCGAGTCCAAGATCACTGAGTCTTCTACTTCTGGTGTTAAGGCAGATAATCTACTGAGCGCCTTGATCAGAGCAGAGTGTCTACTGAGTCTAAAACCTCAGAGACAAAAAAAATAACGATTACAATGGAATGGTTCACCAATCAGATAGGGTTTTGGGATCTTCAAATCTTCTCAATATTCAGAGAATTAGGCTGCTGATCATGGTTCAGTATAGAAGATAGAATCATTTCCCACCAGGTAAGACTATACTGAGGATAGAATCATCACCCAACATGTAACAAACTTTATGCTTCTGTGGCTTTATAACCCTTTGCCTTGAAAGGCCTAGTCACCATCTTTCCTTCTAAGCAGGGTTCGCAAGTTGGAAATGGTTCAACATGGAGAGACTCCAATGATCCATATTCCACCAACCTTTGAATCCTATTTAGATTGATGTGACCTAGTCTTAAGTTCCACAGATAAGTTTGGTTTACCTTAGAAGATTCTTTCCTCTTCTTAGGATTTGATGATGAAGAAGCAACATTTACAGAATTACGCGGATAACAAATAATAGTATATAAAGATCCGTTTAATGGCCCCCCACAGATGAAATCATCGTCTTTCATGATAGAAACTTCACTATCAAAACTTGACTTATAACCATCCATGATGTAGAGTTTTGAAACAGAAATTATGTTTCGCCTAAACTCAGGCACATATAAAACATCTTTAAGTACTAAAACAGAACTATCAAAAGATAGATGTAAATCTCCAATGGCAATTGCAGGAACTCTCAATCCATTGCCCATTGAGACTACCACCTTCCCATCGCTCAATTGCCTTTTCTGCAAGAAACCTTGCAAGGTGTAACAAACATGCTCAGTTGCCCCCGAATCCACTACCCATTCGTGGGTAGAAGAGGAAACCAGAACAGTTTCAGTTACAAGAGCGACTCGCGTCTCTTTCTGTTTTGCCTTGACATCTGGATTATAATTCTTCCAGTGTCCTTTCTTTTCTACTCTTGAAGAACCTTCCTTTCTCCTTTGACATTCGCATGTCGTCGATAAGGACCGTCTTCTTACTCCCACTGCTCTTCTTGAAATGTTTACCCTTTACGCTCTTTTTCTTGTTTCCGCCTTTCGGAGGATTCCTTGAGCTAATAGGGATATTCAAGACTTGAGCACTCTTGCCCTTTCCTACAACCTCTTTGACCACTACCAAAGATTTGAGTAACATACTCATAGTAAACTCGTTCTTAGACATAGCGGTCTTAAAACAGAAATTCTTATAAGACCTTTGCAGAGCATTTATTGGGAAGGTAAGATATCTCTTCCACTCTATGAAATTATTTAAAAAAGTTAAACCCGTTAGGGTTTGGTTGGTGAGACTGTTTAGGAACTTGAAAAATATTCGAACAGACATATCTGAAAAATATAAAAAAAAATGCAAGAAAGTTATATCTGCATACAATTCGTAATTAACCATCATTGTATCCTTTTGAAAAACCAATGATGTTAAATACTCGAATAGCCCTAGAGATCACACTCGCAAGCCACTCAGGTGGACGTTTACTCGTGTACCCCTAGACCAAGCTATATACCTAGCTCTTTAATTCCAATCCACGACTAGGTTCTCAAGATGAATGAAATTAATATTCCGATATTTCTAGACCATGTCACTATTAATATTAAAACGTAGGAAGGGACTTCTCAGGAAGTTGTACCCGCGGTGACATCTAAGCTTTGACCATTAATTTGACTGAATTAGCATCAAATTCTCGAAATTGGCATACTTACGCGAACCACATCAAATTATCGAAATTGGTAACAATCAGAGCCTAAACAAGGCTCTGATACCAATTGATGGGAATGAGGGAAATAAATTATACCTTTCTCCTCCGTATGTTGTTGCAGCTCTGATTGTTGCTCGTGAAACAGATCTTTTGACTCGGTACAGAAAGGTCTTCTGGACTGTTCCCATGCCCGAGCTCTCAACTCCGGATGGACGAAGATGCTAGAGAGCCCTTGACCAAAAACTTACTAGTCACCAGTTCTAATTCTCCAAGCAATATTTTATTCAAGGAATAGCTCGACGAAACTTTGCTCGGAATCTCGGAAACTTGGTATGAAATTGTGAAGCCCTAGCATCCTATTTATAGAGAAGGGTTCAAATAGTGTTGGGCCTTAATAGGCCCAAATAGTATTGGGCCTATTATTCCCAAGCCCAAATTACTCCATTACCAATTTTTTTAATCCGTTAAAGAGCCGAACAATTCCAGGTAATAAAGTAGCCTAGTGAGTTTGTGAGAAAATTGTCAAATACAACTTGGCATTTGTTCGGGCCAGACCAGGGACCTAATACAAGAAATAAAGCAGGGCTTCAAATGAATTAATTTTTCATACTCAGCCCTGAGTATTATTAATTCAGAAACATAAATTCATTCCACTAGAGAATCTATGCTGACTTACCCCTTTATTCCCAAATGTTGAGTCTGGGCTTGTATTTTAGACTTAATTGATCCCCGTATTTAAGATAGAAATATCCGCTAATTAATTAAGCACACTGACAGCTTAAATTAATCAACATCTTATTAAATTCCTGAGTAGTACCACTCGACCTTATGAACACACCTGAACTTAATCAACCGGCCGAATTTAGTGTGCTAATCCTTACGAGTTCCTCAGGGGATATTATCAACCCATTTTACTAGGATACAGTTGCAAGATACAGACAACCAGCTTGAGCCACAAATAACTACTAACACCCAAGATACGTAGATCCGGTCACGATGACGTTCACCATAGTAGGTCAAAGTGATAGATAGGCAAATGCGCTTAGCTGAAGTCTTATCAAGCTTAAGACCAACTAAGTTACCGAGATCTTGGTTCTCCACTAAGGTCAGTTAGGAGAACAGATATCACTGTGATCCATCAATACACCACCTTAAGTGTACCAGTAAAGACAAGCAGCTAAGACAAGCCACTTCTTATCTAAACTGCAGCTTAAACTGACAATTTATCCTTAAGTTGTCTCAGCTGTGATAACTGTTTATATCTTGTCAGTTTAACCAATTTGTGTTGTCTTCTGTGATACCCGACACACTACACAAATCTAACTTTTGTACAAGATAAAGGATTACATGTGTAAATATATATATTTATCTGATAGGAGAATAAAATAGTGGTAGGGACAAAACACATTGTATACAAGCATAAAATTTGCTTCCAGTATACAAAATCCCAACAGTTTAACAGTAGGGACAAAACACATTGTATACAAGCATAAAATTTGCTTCCGGTATACAAAATCCCAACAATAAGCCTTGGGATGCTTCATTACCAGAAGCTTCAGGACGCTTCGAGAGCCGAGAAGATTGGCTCCAAGAATGGAAGCTCCGCCTGATGGAACACCATCGTATGTTCAAAGAGAACCCTGGAGAGAATGATCTCCTCGATGTTGGGTGGGGTCAAAATGATCGCCATAGAATCAAAAATCTACAAAAAGCATGTTAGCTCTTGAAAATAGAGTAAGTTAGATCAAGGTTGCAGATAGATAGGAAGTTTACCGTAATCGAAGAGCTTAAGAGGAAATAGATAGAAGTAGTCGAGAGAGAATGCAGTAAACAGGAGTGCTTGAAAAGCTCTAAGATTGCGTAAATGGCGAAAAGGTGATATTAGAGTGAAAATGGTAAGATTTTATAAGATTTGAATATCAGGGGTTTTCGATCAGACGATTTTTATAAAATCTCACTTTTTTGGGACGGCTCAGATTTGATGTCATAAAAGGAATGATTACTTAGCCGCCTCTACTTTAGACCCACCTAAGATAAGCGCAGATAGAGTAAGGTGAGAAGACATGCATTAAATGCGTTGCAGGCAGCATTAAAGGATAAACATTTTAAATGAGAACGGTTTTCTACTGACTTAAACCTTAAATATTTATGGCGGGAATAAATGCAAGTAATGCTACTGAATGCAAACGACTGAGTTATTAAATGCGAGCATGCTTCTGAGAATATTAAAGAATCTAACTACGCAAACCTCTTCAGCTAAACTTTTACGATCAGCTGGTTACCGTAATGACTTAGGAGAATCTTCGTGGTACTGATGGTTCCATGTTCCCCCTTACTGTATACTGCATGATTCACCCAACTGAATCAAAGTACTGAGTATGACTTCTGACCTGTCGTACTAAATTCTCTCACTGATTCGAGTCAGCAGGATCCAGTAGACCAAGCTCGATTGATAGTTCTCTGAATCTGTTCTCAGCTAGCGGTTTGGTCAGTATGTCTGCCCTTTGCTTGTCAGTATGGATCTTCTCCATCCTGATATCCTTCTTTTCGATATGGTCTCTGATGAAGTGGTGTCGAATGTCCACGTGCTTGTATCTCGTATGAAGAAATGGATTCTGAGTTATTGCAATCGCACTGGTGGAGTCGCAGTATATGGGCACTTCATCTTGAGTAATTCCATAATCTCGCAGTTGCTTTCGAAGCCAAAGGATCTGGGCACAACAACTTCCAGCAGCCATATACTCAGCTTCACTAGTAGACGTCGTCACTAAACGTTGTTTCTTTGAGAACCATGATATCAACTTGCTGCCTAGGAACTGACATGTTCCGGAAGTTGATTTTCAATCTATCCTGCATCCTGCATAATCAGCATCAGAATAACCCATTAGAATTAGATTATCATTAGCAGGATACCATAACCCTTCGTCAGGTGTTCCCTTCAGGTATTGCAGAATCTTCTTTGCTGAGTCCAGATGACTTCGCTTGGGATTCGCCTGAAATCTTGCACATACACCTATAGCATAAGTTATGGCAGGCCTGCTTGCTGTTAAATATAATACAGAACCAATAATAGCTCTATAATCAGTCGAGTTAACAGAAGCTCCCTCTTTATCTAGATCAATTTTAAAATTCGTGTTCATGGGGATCTTGACTGGCTTGCTTGAGTTGCAGCCGAATCTTTTTAGGAGGTCTCGAGTGTATTTGGCTTGGTTGATGAATATCCCTTCAGGTGATTACTTCACTTGAAATCCAAGGAAGTAGTTCATCTCCCCCATCATGGACATCTCGAACTTCTCCTTCATCATTTTCTTGAATTCTTGTCATATAGTCATGTTTTGGCAACGGAAAATGATGTCGTCCACGTAGATCTGTACCAGTAGAATGTCATCGTCTGACTTGATATTGAACAGGGTGCGATCTATTGTCCCCTTTTGAAAACCTTTCTGAAGCAGAAATTCTGATAGGTTATCGTACCAAGCCCTGGGAGCTTGTTTTAACCCATACAGAACTTTCCGAAGTCTGTACACCTGATGTCCCTACTGAAAGCCAAGCGGTTGTTCCACATAGACTTCTTCCTTCACCACGCCATTCAGAAACGCTGACTTCACATCCATTTGATATACTTTAAATCTTTGATGCGCTACATAGGCTATGAACAGACGAATAGCTTCTAATCTGGCGACTGGGGCAAATGTTTCGTTAAAGTCTATTCCTTCTGCTTGACAGTATCCCTTGGCAACAAGTCGAGCCTTGTTTCTGACGATGTCGTTGTTTTCATCTCGCTTGTTTTTGAAGACCCACTTAGTACCAATCACGTGCTGATGTCTAGGTCTGTCAACAAGCTCCCAAACTTCGTTACGGACAAACTGGTTCAGCTCCTCTTGCATGGCAATGATCCAGTCAGCATCGTTGAGAGCATCCTCTATCGTCTAAGATTCTTCAGTAGACAAGAAGCAGGAGTAGAGAGAACTTTCTCCTTGGCTTAATCAGGATCTTGTCCTTACTGCTGCTGATGGATCTCCAATGATTAAATCATAAGATTGAGCGTGTAACCACGAACGTCTGAGTTTGGCTTCTTCTTCTGAGATTACTTCTGTACAGTCAACAGGAGTGTTAGGCATTTTAGTAGTACTATTCTGTGACTGAAGTAATTCAGTAAGAAGGTTGGGATCTACTGAGTTTCCAGGTTCAGGGGCATTTAGCTCAGGAGCATTAGTCGTTCCCCCTGAGTCTAAATTCTCAGTAGAGGTCTCAGTTACCACTGGGGCTTCCTCATCAACCATTGTTACCTGATGTTGATTATGTTCAGTAAAATCAACCAGGTCATCTACAGTGCTTGTGGGATGGGTCTGAATTTCTTCATCGTCTGACTCATCATCCCAACAATGCTGGATCTTCTCAGCTTTATCGTACAGTGTGAGATCCTGTAGCTTGCTGCTGACATCTTCAGGATTTGTCTTCTTTAGTTTCCTGTTCTTAGTAACAAACTCATCAAAATAACATAAGGGATTTCCTACATGCAAAGGGTCCGGTAGTTAAAAACCCTGAAGGCTTTACTGACTCGAGAGTATCCTAAGAATAATCCGTGATCAGATTTGCTATCAAAGACCTTTAACTGATCCTTTTCGTTATTGTGGATAAAGCAAGGACAGCCAAAAATATGAAAATGAGAAATAGAAGGAATTCTCCCTTTCCATAGTTAATATGGCGTCTTCATGTGCTGCTTTGTAAGTAGTGAGTGGTTCTAAGTGTAATAGACGGTGTCAGTAGCATCAGCCCAGAACTTTGAGGGTAGTCGAAAGTCTGCTAGGAGCGTTCTTGCTGCTTCTTTTAGTATTCTGTTCTTCCGTTCAGCAAGTCCGTTCTGATGAGGGGTGCGAGCTGCTGAAGTCTCGTGCTAAATCCCCTCCTTGTCGCAGTACTCTTTAACTACTGAGTTGAGGAATTATGTCCCTCTGTCAGAGCGAATTCTCTGAATCTTGATGTCTTTCTCCACACTGAGTTTCTTCAGCAGTATTGGCAGCTCAGTCTTGACATCGGATTTGTTGGCTATGAAGATGACCCACGTATATCTCGAGTAATCGTCAATAACGACGAGGGCATACTTCTTGCCTCTTATAGTCACTGGAGAGACTGGCCCAAACAACTCCATGTGTAGCAGTTGAAGGATTCCATCAGTGGAAGGTGACGAAATTGGTTGATTGCTTTTCTTTGTCTGCTTTCCCTTCAAACACGTTTCCCAATTTCTCTCTTTGATAAAAGCTTCATTGGGCAGTCCTCTGACTTTAGAGTTCTTGGCTAGCTTGTTCATTGCCTTGAAATTCAGATGACTGAGTCTCTTGTGCCACAGCCATCCTGTTTTATCACTGGATTTCGTCTGAGCAAACAAGCAAGCAAGCCTCAGGTTCTGCGGTGTTCCAATTTACAACGTAGATATTCTTCTTCCGCGAACCTGATAACACTGTTTTCCCGGTAGATTTGTCAACAACATCACATAACCAACGTCAAAGATAACTCTATTAAGATTATCACAGAATTGACTGACAGAAAGGAGATTATGTTGAAGTCCTTCAACATATGTTACTCTTGGAACTGAAGCAGTCCCAATGTTCAGTGTTCTGTATCCCCTTGTATAGCCTTTAGAGTTGTCACCAAACTCAATTTTGGGACCATCTTCTTGTACATAATTGGTCAGCAGGCTCTTTTGATACGTCATATGTCTCGAGCAGCCACTGTCCACAATCCAAGGGTCCTTATGCACCTGCTAAACAGAAACATTTTTAGGTACCCTTTTGTTAAGTTTGGGTCCTTAAGCATTAGTTGGTAATTTCGCGACCCAGATCTGTCTTGTGACCTTAGGAGTCTAAGACTTCTTTTTCTGAACCTTGTTAGTCTTTTTCTCCACTGGACCTGGAGATACTGACTTCCTAGCAGTTTTGGGTTCATGAGCTTTCTTCTTCTGAGGTTTTGTGCTCCTCCTGACCCTGGGCTCATAATAGTATGAACCATACTGTGTTGGGTGCTCATACAGTGGCTCGCCATATTGCTCTGCCCATCTGACCTTCTTAGTTCCCCCTGAATTAGATCATGGTGTTCTGGGGCTAGAACCTTTGGTCAGTTGTTTCTTTGTTGCTCGGCTGAGGTGCAATCATCTTCTGTTTGTTCTTCGCCTGAGTTGTTAGTTCAGAGATTTGAACTTTCCCTCTAACGAACCTATCAGCCAACATTTTTGAGCCTTTTGAAGTAGAGGTGGAAGTTTCATGAGTGTAGCCAAGTCCTTCTTTCATGACTGGTGGCCTTTAGGCTCTGAGCATACTTCCCAACTTCTCTTTGGCTCCCAGGTACTGTTCAGTCATCAATCTTCGCCAAACCTCATCACTTTTCCGAAGTGATTCATAATCTTTCTCAACCTCTGCGAGTTTCTGACTGAGTCGGGCTTTCAGTATCTTTCTCTGAATTGTCCTTAGTCAGAACTGATATCTGAGTTTCTTGAAGCTGAGACTTAGTCATAAGAGATTCAATCTCTTCCTTCAGTGTCGCAGCTAGATTTTCTGAATCAGTAGATACTTAACAATCAAAAGAAAGTCTCTGATTCTCAGCCTTTACCTGTTCTAATTCCTGAATAGTCCTGCTGAACTCTCTACTTAACTGAATCTGCTCCTCTAGTAGATCGTCATATGCTTGCACCACATCTAGAGGTTCATCTGTGATTGAGCACGTGTCATGTGTGCTTTGTGAAGAGGAGGTTATAATAAGTTTCGAATTTACCTCAGCCTCTTCTCCGGCCATCAGACAATATTCAGTCATTAATTTAAGATCTGTTTCTCCAACCTCAACGGCAATAAATGCAGCTTCGTCTTCAGAAGAATACATGAAAGTATCTTCCTCGATTGATTCGTCAGATAGCTCTCCAGCGATGTAGGCCTGCCTCCTCCAGGCAAACATCTCGCGTCTTGCCTGCCGTTCTGCTCGCTGAGCAACTGAGAGCTCGGGACAATCGTACTGGAAGTGTCCCTCTTTCTTGCAGTTGTAACATACAGTTACTCTACCACCTTTTCCAGCTGAGCTGTTGGATGGACTAGCAACAGGTTCTGCGTTCCTGCAATCAGTATATGGTTTAGATTCTTCCCTTTTTTGATGATCTTTCATACCTGAGGGAGAATCTCGGCGGTATTTCTTCAGCTTTCTGACTCTTTCTGTCTCTCTTTGATATTTGAGAGCCATGAGTGCAAGCTGATCAGTAGCGGGAGTCTCGAAAGACTTTGCATCTGAAGCAGCTACTGTCTTGCTGGAAGAAATGAGGTTGGCTCCAAATTTGCTAACTGTTGCTTTGAAAGCATGATCTATTTGGGTGTCAGATGGAGCACTGGAACATCTTTGGGGTAGGCTATGCTCGAACTCCTCCGTCTTTAATTCTGAAAAGATAACATCAGGAGTTAAAGCATTAAGATCTGAGCGACGTAAATAAGTAGCAAAAGGAAGCCACTTCAGTCGAGGCAACGCTCTCAAGATCTTGGTGTTCATCTCTTTGTTGGTGAACGTCATCCCCAGCCCGTTGATCACATTGATTTGATTTGTGAATCTGACGCTAAGTTCGTCAATGGTCTCGTTGGGCTCTATGGCAAAGGAGTCGAACTTTTGAAGCTCTAGCTCTATCTTGTTCTCTTTTATTTGTGGGTTCCTTGGCTCAGTACCGCCACGTCATCCCAAAGCTCTTTTGCCGTCTTGCAGTCTTGCACCCTCCTGAGGTGTGAATCGCTGAGCGTAGTTAGGATTGCATTCTACGCTACTCGGTCGAGGTTGTGCAGCTTTTTCTCTTCGAGTGTGAAGGTAGATTTGCCTTTAGCAACTTTAGCACCAGTCTGTGCTCCTACACCTCCTATAGCGGCATATTGAACGCTGTCGATCATGGGAATGATGGGTCCTGTCTCAAGGACATCAGTCATGCTGTCGTGCAGCGATGTAAGGTGCGCCTCCATTCTCACGCGCCATACCGTGTAGTTCTCTGTAGAGAACATCGGCACCATCCGTATACCTAACATATCAGACATTATAGATTAAAGTATAAGGATGTATGAAGAGATGCTTGTGCAGTGGAAAACGTTTTCAGGATCTGTTCGAGTAGACCAGTAGTTTCAGAAACGATGATCAGAAGAACACCGACGCTCTGATACCAATTGTTGGTCCGGAGACGAGTGTCAGGTGTAGGGGGGGTGAATACACCTGAGTACAAGTTTCTTTTCTCAAACGCGAAGGACAACTGAGTTGTAGGTTGCGACTGATGAACAATGCCAAATAGTAACCTTCTGATCGCGGGTCAAAGTGACTCAACTACTGAGTTTCTTCTACTGACTTTTGTCAGTATTAAATCCTCAGGCGGAAGAGTTAGTGCGGATAAGTCAAGGGCCCGATAGACTTCATCTCGATTTGAAAACGTGTTTTTCGCAAACCAAAACAATGTTGGCTAGTGCACTTTTAAATACGTTTTATGCAAAGTATGAGTTTGTAAAAAAGTTTAAGAACGATGCAATAAAACAGTAAATAACACAAGCGATTTTTAACATGGTTCGGATACGCAAGATCCTACGTCCACGGTCCTACTGAACAGGAGGTCTTGTTGATTAATCTGAGTAAGCCTCAGCAAGGTGTCTGTACGCTGGACAGACCCTTCTAAGTTATAGTCCTTAGTGACTTTACAAATCAAACCGAAGTTTGAAGGGGAGGGGATTTTCTCCAACTATGAAGGAGTTCTTACAATAAGAACAGTCACAAAGAGTGAACTCCTTTGAAGATTTTAAGTTATGGGTATAACAGTGGAGCTTAGATAGAGAAGAGGGATCTAAAGAAACCTTTAGAGAGAAGAACTAAAGATATTCAACTAGGCAAGTTCTTCGCTGGATCTTCTTGAATGCGCTAGATAGTTTGAATGCTTGAGCGTGTAATCCCTTTGATATCCTGTGCGTTGAGCTCGGAAAAGCTTCTCTATTTATAGTCGTGACCCAAGCATTTGTCCGTTGGAGAAGACGATGCCACGTGTCACAAACGTCCAAGGAAAACGACCATAAGTTCGAAATAGTATCACAGAGTAGATGGTCACTGTGCATGAGAGCAGGTTTAGTTGGTCAGAGCAGGTAAGGCTTAGACGGCTTCTCATTGGTCGAGGTTTCTGGTAGGTGAGACTTGTCAGACGTCAGTCTTCATCTGAGTTGACTCTCACTCATCCTCGTATGATCTTTTGCTGACTTTCGAATGATATTAAAAGTCGGTTCTTTTCCTGTCGGATACAGTAGATCTGATACGATCAACTGTATTCTTCGTCTATGTCGGCTGATAACAGGTCTTCTACTGAGTGTGATCAGCTGATGACTTTGAAGGTACTGAGCTCTGTACTGTGTTCTTATACTGAGGGTCAGCTGATGAAAGATCTTCTTCTGATGAGGGTCAGTTGGAGACCTGAGAACACGAGATCTTACATACTGATGACGTGGGGTTCTGGAATTTAACTTCCTACTGAAATTCAGACCAACAAATACCCCTTACAGGACTTAGACAAAAACACATAACGAAAATAAGAACAGTCTAGCCTATTACATCATCTAGTTCAAAAGACAACAAACTAAGGGTACAAGACGGGTTTTGGGATCTTCAATTCCATAGCAATAAATCACTATGATTTCCCCCATTACCGAAATAAGCAAGTCCTACTACAAGAAGTACTGATGATAAAACAAGGTACCCTCTAAGTGATGATTTAATTAACCACTAACTCATAACCCAACAAGTTTCTAGTGAGAGTTAGTGTACACAGAGGTTACGAAGTTAGTCTTAGGGGAAAGTGTTTCCCTAAGACTAATAGAGAAAAAGAATGTAAAAGACACCAATATTTGAGAAAAGGACAAAATGACCAAATGATATGTTTTGGTATACATAAAATATATTTTCATTTTTTGTCTCTTAAAGTTTCTATTTTATATCGTGATGCATGAACATATATATCATTTTATTTTTAAAGGTTTTTCCGAAGTTTTTATCAAAGGCTTAATCCACGGAGTACATTAGTGCTCTGCCCCAACTGTTCTCAAAATGTTTTCAAGTTAGACCGACGGTGCACAGTGGATGGTTGAGTTGGTGTTGATCATGCTATTGTCTTAGTAATCTTATGCTTTTGAAGAATGCATATTTTCTAATATCCTCTACTCCGTTTTGCTCGTTGAGGAATATTGATATTACGAGATACTCTTGATGCTATTTATAAATGCTTATAATTGTTATTAAAATGATCTTTTTAGTTTTCCCTTTTTCTTTTCTCGCTTCTTATACCCCACTCCAGTCACGTCTGACACATCTTTCTTCTCTCGAGAATTGGGATGTGACAGATTATCCATGTCGTCACTTGTATTGTTTACCACCAACACCAAGATGTTTGAAATACCTCTCACAGTTTGATGATTTGTTATCTCGCCTCAAATTCTGAATTTAGAATCGGACAAGTAATGGTTTTTGTTTATTTTTAAATATTTGTGTATTGGATTTTAGGTTTTATTTTCACATATGTGCCAAATTTATCGAATTTACACTAGTGAATAAAATAATACTTAATCTGATGCCATCATAAATACAAACATGATATGTTTTAATGAACTAAAACTAAGGTGTAATATGAAAATCTTGCTTGAAAAGCAATATAC
The DNA here is from genome assembly GCA_028984105.1 of Lavandula angustifolia. NCBI lineage: Eukaryota > Viridiplantae > Streptophyta > Magnoliopsida > Lamiales > Lamiaceae > Lavandula > Lavandula angustifolia. Next base: position 15,186,374 of record CM054809.1, on the reverse strand, counting down.
AAGCTATGGATGAAATTATCTATATAAATTTCAATCGTTAGAAAAACAAACTGTTTGATTGCACTTGCAGAAAATAATAAGAAATTAAAGTAAGAGTATGATTCTATTTCAGTATCGAATAGATTTCATTTCTGCTCCTCCGAACTTTCAACTATGACTTCTTTTTATTAACCCATAATAGGAGGTTTTTGAGATTGCATCCCCTTCCCATATCAATTTTTATTTTATTTTTACCAGAAATTTATAAAATACTTTATTTTTTATTCTTTATTTAAAAATATAAATATTTTAATAATAATGCTATAATGTTAGAAAAATAACTAAATATTCCTTTTTTATAAAAACATTTTCATAGTATAATACTGAAAAGGTTATTGATATGTAAATAAAAAAGGTTTATTTAGTTATATTTATAAATATTTTATTTGAACAATTTTTTTTTGTAAAAAAATGATTTATTATCTTTTAGTAAAGTAATACATGTACTACATAATATTTTTGACAAACTAACTTTTGACAAAACGTAAACATTGTATATAAAAATCTAAACCAAAAAATGCTAAATTATTTTTAGAGTGTATGCACAAAAATAACATAATATTCTTCACTGGACGATCTATATATATTTTATATATTATTTTGAAAAGTATTTATTTGATTCAGTTCTTAAAATGAGTTAACTAAATTATTCAGGGATGTTTGGAATGACTGAATCCTACTGATAAATGATAAAGCCGTTGAAACTCTCTGATGAAAAATGAAAATTACGTCCATCATTTGAGGCCCAACAAAACCCGCTGATATTTTATCAATCAGACCCAAATCTAATCCCTATAGCCCATTTCGACCAACTCCAAACCCTAATATATGCGAGATTATCTTGCTTCACCTCTTACTCTCCACACACAATTCACGCAGCAGCCGATTGATTATACACCTGTAAGCATTCTACCCCATTTTTCAGAATGCAGCATTTTATGTATTATCGAGATTTTTGATTTGGTTATTGTAGGCGGAAAATACAGAGTGCGAAGATGAGCAAAGGCGCGGCGGTGAAGGGCGGGAAGAAGAAGGGAGTTAGCTTCGTGATTGATTGCGCGAAGCCGGTGGAGGATAAGATCATGGAGATTGCTTCGCTGGAGAAGTTTTTGCAGGAGAGAATTAAGGTCGGCGGCAAAGCCGGTGCTCTTGGTGATTCCGTTACCGTTTCCCGCGACAAAAATAAGATTACTATCACTGCCGATTCAGCTTTCTCTAAGAGGTGGGTTGATTAGGGTTTTTGCGTGTAATAAGTTGTGGAAGTGAATGAATGGCAGTCTATATTTTATGCTTAACGGCTTCACTTTGCGGGTGTTTGCACTTTTCTCCTTTTATCCTGTCATTTTAAGTCATTTTCTTCAGTAGATTGAGCTGAAAAGGAAAATACTGGATATTTTGCAATTGAATTTTTCATTTTTTTGATATCGGTAAATGCATCAATTTCTAATGATTTTACAAGTGAGTCCATGTTACATGGGAAAGAAAACAATTGAGTTAGTTTTGAACAGCTGCATTGTATAATCACGAGATATTAGAAAGATAATAATGATTATTATTTTGGAACAGCCTGAGATGCCATGTTCATTATGTGCTACTGAACCCTGCATGTCTTTAAATTGGAATGCTTTTGCTAGTATTAGAATAAATTAGTTATTTTGAGGGAAAATGGTGTAGTGCAGTACTGAACCATAAAGGTGGTTGTTAAAGCTCAATTGCATTTTTCTTACAGATACAGTTTTTTCTGATGACTTATCTTTAAATTTGCTTATTCATTTACCTGGGAAGTACTTGTTTGCTATGTATCCATAATTCTATGTTGCTGCAGGTATCTCAAGTATTTAACAAAGAAATACTTGAAGAAGCATAATGTGCGGGATTGGCTTCGTGTGATTGCTTCAAACAAAGAACGAAACGTCTATGAATTGCGCTACTTCAACATTGCTGAGCAAGAGGGTGAGGAGGAAGACTAAATATAGATGATATTGCTTTCATGTTTCTCTTATGTTTTTTGGATCAACTTACTATGTTTTTTCTATCTTTATCCTGGGATTTCCGAGACTGGCTATGAGTTGGAATTTTGATACTATCATCTGCTTCTTATTCTATACAGTGAATACAACATCTATTTCATGGGTGATTTGGTTTTTTTTTTTATATGCTTCTTGCTATATTGTGAAGTTCGTTTAGAATCAATGCAGCGCTTGCCATTCCTGTTATACATATAACTATACAAATTGTGTATGCTATTGATGTCATCCGTGCCAGTTTTTATTGGTTAATGCTTAGTCTATGGATTGATGTAGGTTGATTTAATTATACTGATACATTATAGTTTATTCAGTATATTTTTTGTTGGTGTATGTTCATGGCCTTCAAGCTGTTGTGTTTCATGTTAAATAGGGCAATTTCTTGTTAGACATTGTCAAGGTCTGTCAGAATCTGTATTATAGGTCCAAATATGTACGTGAAAAGTGAAACATTGGGAAAAAAAATAAAAAATCATTGCTTTGCCAAATTATCTATTCGAGCCATGAAGAAAGGTTGCAAAACAATCTGTTTTTGGCGTTTTATAAAATCTATTTAATTGTTCAATTGTAATCTTTTGTGTGTGGCGGTGCCATAAATGGGCTCGTAAACTTTTCTTAAAGTAACTGATATGAGAAAATCTTGCACGTGTAGGTAGATTTTGGGTAAGGATTATTTGTATCAAAATACATGAACTTTTTTCATTTTTCTCATTTTGCACAAGAACATTAAAATCTGCATGTAAATTTGTTTTAAATTTTACACCGGTGAAAAATTCTGCAAAATTAATTCCAACTTGGCAAAGTCCAGTCTGACATATCTACATACGTGGCAGCAGAGTAGCATCAAACCAAAAGTCTCAAAGTTTTTATTCTGTAAATTTACGAACTTTGTAATATTTCCTATTTTGCACATATTTAAATTTGCACATAAACTTAGATATCTATTTTAATTTATAATTCTAAACCAATGTAATATTTAATCGGAGTTTGAGGCAAAAAAATCATACTTCTTCCATCCCGAACTTATTTTGTAATCCTTTTCGGGCCTTCCCACACGACTTGTCTTGTTTCTAAAACTAGAAACTTTTTACTCATTAAACAATACATTAACTAAACTAATACTCCCTCCGTCCCATTATTAGTGACGCCTTTCTTTTCGTCACGGGAATTAAGAAAATATGCGATAAAGTATGAGAGATGAATAGATAATAAAGTAGGATAGATGGATGAGTGTGATAATGAGAGAGTAGGAGAGAGAAAATAAGTGAGATAATGAAAGTAAATGATAAAGTAATAGAGATAAAATGACAAAGTAGGAGAGGGAAGTAACTTTTTACTAATTTGAGACATCGCCACTTATGGCGGGAGGTCCGAATTAGGAAATATAGCAACTAATAATGGGATGGAGGGAGTAACATTTACCTAAACTAATTACCAGTATATTCCCTAAAACAAAATAATCTTCAATACTACTCCTAATATAAAAACATTTACAAAAATATAGAAACCTTAGATCTGTCTTTCTCTTCTCTCCGATCTGGCTACCCCGCCTCCTCTTCTTCGAAACCCTACCACCGCCACCGCCACCCACCTTCTATGATGCGGAAGGGAGTAGTATCTCAATGAGCGAAACCCCATATCGGAACGAGGAAACCTTCAGCCGAAGTGAGAAAACGACGAAGCATGTTTCCCCTCCGAAGAGCCTATTGTTGGTCCCGAGAGCATGTTCAGGTGTAGAAGGGGGGGGGTGAATACTGTTGGGATTTTGTATACTGGAAGCACTTTTTATGCTTGTATACAATGTGTTTTTGTCCTTACCACTGTTTTATTCTCCTATCTGATAAATATGTATATTTGCACATGTTATCCTTTATCTTGTATAAAAGTTAGATTTGTGTGGTGTGTCGGGTATCACAGAAGACAACACAAATTGGTTGAACGGACAAGTATTAAAAGTTAACACAGCTGAGACAACTTAAGGATGAAGTTGTCGGTTTAAGCTGCAGTTTAGATAAGAAGTGGCTTGTCTTAGGTTGCTTGTCTTTACCGGTACACTTAAGGTGGTGTATTGAAGGATCACGGTGAGATGTGTTCTCCTAACCGACCTTAGTGGAGAACCAAGATCTCGGTGACTTAGCCGATCTTAAGCTTGGTAAGACTTCAGTGAGTGCATTTGGCTATCTATCACTTTGACCTACTATGGTGAACGTCCAATGAGCGACCGGATCTACGTATCTTGGGTGTTAGTAGTCATTTGTGGCTCGAGCCTGGTTGTCCGTATCTTGCGGCCGTATCCTAGGAATGGGTTGATAATATCCCCCGAGGAACTCGAAAGGATTAGCACACTAAACCCGGTAGGTTGATTAAGTTCGGGTGTGTTAATAAGGTCGAGTGGTACTACTCAGGGAATATAAGATGTTAATTAATTTAAGCAATCGGTAAACTTAATTAATTAACGGATATTTCTATCTTAAATACGGAGATCGATTAAGTCTAAAATACAAGCCCTTGCTCAAATTGGGATAAAGGGGTAAGTCAAGCACGGATTCTCTAGTGGAATGAATCCGTGTTAATTAATTAATTTTGCTCAAGGTGAGCATGGATAATTAATTAATTGGAGGCCCGACTTTATTTCTTGTATTGGATCCCCGATCCGGCCCAATTAGTTGCCTAGTAATTTATTATCTCTCGAATTCATTATTAATGGATTAATGTATTTTACATTATTTAATAATGTTATTTATCTGGAATTAATTGGCTGGGCCAGTTAATTGATAAATATTAGTAGCCCAATAAATTAATTAATTATATTATGGGCTGATTTAATAGAAGCCCATTGGATTATAATTAAATTAATGGGCTACAAATATATTAATATTATATAGGTTTTTGAAGCATATATATATTAGTATTCTGTTCAGAAACTCATACAATTGATTCATAAAAATCGAGAGTGGCGTGAGTTACAGAGAGAGAAATAAATTTATTTTCTTCAGATCTCTGACCACCCAGAAGGAGAAAAAGGCCGGGACACAGATCAGAAGATCTGACACAGGAGCAACAATCGGAGCCGCGACAACACACCAGGAGGAAGGTAGCCTTACTGTAAACCCTAATATTCCTTCAATTGGTATCAGAGCCAGGTTTAGGCTCTGATTGTTGCTGTTAGTTGCATAATTAGTTTTTATTCCGTCGTTATCGGGCTTATTTCGTGTTTGGGGCGGCCTGCGAGCCATTGTTTTGACCCCGTTGTAACGCTTTTCTAGTGAGAAAATCCACGAGTAGTTGATAGGATCAATGTGCTATGTGATTGTACTGTTTGTTGTACTGTAATTGGTCCGATTGGCACGAAAATCGAGGCGCGACGGAGCGGAAGGGCGAAAACCTAGTTTCTGGCAGAACACGGGCGCCGACTTGAGACAGCGCGTGAGGGAGCGTTCTACAGTATCCTTCCGATCGGTTCGGATAGGTTTGTTCGTCTTCGCGTTAGCTTCGTCTGGATAGGTCGCACGACCCATTCCGATTTCTGGTTTGTCCGGAATAGCGTCGGAAAGGAGAAGTGGTCGTGCTGTCCAGAAATTCCCAAATTGGCCAGGAAACCCTAGTTTTCTAGGGTTCCGCCGCATTTTGCGGCGGCGATTCCCGGCGGTTCCGGGGTCGGATTTCGATAGGCTTGGACCTATGGAATCCTCGTGTTACGAGCTTCGCGTTGATAGGTCGTATGGGATCATCCGATCGCGGATGCGACCGGAATTGACGTCTGAAGTAGGCTGCTCGTTATGAATTCGTTCCGGCGAATCGTTTGAAATTCGGGAAATTGAGGAACTAATCTCGGCCGGAATCCGTTACCCGGTGGTCGTGAGTGTTCCAATTACGTTTCCCCTCTTTCAATTGATCGGAAACGAAGAATTAAGGCGGCGAAAGGCGGCGGCGGTTGAGGCGCGATTTATTGCGCAATTCCGTCGCTGTGGCCGAAATCGCCGGCCGTTTCGCACGTTCGCACGTCCGGAGGATGTCGGGGGTGGCGAGGACGGTGGCGGAACTCCGGGTTTGGCCGGGGAAGCGCGCGCGGCGCGCGTCTCGCTGCGTGCGCCGCGGCCGCGCTGCCGCCATCACCGCCGCCATTCCGCGGCGCCGGCAGCGCGTTTCGAGCGGCGGCGCTGGTCGGGGAGGTGGCGGCGCGGGTCGGGGAGGCGGCACTGTCGCCGACGACGGGTTGCGGCCGCGGCGGCGGCGGCGCGTTTTTCCGGCGTGATTTTTGTTGAAGAAGACGCCGACGTGGCTTGCCGGCGTGGCGCGCCACGTCGGCACTTGCCGATTTGGCGCTGCGTGTACGCGCACGTGTACCGCCACGTGGCGGGCCCTCGATGACGTGGCGACGACGGTTCGATGCGTTTTCGACGCAGTTTCCAGATTCGAAGATTTTCAAGATTTCGAAGATCTGTATTTTGATCGGGCAATGTAATAGTTAGGAATTACGTGTTTTAAAGCCCGATAACAATTTTAAATTTCCTATTTGCGTATTTATTTTTAATTATGCTTTAGCATGCGATTATGTGATTAATTGCGCTTAGAAAAGCATGTAAATAGGATTTATGTCGTTGTTAAAGCATGTTTTATTTTTCGCGAGCACGTTTTATTATATGCGCTTAGAAATTGCATGCTTTAGGAATTATGTGATATGCATAATTCGTTACAAACCTTTTGAATAAAAAGACTAAGCAATTTTTAAAATTAAATGTTTAATTAGATTCCATTAATTTGGATATTAAACAATTAATCGGACCTCCATTAATTGGACTCTACACGAAAGTAGTAAGATTGTGTGAGTAAACGTCCACCTGCGTGGCTTGCTTGCATTTTTGAGCTACCAGTTTTGTGAGATGAGTTTTCCAAAATAATATTTGATTATTATTGAGTAGTGGGAGCGAAGCCGTAAACGTCCACTGCGTGGCTTGCGTGCCTAGTAAACACGAGTACTCTAGAAGATAATAATTAAATAGGATGGCTAATTAGATCAAATTGAATGCGGCATGGTTCGAGTAAGTATGTCAATTTCAAGGATTTGATTCTATTTGGTCAAATTAATGATCAATGCTTAGATGTCACCGCAGGTACAATTCACTTCCCTCGAAGTCCCTTCCCGCGTTTTAATAGTGACATGGTCCAGTATATCGAACTATTAATTTCATTCGTCTTAAGAACCTTGACGTGGATTGGAATTAAAGAGCTAGGTAAATAGCTTGGTTTAGGGTTACGCTAGTAAACGTCCACCTGCGTGGCTTGCTAGTGAAATTCCTAGAGCGGTTTGAGGTTTTTAACATCATTGGTTTTTCAAAAGGTTACAATGATTGTTAATTACGAATTATGTGCAAATATTAATTTTATACATGCTTTTAATTTATATTTTTTCAGATATGTCTGTTCGAAAAACTTTAATTTCGAGTTCCTAAACAGTCTCACCAACCAAACCCTAACGAGTTTACAATTTTAAATAATTTTACAAAGTGGAAGAGATATCTTACCTTCCCAATAAATGCTCTGCAAAGGTTCTATAAGAAATTCTTTTTTAGGACCGCTATGTCTAAGAACGAGTTTACTTTGAGTATGTTACTCAAATCTTTGGTAGCGGTCAAAGAGGTTATAGAAAAGGGCAAGAGTGCTCAAGTCTTGAATATCCCTAGTAGTTCAAGGAATCCTCTGAAATGCGGAAACCAGAAAAAGAACAGAAAGGGTGGACATTTCAAGAAGAGCAGTGGGAGTAAGAAGACGGTCCTTACCGGCGACATGTAAATGTCAAAGGAGAAAGGAAGGTTCTTCAAGAATGGTAAGAAAGGACACTGGAAGAATTATAATCCAGATGTCAAGGCAAAACAGAAAGAGACGCGAGTCGCTCTTGTAACTGAAACTGTTCTGGTTTCCTCTTCTACCCACGAATGGGTAGTGGATTCGGGGGCAACTGAGCATGTTTGTTACACCTTGCAAGGTTTCTTGCAGAAAAGGCAATTGAGCGATGGGAAGGTGGTAGTCTCAATGGGCAATGGATTGAGAGTTCCTGCAATTGCCATTGGAGATTTACATCTATCTTTTGATAGTTCTGTTTTAGTACTTAAAGATGTTTTATATGTGCCTGAGTTTAGGCGAAACATAATTTCTGTTTCAAAACTCTACATCATGGATGGTTATAAGTCAAGTTTTGATAGTGAAGTTTCTATCATGAAAGACGATGATTTCATCTGTGGTGGGCCATTAAACGGATCTTTATATACTATTATTTGTTATCCGCGTAATTCTGTAAATGTTGCTTCTTCATCATCAAATCCTAAGAAGAGGAAAGAATCTTCTAAGGTAAACCAAACTTATCTGTGGAACTTAAGACTAGGTCACATCAATCTTAACAGGACTCAGAGGTTGGTGGAATATGGATCATTGGAGTCTCTCCAAGATTGAACCGTTTCCAACTTGTGAAACCTGTTTGGAAGGAAAGATGATGACTAGGCCTTTGAAGGCAAAGGGTTATAGAGCCACAGAAGCATTAAGTTTGATACATTCTGACTTGTGTGGGTCTATGTCTACACAAGCTCGTGGAGGGTATGAGTACTTCGTCAAATTTACTGACGATTACTCGAGGTATGGATATGTTTACCTTCTTCGCCACAAGTTGGATTGCTTTGAAACCTTTAAGGAATTCAAGGCAGAAGTGGAGAAGAAGCTAGGTAAAGAAATCAAAACACTACGATCTAATCGTGGTGGGGAATACCTGTCCAACGAGTTCAAGGACTACTTGACAGAATGTGGGATTACATCCCAACTGACAGCACCAGGCACGCCTCAGCAGAATGGTGTGTCAGAGAGAAGGAACCGAAGTCTCTTAGAGATGGTTCGGTCCATGATGAGTTATGCAACTTTGCCAGTTTTCTTTTGGGGATATGCCCTAGAGACTGCAACATACTTGCTGAATCGTGTGTCTTCCAAGTCGGTACAAAAGATCCCTTTCGAGTTGTGGAGCGGGCACAAACCCAGTATGCACCACTTAAGGATTTGGGGTTATCCCGCTTATGTCTTGAATAGGCGGACCGACAAAGTGGAATCACGTTCGAAGTGATGTTGTTCATAGGGCATCCGAAGAAAACGAAGAGTGGATACTTTTATGATCCTAAAGAACAGAAGATCGTTGTTAGCCCTAACGCTCGGTTCTTAGAAGAGGATTACACTAGTAACCATAAATCTCGAGTCGACATCATCCTTGAAGAATTACAAGGTGGTCGAGTTCCACTTGAAGCACCGGTAGTGCAAGATAGTACTTCACGAGTAACTGCACAATCTGTTAACACAGCTCCTAACACTGTTCGACGTAGTGGGAGGGTGATATTTACACCTGATCGGTATGTTCACTAGGGAGACGTTTAATTATCTCCTGGCAGATGAACAAGATACCGTGGATCCCTGGACTTACAACGGAGCGAATGGGAGATGTAGATGCACCATGGACTCAGAATTTGAGTCCATAACTGATATGGATGTATACGAGATCACTGAACTACCTAAGGGCTTCAATGCTATTGGTAGTAAGTGGGTATACAAGAGAAAGAGAGAGCACCGAATGAAGAGATCATGGCGTTTAAGGCTAGACTAGTGGCGAAGGGTTTTACCCAGAAAGAAGGTATCGATTATGAAGACACCTTCTCGCCTGTAGCAATGATCAAGTCCATTCTGATTCTCCTTGCCATATCAGCTCACATGAACCTAGATATCTGGCAAATGTATGTCAAAACCGCATTCCTAAACGGTCACCTTGAAAAAGGTAGGGACATCTACATGAAACAGCCAGATGGTTATGTGAAGGAGGGCGAAGAGCATCTAATTTGGAAGCTTAAGAAGTCTATTCATGGACTTAAGCAAGATTTTCGGTTATGGCACCAGCGTTTTCGACGAAGTAGTCAAATCCTATGGATTTGTATCCTGTCCTAACGAGGTGTGTGTAACGTATTTGTGTTAACGGATCAGTGGTGTTTCTTGCATTTTACGTAGATGACATCCTTCGCATTAGCAATAATGTTGAAGTGTTATCAGACGTAAAGACGTGGTTATCCGAGCAGTTTCAAATGAAGGACTTAGGTGAAGCTGCTTACATCCTTGGGATCAAGGTTATTCGAGATCGCGGAAAAAGGATGTTAAGCTTGTCACAAGTGTCCTACATTGACACTGTTATTGCTCGTTTTAGCATGCAAAAGCCAAGAGAGGTTTAGTACCTTTCAGACATGGCATTTTTCTATCCAAGAATCAGTGCCCTGAAAACGCCTGAAGAGATAGAAAGTATGAGGCAAGTACCATATGCTTCGCGCTTAGGTAGCCTCATGTATGCGATGCTTTGTACAAGAGCAGATATCTCATATGCCGTAAGCATGGTCTCAAGATATCGGCCTAACCCACGGAAAGGAACACTGGGATCGCGGTCAACCATATTCTCAAGTACCTTAAACGACTAGAGATTATAGGCTTGTTTACCGGTCGAGCATGATCCTAGTGTCTTTGGGTTATACAGAATCGGATTTCTAGGCTGACAGAGATGAGTAGATGTCTACCTCGGGTTATGTGTTTACCTTGGGAGGTGGAGCCGTTTCATGGAGGAGTGCAAAGCAGAAATGCATTGCGGACTCAACCATGGAAGCAGAGTATGTGGCTGCTTCAGAAGCTTCGAAAGAGGCAGTTTGGCTCAAGAATTTCCTCCAAGATCTTTATATTGTTCAGAATTTGCCTAAGGCGATCACGATTTATTGTGATAATGCGGGTGCAAGAACAAATTCTAAGGAACCTAGATCTCACAAGGCGTCTAAACACATAGACGGGAAGTACCATATTATACGAGTATTCGTAAATCGAGGTGACACGGTGATTGACAAAATTGGAACCGAAGTCAACCTAGCTAATCCTTTCACGAAGAGCTTACCACTCCCGACTTACGAGAAGCATGTTCGTGGCTTTGGGATGGTAGAGATGCCCCACTTAGGACTACGTAAACTTTTGTATAAGTGGGAGAAGATGTCGTGATAGATAGGATAGATAGCTAACATATAGCTGGGTACTAGTTTGTACCTAGATAGCCGAGATATAGACACATTGTATACTAAAAGTTTACTTTAGTATAAGTGGGAGAATTGTTGGGATTTTGTATACCGGAAGCACTTTTTATGCTTGTATACAATGTGTTTTTGTCCTTACCATTGTTTTATTCTCCTATCTCGATAAATATGTATATTTGCACATGTTATCCTTTATCTTGTATAAAAGTTAGATTTGTGTGGTGTGTCGGGTATCACGTAAGACAACACAAATTGGTTGAACCGACAAGATATAAACAGTTAACACAGTGAGACAACTTAAGGATGAAGTTGTCGGTTTAAGCCTGCAGTTTAGATAGGAAGTGGCTTGTCTTAGGCCGCTTGTCTTTTACTGGTACACTTAAGGTGGTGTATTGAAGGATCACGGTGAGATGTGTTCTCCTAATCGACCTTAGTGGAGAACCAAGATCTCGGTGACTTAGGCCTGATCTTAAGCTTGGTAAGACTTCGCTGAGTGCATTTGGCTATCTATCACTTTGACCTACTATGGTGAACGTCCAATGAGCAACCGGATCTACGTATCTTGGGTGTTAGTAGTCATTTGTGGCTCAGGCTGGTTGTCTGTATCTTGCAGCCGTATCCTAGGAATGGGTTGATAATATCCCCTGAGGAACTCGAAAGGATTAGCACACTAAACCCGGCCGGTTGATTAAGTTCAGGTGTGTTAATAAGGTCGAGTGGTACTACTCAGGAATATAAGATGTTAATTAATTTAAGCAATCAGTAAGCTTAATTAATTAACGGATATTTCTATCTTAAATACGGAGATCGATTAAGTCTAAAATACAAGCCCTTGCTCAAATTGGGATAAAGGGGTAAGTCAGCACGGATTCTCTAGTGGAATGAATCTGTGTTAATTAATTAATTTTGCTCTGGGCTGAGCATGGATAATTAATTAATTGGAGGCCCAGCTTTATTTCTTGTATTGGATCCCTGATCTGGCCCAATTAGTTGCCTAGTAATTTATTATCTCTCAGAATTCATTATTAATGGATTAATGTATTTTACATTATTTAATAATGTTATTTATCTGGAATTAATTGGATGGGCCAGTTAATTGATAAATATTAGTAGCCCAATAAATTAATTAATTATATTATGGGCTGATTTAATAGAAGCCCATTGGATTATAATTAAATTAATGGGCTACAAATATATTAATATTATATAGGTTTTTGAAGCATATATATATTAGTATTCTGTTCAGAAACTCATACAATTGATTCATAAAAATCGAGAGTGGCGTGAGTTACAGAGAGAGAAATAAATTTATTTTCTTCAGATCTCTGACCACCCAGAGGGAGAAAAAGGCCGGGACACAGATCAGAAGATCTGACACAGGAGCAACAATCGGAGCCGCGACAACACACCAGGAGGAAGGTAGCCTTACTGTAAACCCTAATATTCCTTCAAATACACCTGAAAACCGATTTCTCAACTTAAACACGAACAATCCTTTTCAGGAGGGTGTCGTACTGAACAAGTTCAGCAAACCAGATAAGTTGTTCTGAATCGTGTGGCAGAGTGACTGACTCTACTGAGACCTGCTAGCTGACTTAGAGTCATAATTCAGTATCGTTCAGATAGAGTTCAGTAGTGCGGAAATGTGTAGGCCCAAATTCAGTTGAGTTAGGAAAACGTTTTTATCAAAACAGTTTCAGTAGATTAGTGCAGTCTGTTAAGTTTGCTGAAACTCAATTGAATGATTTAAAAGATATCTTCAGTATGAACGGTAAATCAATACAACAGTAAAATAAAGAACACAGAACACAGAGATTTTTAAAGTGGTTCGGATCCAACAATCCTACGTCCACTGTCCCGAAAGATCAGGAGGCTATGTATTATACTGAGGTAGTCTCAGTCGGTTTGTACACTGGACAAACACTGGTCTTGAGATTTATACTGAGCAAGTCTCAGCTTACAAGGTTATCAAACTAAGTGTTTGAAAAACTCTCCAACAGTTAAGGAGTCCTTTACAGTAAGGATCAGTTCAGAAGTGGACTCCTTCGTCTAAGCTATAGATTTAAACGGTTGAACTTAGGTTAGAGGGATAGGGAACAAGGAAGTGGCTTCTAGAACGACGAAGATCTGAGTATAAGCTTTGGGTTCGTGTATCGTCGCTTGGATACTAGAGGCTGTATGATTCTAATTCAGCTTGGTTCCGTATCAGTAGAAATGTAGTCTTTCGCCGGAGATTGTTTCTTCTAACTTCTTGCGTAAGACTTAGGCTTTTTGAATTGCTCGTTGAATGCTCTTTGTGTTCTTGTGTATGCGAAGATAGGTTGGTGAGCTTCAATTTGATTTTATCCCTCTATTTATAGAGCAGAGATTAGGATAGATCCGTTGGAGACGACGATCCTTTGTCTCTCTCATTTGGGTAGCTAACGGCTCTTTCGAAGTATGGTAGCAGTGTCCTTTCCCTCCATTTCTGGAAAGTTGTTGACTTGCAGCTTTAACAGATATAGGACAGGTGGCTACTTGTCATTGGTCGAGGTTCAGAAAGTGGTTGAGACAGAACAGACTTCAAGGAGATCTGAAGCTGACTTCTCTCTTCCTCGTATTGACTCTGCTGATTTGACTTTAAAGATCCTGACAGTCAGAAAAACTGTCTAGCCATTGCTGAGTCTGATCTCTGATTCAGTAGCAGCTCCTGCTGAGTCGGTTCTACTGAAGATCAGCTCTGAGTTCAGTGAACTACTCCTGCTGAGTTCAGTTCTACTGACTCCTTTCAGTATGTTGCTCCTGCTGAGTCCAGTATCAATGAGTCTTCTACTTCTGGTGCTGAGGCAGATAATCTACTGAGTGCTTGAACCAGCGCAGAGTGTCTGCTGAGTCTGAAACCTCAGAGATAAAAACAGATTACAACAAAAGGTTCACCAATCAATATAGGGTTTTGGGATCTTCAAATCTTTAGTAAGTTTTCAGAGCTCATGGCTACTGAGTTAATTGTCAACTAAGAAGATTGAATCATCTCCCAATGGTTTGTGCTGTTGCTGGGGACTGAATCATCACCTAACATTTTCCCCCTATTTGATGATGCCAAAACCTAACAGTCTAATAGCTAATCTTAACACGATTACTTATCAGAAACAGAGCTCCTTACAAAATATTACAAACAGGATCAGTGGAGTTGTTCTTCAAGTCCTAGACTACTGAGGGGATCAGGGCAGAAAATCAGAACCTATACAGAGTCTAATCGGCATTTTCTCCCTTTCTAACACCATTTTCCCAAAACACTAAGCAATCTATCAGAATCTATCGAAGCAAAAACTGACAATAAATAACAACAGTGAGTGTGTGAGTCAGTAATCACTTTAGTGATTATGAGTGTTAAGTATAAGCAAACACGACTATTCAGACAATAAGGAATTGTCAAAGCCAAAAGCAGAGATGTTATATATATAAGCAACTCAGTACAAATACTTCATCTGCTATACTGAAAAAAAGAGCAAAAGAAAGATACAAGGAGAATACAGAAGCAAGAATTATCTGAACTGCTTAATCCTATCCTTGAAGTCTTTAGATTGAGTTTCAGGAAGAGGCAATCCATACATCCGATAAGTGATTTTTCTCAGCTTCATTATCTCAGCGAAGTCAGCTGGATCTTCTTCATCTAAGAATTTGGCTTCAGCAGCGTCCTTCACTTCTTTCTCTATCACTCCATAATGGACAGATCCGTCTAGTCTCAGTAGGGGCGGCAGGATTCTGGGAGCTGGTACTCTGACTTGAACATTGTCCTTAACAGCCTTCTGAAGTCTGGCATACATCTCTAAGTCAACTCTCATGGTCCATACAGTAAAGGCCACTGTCTTGTGCTTTTCAGCCCAGAATCTCTAGAAATAGTTTCTTTTGATGAATTCAGCTTTCAGCGCTTCCCATCTCTCTGAGTGACTTCCCACGGCATCCACTCATCCACTCTTGGCCATCTGTAAGTCTTGAGATCAGTAGGCTTCCTGAACTTCCTATATCTGTAGTGAATGTCAGCCTTTTCAGGGATCCTATGACTCACTTCTTGTTCTGCTTTCAGCCTAAGAGCTTCGAGGTCAGCGAGCCTTATCCTCTCTCTGGCTGCTTCTATCTGTCTGGCCTCTTCTCCTCTGTACAAGTACCTCTCCATCTGAGCCCAAATCTCATTCATTTCTTGGTCTTGGGCCTTCGAGGCAGTATAGGAGGGCTTGTGAGGCTGCTCTTCTTCTGAGTCAGCAGGTGTGGAGGATTTCTCCTTAGATGTGCCCTGCTGCCCAGTAGACTGTTGCTGCTGCTGCTCCTTCTCCTTTTCTCTATCAACTTCATCGCTGAGCTTAAGTATTCTAGGAGGCAGCCTAGGTCCAGTTTTCTTGCCTCCAGCTGGAGCCTTTGTTTTGCCTTTAGCAGGCTTCTTCTTTGGATTGTTCGCAGCTTTAGCTTCGGCTATTTCCTTTGCCAATTTTTCATCTGCAGCTATCTGAGCCTCCTCCTCCGGAGTAATGTACCTCCTGGGTCCTTTCTTCTTGGAGGGAGGGGTTGGAAGCTTCAGTACCTTCTTGCCTTTTCCGGCAACTGGAGGAGGGAGAGGAGCTTCTTCCTCTTCTGACTCCTCATCGGCGTACTCAACAACCTCTT
Source organism: Lavandula angustifolia (assembly GCA_028984105.1). Classification (NCBI taxonomy): domain Eukaryota; kingdom Viridiplantae; phylum Streptophyta; class Magnoliopsida; order Lamiales; family Lamiaceae; genus Lavandula; species Lavandula angustifolia. Next base: position 15,170,584 of record CM054809.1, on the reverse strand, counting down.
TTATAATATCAGAGGGTGTCTGGGTTACGTGAGTCGCGACTTCCGTGTCTCCTGAGCCACTTGGGCCAGTCTCAACAGGCACTACAGTGGCTGGTGCTGAGTCACCCTGGGCCTCGCCAGTCTGAATCGGTCCAGTGGGGGCAGATGACTGAGTCTGAGTCGCCCCTGCCACTGTCCTTGCTCTCTTCGGAGCTTTCAGCATCAGTTCCTTAGTTCTTTTTTCTAATATACCTTCCCCCTTTTTTGCATCAGCAAATCGGGTAGGGGGCGGAACTGACACTTTGCTGTTCAGGCTTTTGTAAGCTTCAGATAGATCATGCAACGTGTTGTGCAGCTTTGTCAGCTTCTCATGCAGCTCGTTTCTCTCGTTTGTGAGCTGAGTGTTGTACTTCTTGTGAGAGAGATCGGCTGCTGCCTGAAATTCCTTCAGCTGTTTCTCCACCTTCTCCTCAATTGCCTTCTGAATTTTTTGCAATCTGAGATCAACGGCTTGAGAGATGGCGGTGACGGATTCAGTATGAGCAGTCTGTGCGGCCTTGTAGTCTTTGAGCAGTTTAGCTTGGCCTGCCTGAATCGTCTTTAGCTGTTCTTCAAAGTCAGCCCGCTGGGTGGCTAGCGCGTCAGATAAGATGGTGGAGAAGTCAGGGGCAAGCTGATTCTGGATGGTAGTCCTCAGCCCCTGAATTTCTGCGCTATGGGCCTGGGTGGTATGCCTCCATGTTTTGTGGACGGCGCGGGCAAGGAGTCTATTCTGAGTCCCCTGACTCCTCAGTGCCCTTGCCACTGACTTTGAATGTCGGCTTTTCGGGCTGGGCGCTACTTTGAAAGCAGACTCAAGAAGAAGCTGAGAGGGTTCAGCTGCCTTCGAAGTACCAGCCGCCGACTGCCCGGGTCCAAGGATGCTGAGCGGCGGTTCAGGAGTTGATGTAGGAGCATCCTTGGCCGGTTGAGATCCCTTATCAGGCTTCTCAGGGCCTGTATCACGGGGTGGGCCCTGACCATCGGGGTCAGACCCATCTGAGGGCGCAGATGTTGAGACAACTTGTCTGTCATTCAGCATTGCAAGCATCGCTGCCCTCAGGTCTTCGAGTGTTCCGAGGTCAGATGGCTCGGAGTAGCCAATCTTCCCCCTGATCAGCAGCTCCTCTTCGTGAAGCTGTTCACAGGAGTGGTAGATGATGAGTCTCTTCAGGTTATGCCACTCCTGGAATCTGATGAGCATGTGGAGCCTCGCCTACCTTGCAAGTAATACAAGGTCTTGTGGCTGGCGATCTCCGGGATGACTTCAGATATCTCTCGGGAGGCTCTAGATTTGAGAGTTGCGGCCTCCATCCCGATCGACTCTAATTCTGAGGCGGTCTCCGAATCCTCTACTTCAATCGAAGACGGTTGTTTCTCAGCAGATAAGATGCTGCTGAGTGGTGGGACGCCCACGGGGCTATCTAGAGTCTGAACCTCCTCTGTTTGGACTTCTTCTGCTTGGACCCCTTGGTCCACAGTTTTACCATGTTCAGTGGAGACTGCCTTCTCCACTGATGGTGTTTTCTTTGAAGACTCGGGCTTATCCCTCTACCGCAGAGGAGGCTCAGCAACCACAACCTCTGGCTCTGCCTCCGGCATAACCTTGTTGACTTTCTTCAGCTTCTTGGTTGGCGCCTTAGGAGTTGATTTCGGAGGGGACCTCTTCTTAGATGGTGTGGAGGTCTTTTGAGTTCCGGTCTTTGGGTCAGTGGGCTCTGAGCCGATCTGCTGAAGGGCCGCTGCACTGTTCTAGAATCTGACTTTCTTCACATTGAAGTATTGCTTGTCGGCGAAGGTGATGTTGTCAGATTCGCAGAAGTCTTCGATTATAATGGAAAGCTTCAGGCCATACAGAAGCTTCCCCTAGACGTTCAGCCTTTTGGATGTTTTGTCGAATTTGGCAGACTACGTTATGAATTCTCTAAGAAAGAATTCCGTCCAGTTGATCTTTGCTCTGTCATGGATGGTCATCATCAGCTGAATTTTCGGCATAGATACTTGATCGAAGGAGCCTGCCTGACTCGTCAGCAACTGAGTCACGACGTAGGCTAGAGCTCGGTATTATGGGAGCATGTCATTTTTGGGAAATGCAGCTCTGAAAGTTATTGGCTTCCCAAAGAATTCTGTGAGGTATTCGTCCATGAGATCATCCTTGTAAGCGACGGTGGTGAATCCTTCGTTCGGCAAGTTGAAGCTTCTCTGCAGAGCTTCACGGATGGATATCTGTTTGACTTCTATAGCAGTCCGTGAGGGATCGCCTACTGAGTGAACGACAAATCGGCCTCTGATGTCTCCGTCTACTGAGTTGGAATTCAGGTAGATCTCAATGACTTGATGCGGTAGGAATAACGTCGGCTTCCTTGTCAAGAATCCTTCAAGCCCTGTCTCCCGGAGGGCGAAGAAAATCTCTTCCATATAGTCCAAATCGCACGCGTCGAACTCCATAACTGGTTCACACCAGACTCAATCCTTTTCAAGGATCTCTTGCATATCAGACGGAGAAACGACAACATTTCCTGTCATTTTGTAATATCTGCAAATACAGTATAAGTTAGTATCCAAAGAGATATAAGAAAATTAACTCATACGATACTGAATGATCATTGAAAGTTACCAAAGGATTTTTCTGAGCAGTTTTAAAGGATAGATTGGGTAACGAGGTAGGAGATATCTCAGAAAAATAGGGTTCTTAAGATATTTGCAGAGTTGAAATGGCGTTTTCAAACGTTTGAATGCATATATATATCTTAAAGAAGATAACAGTTAAGTATCAAGGGTTCAGTTTGAACGCGCTTTTGAGATGGACGGCTAGGATTGAGTTTTATAAAATAGGCAATGATCATATTAGCCGCCTAAGTCAAAATACAGTTTTATATAGCCAAAGAAGTAACTTGATTCGACATGCATTTAATGCGTTGCAGACTTCAGCATGCTTTTACATAGAATGTCGTGTATTAAATGTAAACCGTTAATATTAAATGATAATTTCTAAGGCATTGAATACGATGTTGAATCTGAGTCATAAATGTACAGAACTGTTCTATTGGCTACTGAGTAGAGATAAGCAAACCTGTCAGCTGAACATCGTAGTCAGCTGATACCTCGTGTGGATGGTTGCTGAGTCTCTACGTACTGATTTTACTCAGTACTGAGAGTGAACGTTCCCCCTTACTGAATGCTCCTCTCCTGAATCCTCTTACTGACTGGAGTCAGTAGGGTCCAGAAGACCTAGCTCTCTGAATCTGGCTTCAGCTAGAGGCTTGGTCAATATATCAACCCTTTAATGGTCACTATGGATCTTTTCCATCCTGATATGCTTCTTTTCGACATGGTCACGAATGAAGTGCTGTCTTGTGTCCACGTGTTTGCATCTCGTATGCAGTACAGGATTCTGAGTGATTGCAATGGTACTGGTACTGTCGCAGAAAATCGGCACTTCATTCTGAATGACATCATAGTCGCGTAGCTGCTGTCTCAGCCAAAGGATTTGGGCGCAACAACTTTCGGCAGCCATGTATTCAGCTTCAGTAGTTGACGTCGCTACTGAATGCTTTTTCTTTGAAAACCATGAGATCAACTTACTGCCATGGAACTGACACGTTCCAGAAGTTGACTTTCGGTCAATTCTACATCCTGCATAGTCAGCATCAGAATAACCAGTTAGTTCAATATTATCATCAGCTGGATACCATAATCCCATGTCAGGTGTTCCTCTGAGATAGCGGAGAAGCTTCTTTGCTAAGTCCATGTGACTCTGCTTCAGATTCACCTAAAATCGAGTGCAGACACCTACAACATAAGTTATGTCAGGACGAGTAGCTGTTAAGTATAATAAAGAACCAATTATAACATGAAATTCAGTTTGGTCTACTGATACTCCCTCTTTATCAAGATCAATTTTCATGTTCGTGTTCATTGAGATCCTGATTGGTTTGCCGGATGTGCAACCGAATCTCTTGATGAGGTCTCGAGTGTATTTGCCTTGATTGATGAACGTTCCCTTCTCAGATTGTTTGACTTGAAAGCCGAGGAAATAGTTCATCTCTCCCATCATTGACATCTCGAACTTGTCCTTCATCATTTTCTCAAACTGCTGACACATGATGACGTTCTTCGAGCCGAAGATGATGTCATCTACGTAGATCTGCACAAGTAATATGTTGTCTTCCAGTCGAATGCTGAATAATGTGCGGTCTACTGTGCCCTTTTGAAAACCTTTCTGAAGAAGAAACTCAGATAGGGTATCGTACCAAGCCCTGGGTGCTTGTTTTAACCCATACAGAGCCTTTCTGAATCTATAAACTTGATGTCCTTGCTAAAAGCTGGGAGACTGTTCCACATATACTTCTTCTTTCAGTACGCCATTCAGGAAAGAAGACTTCACATCCATTTGACAGACTCTGAATCTTTGATGTGTTGCGTAGGCTAGGAATAGTCTGATTGCCTCCAATCTCACAACTGGAGCGAACGTTTCGTCGAAGTCTATTCCTTCAGCTTGACAGTAGCCTTTTGCCACGAGTCTTGCATTATTCCCTACTATGACGTTGTTTTCATCTCGCTTGTTCTTGAAGATCCATTTTGTTCCGATCACATGTTGATGCCAGGGTCTGTCAACAAGCTCCCAAACTTCATTTCTCGTAAATTGATTCAACTCCTCCTGCATGGCTATAATCCAATCAGCATCTTTCAGTGCGTCCTCAACTGACTGAGGTTCTTCAGTAGAGAAGAAGCAGGAATATAAGGCGCTTTCTCACTAACAGAATCTGGATCTTGTCTTTACGCTTGCTGAAGGATCTCCAAAAATTAAATCAGAAGTGTGAGCGTCCAGCCACGATCTACGATGTTGCAACTCTTCATCTGAAATTTTGTCAACATAGATAGTGGGTGAATTAGGCATTTCAGTTGTACTATTCTGAGATTGAAGCAATTCAGTTACAAGAGTGTGATCTACTGAGTCACCAGGTTCAGGGGCATTTAGCTCAGGAACATCATTAGTTCCCCCTGAATTATTATCCTCACTAGAGGTCTCAGTTACCACTTGGGTTTCTTCATCGACTTGAGTTACTTGGGATTGACTCTGTTCAGTAGAGTCAATCTGTTCAGCTACTTCTGCTGCTGGCTGAGATTCTATATACTTCTCTTCAGTTTCTTCATCTGAATCATCATTCCAACATAGCTGGATCTTTTCAACTTTATCTTTTAAGCAAACTCATTAAAAACAACATGAGGGCTTTCCTCCACGCAAAGGGTCCGATAGTTAAAGACTCTGAAGGCTTTGCAGACTCGGGAGTATCCTAAGAACACTCCCTGATCTGACTTGCTATCGAAAGTCTTCAGCTGATCTTTCCCATTATTGTGAATAAAGCACGAACACCAAAAAATATGGAAATAAGATAAAGAAGGCTTCCTGCCATTCCATAGTTCATATGCTGTCTTCTTATGCTGCTTTGTTAGTAAAGATCGGTTCTGAGTATAACATGCAGTATCAGTAGCTTCTGCCCAGAATTTGGTTGGGAGTCCTGAGTCTGCGAGTAGGGTTCTTGCTGCTTCTTTGAGTGTTCGATTCTTCCTCTCAGCAACCCCATTTTGTTGAGGCGTGCGCGCGGCAGACGTTTCATGCTCTATGCCTTCTGCTTTGTAGAACTCCTCCACCATGAAATTCAGGAACTCAGTTCCTCTGTCTGAACGTATCTTGACGATCTTGGTGTTCTTCTCGACACTGAGCCTTTTCAGAAGCCTTGGTAACTCTATTTTGACGTCAGACTTGTTGGCAATAAATATGACCCTAGTGTAGCATGAGTAGTCATCAATGACCACTAATGCATACTTCTTGCCTCTGATCGTCACCGGAGAGACTGGACCGAACAAATCCATATGTAGCAGCTGAAGGATTCCATCCGTAGAAGGAGATGGAACAGGTGGATTTTGATTCCTTGTTTGCTTTCGCTTCAGACATGCTTCACACTGAGTGTCTTTGCTGAATACTTCATTCGGCAGTCCTCTTGCTAGAGTGTTTCTAGCTAATTTGTTGAGCGTCTTGAAGTTGAGATGGTTGAGTCTTCTGTGCCAGAGCCATCTTGTTCTGTTGTCATTCTTCGCCAACAAACAAGCTTCAGGTTCAGCTGAGTTCCAATCAGCTACATAAATATTCTTTTTGCGCGAACCTGATAATACTGTTTTCCCTGTAGATTTATCAATGACATCACAGAAACCAGCGTAAAAAATCAGTCTATTCGAGTTATCACAAAATTGACTAACAGAGAGAAGATTATGCTGAAGTCCTTCAACATATGATACTCTTGGAACTGTTGCTGTTCCAATGCTGAGTGTTTCATAGCCTCTGGTATAGCCTTTTGTGTTGTCTCCAAACTCGATTCGGGGTCCTTCTTCAGTAGTATAATTCTTCAGCAGGTCCTTTTGGTATGTTATGGGTCTTGAGCATCCGCTGTCCACATACCAAGGGTCCTTGTGCACCTGCAAAAAAAAATTATATTTAGGTACCCTTTATTTTTTATTTTGGGTCCTTATATGTTAGTTTTGGAAACCCAAATCTGTCTCACGACCCTGGTGGTCTCAAACAGTTTCTTTCCACTCTTGTCAACATATTTGACCACTGGACTGGTCGATGCTGACTTCTGAGGCTTTTCAAGTTCAAGAGTCCTGATCTTCTGAGTGGGTGGACTGCTGACCTTTGCCTTCTGTACGACTTTCTTCTTCTTCTTCTGACCTCTGGATCCTCTCCTGACTATAGGATCATAGTAATATGACCCATACTGAGCTGGATGAGTCAGCTACGGAGGTCCATACTGATCAGCCCATTTTGCTTTGCCGGTTCCCCCTTAACTGAACTGGGGTGATCTGGTGCTGATCTTCTTGTCAGAGTGATGATAACTATGATGAGGTGCCTTCATCTTCTGTTTGTTCTTTGCTAGAGGGTTCAGTATGTCTGCATTGATGGTCTCCCCTTGAACAAACCTATCATCTAGCCGATTTTTTGAGCGTACGGGGGCAGATGAGGAGGCTCCATGGTTGAATCCAAGTCCCTCATTGCAATGCATTGGCTTGTTGCTTGCAAGCATAGCTTCAAGCTTCTTTTCAGTGCCCATGTACCGCTCTGTCATCAGGTTCCTTCAGACATCATCACTCTTCTTCAACAGTTCATGCTCGGTCTGAAGTCCTGACAACTCTTGCTTCAGTAGACTCAGTTCAGTATCTTTCTGAGTCAAGTCTTTGGTCAAAACTGAGATCTGATCTTCTTGATGCTGAGACTTGGCCATCAGAGAGTGTAACTCCTCCCTGAGTCTCAACACAAGTCCTTCTAACTCAGTAGCAACCTGACTTTCCTGAGAAAGTCTCTGATTCTCTACTATCAGGGTATCCAATTCCTGAAGAGTCTTACTGAGCTGCAGACTCATCTGAATCTGCTCGTTGAGTAGTTCTTCGTATGCAATCGCGACGTCCAGATTCTCATCTGCACCTGAAATAGTGTTGTGTGTGCAGTGTGAAGAGGAATTAAATGGTGCATGAGAGTTAACCTCATCCTCTTCTCCTTCCAGGAGACACTTTTCAGCGTCTTCTTCAGCTTCAAGCACTATGGCCATGAAAGCTGCTTTATTGTCTGATGAATCTATGAAGGAATCAACTTTATCTAAGTCGTCTGAGAGTTCACCGGCAATGTATGCTTGTCTCTTCTTGATGAACTTCTCCCTTCTTACTTTGCGTGCTGCTTTTTCGGCAGTACTGAGCTCAGGACAGTCATACTGATAGTGTCCTGGCTTCTTGCAGTTGTAGCAGGTTGTGATTCTTTCTTCCTTGCTCTCACTGTCTTTCGACTGAGCTGAATCCTCTTGTTTCCTGCATTCAGAAGTATGTGAGTTAGGATTGCGCTTAGGTATATATTCATTCTTACCCTTAGAGTCTCTGATGACACTTAAGAGCTTTCTGCGCCTCTCCTTTTCCTTCTGATACTTTACGGCATGCAGCGCGTACTTCTTGGCTAGATTTCCTTACCTGTACGTGTCACTTAGTGAAGGTTCAGCCTTGCTAGACGCCGGAGCTGCTGTGCTGACTGATGCTTTGAAGGCATGGTCGACTTGGGTGTCAGCTTCAGCTCGCTGCTTCCTTTGAGGTAAGCCAAACTCGAACTCCTCCGCTTTAAGTTCTGAAAAGATATGGTCAGGAGTAATAATATCTAAGTCAGAATAACGCAATAAAGTAGCAAAGGGGGTCTAGTTTCCGTCTGGCAGTGCCCTCAAAATCTTGAGATTCATCTCTCGGTTGGAGAATGTCTTTCCCAGCCCGTTGATAGAGTTCATCTGATCCGTGAATCTGACATTGAGATCTTCAATGGTGTCACCAGGCATGAGAGATAGTCTCTGTAGCTTCTGAAGTTCCAGCCAAAGTTTATTCGCTTTGATCTTCTGAGTCCCCCAACTCAGTAGCGCTAGAGCATCCCAGAGTTCTTTTGCGGACTTGCAGTCCTGAACTCTTCCGAGATAAAAATCACTCAGGGTGGTCAGTATGACATTTCTGGCGACGCGGTCTAAGTTGTGAAACTTTTTCTCCTCAGGGGTGAAGAGACTTCTATATTTGGAATCTTCTTCCCGGTCACCATTCCTCCTCCGTTTTTTGGATCCTGAGCTACGACGCTATCGATCATTGGAATGATAGGTCCGTCCTCCAGAACCTCTGTCATGCTATCGTGGAGAGAGGTCAGATGTGCCTCCATTCTGACCCACCATACACCATAGTTCTCTACTGAGAACATGGGTACCATCCTGATCCCTGACATATCAGACATGATAGATAGTGATATGAATGAAGAGTGATATGCAGTGAAAACGTTTTCCGGATCCGTTCAAGTAGACCAGTTTTAGAATAACAAGAGTCTTAAAGAACTTCGCTCTGATACCAATTGTTGGTCCTGAGAGCACATTCAGGTGTACAGGGGGGGGGGGTGAATACACCTAAAAACCGATTTCACAACTTAAACACGAATAGTCCTTTTCAGGAGGGTGTCGTACTGAACGAGTTCAGCAGACCAGATAAGCTGTTCTGAATCATGTGGAAGAGTGACTGACTCTACTGAGACCTGCTAGCTGACTTAGTGTCAGAATTCAATATTGTTCAGATAGAGTTCAGTAGTGCGGAAATGTGTAGGCCCAAATTCAGTAGAGTTAGGAAAACGTTTTTATCAAAAAAGTTTCAGTAGATTAGTGCAGTCTGTTAAGTTTGCTGAAACTCAGTTGAATGATTTAAAAGATATTTTCAGTATGAACGGTAAATCTATGCAACAATAAACTAAAGAACATAGAACACAAAGATTTTTAAAGTGGTTCGGATCTAACAATCCTACATCCACTGTCCCGAAAGATCAGGAGGCTATGTATTATACTGAGGTAGTCTCAGTCGGTTTGTACACTGGACAAACACTGGTCTTGAAATTTATACTGAGCAAGTCTCAGTTTACATGGTTATCAAACTAAGTGTTTGAAAAACTCTGCAACAGTTAAGGAGTCCTTTACAGTAAGGACCAGTTCAGAAGTGGACTCCTTCGTCTAAGCTATGGATTTAAACGGTTGAGCTTAGGTTAGAGGGATAGGGAACAAGGAAGTGGCTTCTAGAACGATGAACAGCTGAGTATAAGCTTTGGGTTCGTGTATCGTCACTTGGATACTAGAGGCTGTATGATTCTAATTGAGCTTGGTTCCCTATGAGCAGAAATGTAGTCTTTCGCCGGAGATTGTTTCTTCTAACTTCTTGCGTAAGACTTAGGCTTTTCGAATTGCTCGTTGAATGCTCTGTGTGTTCTTGTGTATGCGAAGATAGGTTGGTGAGCTTCAATTTGATTTTATCCCTCTATTTATAGAGCAGAGATTAGGATAGATCCATTGGAGACGACGATCCTTTGTCTCTCTCTTTTGGGTAGCTAACGGCTCTTTCGAAGTATGGTAGCAGTGTCCTTTCCCTCAATTTTTGGAAAGTTGTTGACTTGCAGCTTTAACAGATATAGGACAGGTGACTGGTTGTCATTGGTCGAGGTTCAGAAAGTGGTTGAGACAGAACAGACTTCAAGGAGATCTGAAGCTGACTTCTCTCTTCCTCGTATTGACTCTGCTGATTTGACTTTAAAGATCCTGACAGTCAGAAAAACTGTCTAGCCGTTGCTGAGTCTGATCTCTGATTCAGTAGCATGCTCCTGCTGAGTCGGTTCTACTGAAGACCAGCTCTGAGTTCAGTTAACTACTCCTGCTGAGTTCAGTTCTACTGACTCCTTTCAGTATACTGCTCATGCTGAGTCCAGTATCACTAAGTCTTCTACTTCTGGTGCTGAGGCAGATAATCTACTGAGTGCTTGAACCAGAGCAGAGTGTCTGCTGAGTCTGAAACCTCAGAGATAAAAACAGATTACAACAAAAGGTTCACCAATCAATATAGGGTTTTGGGATCTTCAAATCTTCAGTAAGTTTTCAAAGCACATGGCTACTAAGTTAATTGTCAACTGAGAAGATTGAATCATCTCCCAATGGTTTGTGCTGTTGCTGGGGACTGAAACATCACCCAACACCTATGATGAAAGCTGAGGCTTTGGCTGATCTGTTTGTTCGTCCGTGAAATTGCAGGACCTGCCATGGACTTACCAAGGATTTCTCCGATTAGACGAAAGGAGGAGGCAGGGTGTCGCATCTTCGGCGATACAGCCGAGGAAGCCCAGTAGAGATGGCTTCTAGATCTATTTCTCTCTATATTGGATCCGGTGAGAACGTTCCCTGTCCTTACCTTCATATTTTTTGCGTTATTATTATTGTAATCGTAGGCAGTTTGGATAAGATGTGGTGATGTGTGGTTGAAATGATTAATACATGCTCATATTTAGAAAATATGAACCATATCGATGGTGAGATTAATATAATATGAGATTTGAACATATTTCTTATGTATTTTGCCCAACCGTATAATACCCTAAGCATACGTATAAAAAATAAATTAAATATGGGTATTGTAATTATAGAAATACTAGTATTCCTGACCTAATTAGTTGGCCATCCCAATTAACACACAATTAAAGACTAGTCAAAATATTCGTGTCTAAACTATACTAGACAAGTCGCCTGGGATGGAGGGAGTATATTTTTATACAAATAACCAAAAAATAATTAGTGACGTCTTTCAACAAATCCACTTTTGCAATCTATGTGAATGACTAATTGCACGATTACGATAGCTAATTGGTTTTAGCCGAATTAAGATTTTGTTAAAGACACAAATCATTGTTGTCTGTTACGGTATTTTTGAATTAGAATAATTATCAATGTACAAATTAAAAATAAATTATTACTTCTAAAATCTGGACTTGGAATTATGTTAATTGACAATATATAAATTAAAAAAAATTAGTGCTTCCAAAATCTTCACTTTCAGTCTGCATCTATTTGAGTCCAATCATCAACCAATATCTGGACTACAAGTCAGTAACGAAAGTATAATCTGGACTACTAGTCAGCAACGGAAACACAGCCATTTAAAGCAAAAGCTGGACTCCCTGTCAGCAACGAAAGTATAAATCCTTCTAAATAATCCTTCTAAGAAACAAGAATTAATATTCTAGCTATGACTTTCTTGAGTGGCGATGAGGATTTTTATACAATCTCATCGTGTTCATTTTAAGCATATTTCTATCATTTTACATCTATTTTTAGCTTTTGTATTATTTGGAATCGAATACTTTCGATGGTTTTTGGTTTTGCAGGTTTCTTGCGCGTTTTGAGCATATTGGAGGTATTTGGCACCTTAAAAAAGGAAACCATGACCATTGATGAATTGTGGGCAAAGATGGAGTTGTTTGGATGAAGAATGAAGAAGATTAGAAGTCGGATATTGAAGAAACCGAATTTCGGAGGTCATGAAATAGTACAGTTGGGAAATTGCGAGGCCAACTGGTCTAACGATCTTAGAATCCGATATCCACTGTCCACATCGTACTTCTATGTGTTAGAAACATTGTGACAAAGTTTTGTGACTGTCCACATCGTACTTCTATGTGTTAGAAACATTGTGACAAAGTTTCGTGACGATCCAACGGTTATCGGAGGAGATATCGCGATTTTTGCAAGACTGGTCAATGTAGGGAATTGAGCTACGGAATGCCAAAGCCAAACACCTCGGACCGCGGTCCACATTTTGTGCTGGACCGCGGTCCCATGCTCTTGGCCCTTTCGAAACATTCAGACTGCGGTCTGCGTCTGTAAAGGCCCATGTCGCGATTTTTCGGCCTGAAAACGTAGATAAACATCCGAACATTATTCTTATGTACCACACACCATATTTTAGATATTTTCCACCCCCAAGAGAAGAGAAACACCCAAGGAATCCCTCCGTTGAAGATTCAAGACGAAGATTGAAGACTACAATCGAAGAAACATGTGCGAGTATCAATCTACGAAGTTCTAGGTTGTATAATTCCTTCTTAGTTTTGTATAGGATTTTTTATACTCCTTTTACATGGATACTTTTTGCATCTTTTGTGAATGTTTTCATACGAATATGAGTGGCTAAATCCCATTGTGTGGGGGTTTAGCATGATCTATATTTTTGATGAATTGATTCGAACCCTAGTTTTGGAATGAATGAATTATTTTGTTTCTTAATTGTAGAACTTGATTTTGATTTGTTTATGATTCTTTAATGTGATTGGACATTATCTTAGATAACTGTAGAGAATATAGGGAATAGGTAATACGGCAGATCATACCCGGTTATTTAGCCTTGCAATTAAGAGTCTAGATTGTCACCATTGGTTTGAGATAGTTTAGATGGTTCTTTAAATCCTTGTGCATGATACGGTCCTTAGGTTCATGATATGATTACTTGATTGACCCTTAGGATTATAAATTAGAGATATTCCGCCATCACACGGAATGCCTAGAGCCTTTGTGGATGAACCAACAAAAGAAACTCATAAATGCTAGCTGGAGAATGAGAACGAATTAATCATCTTAGGTACAGTAATTGTTAAACCTCCGAACTCTCCAAAAATCTTGAAACCACACCCATTAACCCACTTCGCTTTGTTTTATTGCTCATTTACTTTCTACTTTTAATTTAGTAGTTTTAAATAAACCAAACCAGTTTAGGACCAAGTAGATAGTGAAATAATTAGGATAATTAGAACTTAGCTAAGTCCTTGTGAGATCGATCGCAGGAGTTGCTAGATTAGGTACTATACCAATTTGTGCACTTGCGAGAATTATAATTTGTTCATCAAGTGGTCGGCATGCCGGTTGTAGTCCCAGAAGCTCTAGATGTTAATGCACGTGATATTTTTTTTAGAGGGTTCACAAACAAGATATTCCTCTGAATTCATCTGCAAATGAAGATCAATTTAGCAAAAAAAGTTTGCACTACAAGATGTTTTAGTTGAAGCATTTAAGACCTTACTTGCATGTATATATTTCCAGTACTCGTGCAATTTCCCATGCCGCTTCTAGCGACGACTCCGTTCCTTATAGTAATTGATCGATGTGAGGTTGAAACTACAAGTTGATTACCACTTGACTGCTCAATTTGTGTTGTAGTATTTCTCCGAGGCCTTCCAACTTTTATCTACAATAAATAAGATAAGACATTAGTAAAATAAATTAAATTATTTTCAAATCACTATAATTAGGTTACCTTTTCTGTACACTTCTCAACTGCCTCATTTTTGCAGGTTCTTTGATTGTGTCCTTTTTGCTGACATTTTTGGCATGTCATACGCCCTCCAACTCTTATCAACTTGGTTGGATTCTTGGGATCTGTCTCATGAGGATCTCTGACTCTCTTCTTCTTAGGCCTACCCAACATTTTTTCTTCATGAATGGTCGTTTATATGATACCCCTCTGCATCTGACCAAATTTTTTCATTCCTGACAGGTTCCAACCTAAAGTTGTATGCTTTCCTATATCTTTCAATGGTGTAATAATAATTTACATATGCAAATAGGTCCTCTTTCAAGTAGTGAATAGCAGAACAAGCATATACACACAAGATCCCTGTGATATCTCATATCCTACACGAACAAGACTTCTCCCAAATAATAACCACAAACTTATCTTCCATCCAGTCAACCTCAATTTTACCATCAAGTGCCGAACGCGTAGAACAATGCCTACTATAATATCTTATTTTTTTAAAGTTTTTTTATATAGCAGAGCATATCCTATCACTCATACCCTCAATTTGCATGATTTTCTTATATTGCATCTCCATCAATGGACACCTCATTTCTTCTAAAATATGAATCACATGCTTCCCCCTAGCATTTAATATCCACCCATTGAATGTTTCACTTATATTGTTATCTACCATATCACATCGAGGAAAAGAAGATATAAATGCCTTCAAATTTTTGTGTATCCCTCCTAATGAAATCTTCATATGTTGTAGCATCTTCTTGTTGGGATTTTGTATACTGGAAGCAACTTTTTTCCTCGTATACAATGTGCTTTTTCCTTTCACTATTTTACGCGCATGTTGGTCATTTATCTTGTACAAGAGTTAGATTGTGTAGTGTATTGTAGATAACAGAAGACTGAAAAATTGGTTGAACTAACAAGATATAAATAGTTATCACATCTGACACAACTTAAGGACAAGCTGTTGGTTTAAGTTGCAGTTTAGATAAGAACTGGCTTGTCTTGGTTGCTTGTCTATCCTGGTACACTGAAAGTGGTGTATTGATGGATCACAGTAAGATGTATTCTCCTAATTGACCTTCGTGGAGAACCAAAGATCTCAGAGACTTAATCTAGTCTTAAGCTTGATAAGATTTCAGCTGAGTGCATTTAACTATCTATCACTTTGACTTACTATAGTGAATGTCATCGCTACTGGATCTACGTATCTTGGGTGATAGTAGTTATTTGTAGCTTAGGCTGGTTGTCTGTTTCTTGCATTCATATACCTATTAATTGGATTGGTAATATCCCTGAGGAACTCGTAAGGATTAGCATACTAAACCTGGCCTCTTAATTAAGTTCAGCTGTGTTAATAAGGTCGACTGATACTAATCAGGAATATAATAAGATGTCAATTAATTTAAGTAGTCAGTGTGCTTAATTAATTAGCCTATATTTATTTCTTAAATAGGAGATCAATTAAATTTTAGATACAAGCCCATGCTCAAGTTGGGATAAATGGGTAAGTCAACATGAATTCACTAGTGTAATGAATATGTGTTATTAATTAATTTTGCTCTGGGCTATGCATAAATAATTGATTAATTTGAAGCCCAACTTTATTTCTTGTATTAGATCCCTAGTCTTTCCCAATTAGATGCCCAATATTTATTCTGATGTCTCGGGAATTACTATTAATAGATTAATGCATTTATATATTATTTAATAATATGAAAATTATTTTATTTGGAGTTAATTGGTTGGGCCAATTAATTGATAAATAGGTGACCCAGTTATTATTAATTATATTATAGCCTGATATTACTTCATTAGAAGCTCATTAGCAATATAATTACTAACGGGCTACAATTATAATATAATATTTATATACCTTATATTATAAAAGAATACATTCGTTCAGTTCAGAATTTACACACCATTATTTATTTAAAAAACGTATGTGCGAACATGTGAGTGCAGAACAGTCAAGACGCTTCATACACGAGCAAAAAATCAGAGGCTTTCCAAGAACACATGTAAAATTCGTCCTTCTAATCCTTCAATTAGTATCAGAGCCAGGTTTTAGACTTTGATTTTTTCTTTTTAGGAGCATGATTAGGGTTTTCATCATCATTATCAGGCATTTTTGTGTTTGGGGCGGCCTACGAACCACTGTTTTGAACCCGCTCTACCAGATTTCTCGTGAGAAAATCCACGAGTATATTATAAAGCCAATGTGTTTCATTTTTATGTAAATGTAATATATTTTGGTGCGACGGCCATGAAAAATGAGGCAACAACGAAAATCCCCAATCTCGCCGAAAATCCAAATTCGGCTAGGTTTTGCTGCATCTTGCAGCGGCGATTCCTGGCGCATCCGGTGTTGGTTTGGCAATCGTCTTGAACCAATTAGATTCCTCGTTTCACAAGCTTCGCATATATAGGTCGTATGGGATCATTTGATCTAGGATGCGACTGAAATCGACGTTAGATGTATGTTTAGCTCACCATGAATTTTTCCGACGATAAATTCCAAAATTGAGCGAAATTGATGAATGATTGCGGCCGGAATCCATTTTTGATATCTTACCATCTATTGTTTCCGATTTTACCAATCTACCCCTAACGGGTCCAACTAACTTCACAGAGTGGAAGAGATATCTTACCTTTCCAATAAATGCTCTTACAAGGTTCTATAAGAACTTCTATTTTAGGACTGCTATGTCTAAGATAGATATTACTCTGAGTAAGTTACTCAATTGTTTGGTAGCGGACAAAGAGGTTATGGGAAAGGGTAAGGGTGCACAAGTTTTAAACATCACTTGTAGCTCAAGGAATCCTCCAAAATGCGGAAACCAGAAAAGGAGCAGTAAGGGTGGTCAATTGAAGAAGAGCAGAGGGAGTAAAAAGACGGTCCTTACTGGCGGCATGCAGATGCCAAAGGAGAAAAGAAGGTTATTCAATTATGGTAAGAAAACTCACTAGAAGAATTATTATCCAGATGACAAGGCAAAACAGAAAGAGACGTGAGTCGCTCTTGCAACTAAGATTGTTCTAGTTTCCTCTTCTACCCACGAATGGGTACTGGATTCGGGTCCAACTAATCATGTTTGTTACACCTTGCAAGTTTCTTGCAGATAGGCAATTGAGCGAGGGCGATGTAGTAGTCTCTATGGGCAATGGATCGAAAGTTCCTGTAATTGCCATTGAAAATTTACATCTATCTTTTGATAGTTCTATTTTAGTAATTAAAGATGTTTTGTATGTGCCCGAGTTTAGGCGAAACATTATTTTTGTTTCAAAACTCTATATCATTGATGGTTATAAATCAAGTTTTGATAGTGTTGTTTCCAATAAATGTCGTCGTCGGGCCCAAACACATAGAAAAAGAAAATCTATCTATTACATGGCCCGAAAAAATATATCTCTTTGAAAAACGGAGCCCGGAGATGAAGAAACGAGACGAAGAAGGACGAAACTTGCTACCCAAGCAGGTTAGGGCTGACGTCATCATCTTCTTCAACAGCAAGACGCGCGCAGGAACCCGCCTCCGCCCCGCATAGGCGTGGGCAGCGCGACTGGGAGCGACGTCCCCGATCGCCCCACACCGTCGATCTGCGCCGCACACCGCTGCCACAAGCTGTAGGACCCGCCGCCGCCATCGCTGCCGAGATCTAGATCAGGAATGCGTCGGTGGCAGTTCTCCCTTCCCAACACGCCGCCATTGCCACCG
The DNA here is from genome assembly GCA_028984105.1 of Lavandula angustifolia. Lineage (NCBI taxonomy): Eukaryota > Viridiplantae > Streptophyta > Magnoliopsida > Lamiales > Lamiaceae > Lavandula > Lavandula angustifolia. Next base: position 15,153,174 of record CM054809.1, on the reverse strand, counting down.
CAGAATGCCGGGAACCCGACAACGAGCGCGCGCAGGCCGGGAGCCGTGAGATCCGAGCTAGATCTGGCTGGATCTATACAGCGCCGCCGCGGGCCGCCACGCTGCCGTCCACTGCCGCCGCCGAACCCTGTCAACAGCTCGCTAATGCTGCCAAGAACCATCTCCCACCATCCGATCCCGATGGGTAGATCCGATCGAGCTCAATTGCTCCTATCAAACTCGAAAAACCTAGGGTTTTGACCGATTCCAAACTTCGTGTTCTCGTCGTTGACAATGAAACAGATACATAATATTCACATTGGTTGTAGTCTACTCGTGGATTTATCTCACGAGATTACATATCCAGGATCAAAATAAGTGGCACACATGCCATCCCATAAATACGAACCCGACGATGACAAACAAGAAAATAAGGCATCCATACAATCGAAAAGAACACAGAGCTAGGAATCTAGCTCTGATACCAGTTGTAGGGAAAGAGTCTCATACCTAAGTGATCGTCTTAGAATATGATCTTTTCGACTCTGTCCAGAAAAGGTCTTCTGAACCGTTCCCGTGCCCAAGCTTCTAACTCCGGATGGACGGAGACGTACGAAAGTTCACGACAAAAACACTCGGACTCACTTTTTCTGGCACACACAACAAAGAAGCAAGTTCTGAGCAAATGGCCCCTTGCCCACTATTTATAGGGGCTTGGTGAAAACCCTTATTGGCTTTTGACCCCCAAGCGCATCCAATAGTGAAGGGGCCACTATACCATTACCAATTGTTTTGGTCCATTAAAGGGTCAAACAATTCCAGGTAATTAAGTGACGTAGTGAGTCTGAGAGAAAATATCGCATATGACTGGGCATATGTTTGGGCCAGACCAGGGACCTAATACAAGAAATAAAGCCGGGCCTCAAGTGAATTAATTTTCCATACACAGTCCAGAGTATTATTAATTCACAAACATAGATTCATTCCCCTAAAGAATCTATGTTGACTTACCCCTTTATCCCAAAAAGTTGAGTAGGACTTGTATTTTTAACTTCAGTTAACCCCCGTATTTAAGATATCGAATATCCATTAATTGATTAAATTTACTGACTACTTAATACAATTAATATCTTATCCTTGAGTAGTACCACTCGACCTTATTATCATACTTGAACTTAATCAACCTGCAGGGTTTAGCATGATAAACCTTTCGAGTTCCTCAAGGGGATATCATCAACCCTATAATGGGATACGGATGCATGATGCATATAACCAGTTTGAGCTACACGCAACAGCACTCACCCAAGATACAAAGATATATGGTCGTAATGACCCTCACCCATAGTAAGTTAAAGTGATAGCTAGTCGCGTGCACTCAGCTGAAATCTCATCAAGCTTAAGATCAGCTGAGTCTCCGAGGCCTTGGTTCTTCACCCAGGTCAGATAGAAGAACACATCTCACCTCGATCCATCAATACATAAAATGTATCAACATAGACAAGTGACCAAGACAAGTCACTTCTTATCTATGTTGCAGCCTAAACCGGTAACTTGTGCTAAAGTTGCCTCGAGTGTGATAACTGTTTATATCTCACTAGTTCAACCAATCACTACAGTCTTCTGTGATCTACAACACACTGTATGATCTAACTCACGTGAGATAAAGGACTAAATTGTGCAGTTATAATAATCAGATAGGAGAATAATAATAGTGGTAACATGAAACATTATATACAAGCAAAAACGTAGACTGCTTTCAGTATACAAACTCTACAGCTGCATTATTTAGGATTGCCATTGGGAACCGTAGATGTATTGGCGGATTGCTACGCATTAAGTGGAGTGGATGTGGTCTTAGGGTATGCATGGTTGCAGTCATTAGGACGCCGAACAAATGGAGTTCGACTATAAGGGTACAACCGTTAAGCTTATGGGGTGAGGGGCTAAAAGTCGATGGGCAGTGACTTTTTAGAACTTGAGTCGAATGGAGGACATAGAATTTAACGTGTTGGTGTTTGACTCCGCCTCTTCGTTGCTGGTTTCAAGCTGAGAGAAGGAGAGTGGAGAGAATGGAACATTATTGCAAGATTTATTTGAGGAGTACGCGGTGGTTTTTGGGGAGTCGGAAGGGTTTCCGCCTTTTCGTTCGGTGGATAATGTGATTCTTATAATGGAAGGAAAGGTCCGGTTTCAGTTCGGCCTTATCGGTATAGTGATGTCCAAAAGGATGACATTGAGAAGTTGGTAGGGGATATGCTTAAGGCGGGAATCATTCTTCCGAGCTCAAGTCCATGTTGGAGCCCGACTTTATTAGTCAAGAAGAAGGATGGAAGTTGGCGTTTTTGTGTGGACTATCGAGAACTCAATAAAGTTACGGTGCTTAACAAGTATCCCATACCCATGATTCAAGAAATGTTGGATGAATTGTCGGGAGCTAAAATAGTTTCCAAAACTGATCTAAGTGCGGGATACTATCAAATCAACCATGAATGATATGTTCCGCCCCGAAGGAAGATCTAAGTGCCGAGGAAGATTTTTCGAAGACTGCTTTCGGGACACATAGTGGATATTATGAGTTCATGGTTATACCTTTCGGACTCACCAACGCCCCGACCACTTTCCAGTCAACCATGAATGATATGTTCCGCCCTTATCTTCGTAAATTCGTCCTCATTTTTTTATGACATTTTGGTATACAGTTCTGATGGAAATATGAGAGTAAGAATTGATACCTTCCTCCGCGTATGTTGTTACAGCTTTGATTGTTGCTCCTCTTAATATCTTCTGATCTTTATCCCGACTTTTTTCTCCCTTTGGGTGCTAAGAGAACTTAAGAAAATAAGATTTCTGTCTCTCTCTCAAAAACGCGTATGCGCGTTAATGTCTATATATCTGTTCTGATTATGAACATAATACTAATATATATAGCTTCAAGAGCCAATATTATATTAATATTTATAGCCCATTAATTTAATTATATCCCTAATAGGCTTCTTCATAATTAGCCCATAATATAATTAATTAATCTATTGGGCTACTAATATTTATCAATTAATTGGTCCACCCAATTAATTCTAGATAAATAATATTACTAAATAATGTAAAATACATTAATATATTTATCAATTAATTGGTCCGACACACTACACAAATCTAACTTTTATACAAGATAAATGATTACATGTGCAAATATATATATATTTATCAGATAGGAGAATAAAATAGTGGTAAGGATAAAAACACATTGTATACAAGCATAAAAACTGCTTCCAGTATAAAAAATCCCAACAATTCTCCCACTTATACTAAAACAAACTTTTAGTATACAATGTGTCAGTTCTAGGTACAAACTAGTATTTAGGTATATATCCTATATATCACTCCTCTTCTCCCACTTATATCAAAAGTTTCTGCAGTCCTAAGTGGGGGACATCTCTACAACTCCTAAGCCACGAACATGCTTCTCGTAAGCCGGGAGTGGTAAGCTCTTTGTGAAAGGATTAGTCAAGTTGATTTCAGTTCCAATTTTGTCAATCACCACGTCACCTCGATTTACGAATTCTCGTATAATGTGGTACTTTCTATCTATGTGTTTAGACGCCTTGTGAGATCTGGTTTCCTTTGAATTTGCCACTGCACCCGAGTTATCACATTAAATCGTGATAGTCTTAGGCATGTTCTGAACTATATCAAGATCCTGGAGAAAATTCTTGAGCCAAACTGCCTCTTTCGAAGCCTCTGAAGCAACCACATACTCTGCTTCCATGGTTGAGTCCGCATTGCATTTCTGCTTTGCACTCCTCCATGAAATGGCTCCACCTCCCAAGGTAAACACATAACCCGAGGTCGACTTCTTCTCGTCTCTGTCAGCCTGGAAACCCGAGTCCGTATAACCCAAATGCACTAGACTGTCTGACTTGTAAACAATTCTATAATCCCTAGTTCGTTTAAGATACTTGAGAATATTTTTGACCGCAGTCCATTGCGCTTGTCCAGGATTAGACTGATATCTTGAGACCATGCCTACAACATATGAGATATCTGGTCTCGTACAAAGTATTGCATACATGAGACTACCGACAGCGGAAGCATATGGTACTAGCCTCATACTTTCTAACTCATCAGGTATTTTAGGGCACTGATTCTTAGATAGAAAAATGCCATGTCTGAAAGGTACCGAACCTCTCTTAGCATTTTGCATACTGAAACGAACAATAACAGTATCAATGTAGGATGCTTGTGACAAGCTTAACATCCTTTTCTGGCGATCTCGGATAACCTTGATCCCAAGGATGTAAGCAGCTTCACTTAAGTCCTTCATTTGAAACTGCTCGGATAACCACGTCTTTACGTCTGATAACACTTAAACATTGTTGCCACTGAGAAGGGTGTCATCTACATAAAATGCAAGAAACACCACTGATTCGTTAACACAAATACGATACACACACCTCGTTAGGACAGGATACAAATCCATAGGATTTGACTACCTCATCGAAAAGCTGGTGCTCTTCGCCCTCCTTCACATAACCATCTGATTCGTTAACACAAATACGGTACACACACCTTGCTTAAGTCCATAAATGTACTTCTTAAGCTTCTAAACTAGGTCCTCTTCGCCCTCCTTCACATAACCATCTGGTTGGTTCATGTAGATGTCTCTACCTTTTTCAAGGTGACCGTTTAGGAAGACGGTTTTGACATCCATTTGCCAAATCTCTAGGTTCATGTGATCTGCTATTGCAAGGAGAATCGGAATGGACTTGATCATTGCTACATGCGAACTTTCTGGGTAAAACCCTTTGCCATTCGCCTGGCCTTAAATGCCACGATCTCTCCATTCGGTCCTCTCTTTCTCTTGTATACCCACTAACTACCAATAGCCTTGCAGCCCTCAGGTAGTTCAATGATCTCGTATACATCCATATCAGTTATGGACTCAAATTCCTAGTCCATCGCGACTCACCATGAATCTGCATCTATATCTCCCACTGCTTCGTTGTAAGTCCAGGGATCCACGGTGTCTTGTTCATTTGTCGGGAGATGGTCCGACGTCTCCCCAGTGAACATATACCGATCAGGTGTAAATATCACCCTCCCACTATGTCGAAGAGTGCCAGGAGCTGTGTTAATAGATTGTGTAGTTGCTCGTGGAGCTCTATCTTGCACAACTGGCTCTGTGAGTGGATCTCGATCACCTTGTTATTCCTCAAGGATGATCTTGACTCGAGACTTGTAATTACTAATATAATCATCCTCTAAGAACCGAGCGTTAGTGCTAACAACGATCTTCTATTCTTTATGATCATAAAAGTATCCACTCTATGTTTCTTTCGGATACCCTATGAACAACATCACTTCTGATTGTGATTCCAATTTGTCGGCCTACCTATTTAGCACACAAGCAGGATAACCCCAAATCCTTAAGTGGTGCATACTGGGTTTTTGCCCGTTCCAAACCTCGAAAGGGCTCTTTTGTACCGACTTGGAAGACACACGGTTCAACAAGTATGCTGCAGTCTCTAGGGCATATCCCCAAAAGGAAACTGGCAAAGTTATATAACTCATCCTCGACCGAACCATCTCTAAGAGACTTCGGTTTATTCTCTCTGACACACCATTCTGCTGAGGCGTGCCCGGTGCTGTCAGTTGGGATGTAATCCCACATTCTGTCAAGTAGTCCTTGAACTTTTTGGATAGGTATTCCCTACCACGATCAGATCGTAGTATTTTGATTTCTTTACCTAGCTTCTTCTCCACTTCTACTTTGAATTCCTTAAAGGTTTCAAAGCAATCCAACTTGTGGCGAAGAAAGTAAACATATCCATACCTCGAGTAATCGTCAGTAAATGTGACGAAGTACTCATACCCTCCACGAGCTTGTGTAGACATAGATCCACACAAGTCAGAATGTATCAAACTTAATACTTCCGTGGCTTTATAACCCTTTGCCTTGAAAGGCCTAGTCATCATCTTTCCTTCCAACAGGTTTTGCAAGTTGGAAATGGTTCAACTTGGAGAGACTCCAATGATCCATATTCCACAAACCTTTGAGTCATGTTAAGATTGATGTGACCTAAACTTAAGTGCCATAGATAAGTTTGCTTTACCTTAGAAGACTCTTTCCTCTTCTTATGATTTGATGATGAGGAAGCAACATTAACAGAATTACACGGTTTACAAGTAATAGTATATAAAGATCCATTTAATGGTCCACCACAGATAAAATCATCGTCTTTCATGACATAAACTTCACTATCAAAATATGATTTATAAACATCCATGGTGTAGATTTTTGAAACAGAAATTATGTTTCGCCTAAACTCAGGCACATGTAAAACTTCTTTAAGTACTAAAACAGAACTATCAAAAGATAGATGTAAGTCTCCAATGACAATTGCAGGAACTTTCGATCCATTGCCCATTAAGACTAACACCTCGTCATTGCTCAATTGCATTTTCTGCAAGAAACCTTGCAAGGTGTAACAAATATGACCAGTTGCCCCCGAATCCACTACCCATTCGTGGGTAGAAGAGGAAACCAGAACAGTTTCAGTTACAAGAGCGACTCACGTCTCTTTCTGTTTTGCCTTGGCATCTGTATAATAACTCTTCCAGTGTCCATTCTTACCATAATTGAAGAACCTTCCTTTCTTCTTTGGCATTCACATGCCGTCGATAAGGACCGTCTTCTTACTCCCACTGCTCTTCTTGAATTGACCACCCTTTCTGCTCTTTTTCTGGTTTCCGCCTTTCGGAGGATTCTTTGAACTACTAGGGATATTCAAGACTTGAGCACTCTTGCCCTTTCCTATAACCTCTTTGACCACTACCAAAGATTTGAGTAACTTACTCATAGTATACTCGTTCTTATACAGAAGTTCTTATAGGACCTTTGCAGAGCATTTATTGGGAAGGTAAGATATCTCTTCCACTCTATGAAATTATTTAAAATTGTTAAACCCGTTAGGGTTTGGTTGGTGAGACTGTTTAGGAACTCAAAAAACATTCAAATAGACATAGCTGAAAAAATATAATTTAAGCATGTAAGAAAGTTATATTTGCACATAATTCGTAATTAACCATCATTGTAGCCTTTTGAAAAACCAATGATGTTAAATACTCGAATAGCCCTAGAGATCACACTCGCAAGCCACTCAAGTGGACGTTTACTTGTGTACCCCTAGACCAAGCTATATTTGTAGCTCTTTAAATCCAATCACGCCTAGGTTCTTAAGATGACTGAAATTAATAATTGGATATCTCTGGACCATGTCACTATTAATATTAAAACACGGGAAGGGACTTCTCAGGAAGTTGTACCCGCGGTGACATCTAAGCTTTGACCATTAATTGACCGAATTAACATAAAATTCTCGAAATTGACATACTTATTCGAACCATACCGCATTCAATTTGATTTAATTGGCCATCTTATTTAATTATTATCGGCTAGAGTACTCGTGTTTACTAGGCACGTAAGCCACTCAGGTGGACGTTTACGGCTTCGCTCCCACTACTCAATAATAATAATTAAATATTACTTTAGAAAACTCATCTCATAAAACTCGTGGTTCAAAAATACAAGCAAGCCACTCAGGTGGACGTTTACTTATATAATTGTTCCACTTTTGTGTAGGGTCCAATTAATGGAGGTACGGTTACATATTTAATTTCCAATTTAAATGGAATCCACTTAAATATTTAATTTATTATTTGCTTAGTCTTTTTCTTCAAAAGGTTCGCTTTGAATCATGCATATCCACATAATTCCTAAAGCATGCAATTTCTAAACGCACATAATAAAACTTGCTTGCGAAAATTAAAACATGCTTAATAACGACATAAATCCAATTTACATATTTTTCTAAGCACAATTAATCACATAATCGCATGCTAAAGCATAATAATAATAAATGCGCAAATAGGAAATTAAAACATCATTATCTAGCTTAAAAACACAGATAAAAATTAAATCTATCTATTACATAGCCCGAACAAAATACAGATCTTCGATATCTTGAAAAATCTATGAATTTGAAACCCGCATCGAAAATTGCATCGTCGCCACATCACCAGGGTGTCTACCACGTGTCAGACACATGGCAGACACATGTACGGTCTAGTCAGCAATGGCTGACATGGCGCGCTGACTCAGCCCGCCACGTCAGCATCTTCAACCTTGCAAAAATGCAGCAGCGGCCACTGCCGCCGCCACACCGTCGAAGGCGACCGGCTGCCGCCTTCCTGAAGCCGTCCAGAAGTCGCTGCCGGCGCCTTGACCTGCCCCGCCCGGCGCCGCCTAACGCTGCCGCTAGCAGCAGCACGAGTCAGAGCCTACGCATGGCTACCGCGCCCTCCACGGCCCGGCGCCGCCGTCTTCGTCTTCTCCTGCAGCCCCTAGGCCCGACCCATACGTCTGGGCGGCCTAATTCGTCACCTCCGTCTGGCATCCCGTCGCCGGTGAGCTTCGCCGTTTAAATTCGTACTCTCCGAGCCGCGATTCGATCAATTAAAAGAGGAGAAACATAATTGGAACACTCATGATCACCGTGTAACGGATTTCGGCCGAGATTAGTTCCTCAATTTTCCAAATTTCAAACGATTCATCGGAACGAATTCATGACGAGCAGCAAAATTCAGACGTCAATTCCGATCGCATTCGGGATTGGGTGACCCCTCATGACCTATCGACGCGAAGCTCGTAAGATGAGGAATCCATAGGTTCAACCCTAGCCCTTATCCATCCTTCCGCGCCGTCATGCCTCGATTTTCGTGCATCCGAACCAAAATACAGTATAAAAATAGTAGAATCACGTAACACATTTGTCCTATCAACTACTCGTGGATTTTCTCACAAGAAAAACGTTACAATAGGGTCAAAACAGTGGCTCGCAGGCCGCTCTAAACACGAATTATTACCCGATAACGACGGAATTAAACCCTAATCTTGCTTCTAACAGCAACAATCAGAGCCTAAACCAGGCTCTGGTACCAATTGAAGGAAGTAGGAGGTGAAGAACGATACCTTCCTCCTTCGTATGTTGTTGCAGCTTTGATTGTTGCTCGTGTGTCAGATCTTCTGATCTGTGTCCTGACCCTTTTCTCCCTCACGGTGGTAAGAGAACTGGAGAAAATAAGATTATCATCTCTCTCTCATTCACGCCGTGCGTGTATGAATATGTGTGTGTGTGTGTTATTGTTTATGAACAGAATACGAATTTATATAGGCTTCAAAAGATAATATAATATTAATATTTGTAGCCCATTAATTTAATTATATTCCTAATGGACTTCCACATAATTATCCCATAATATAATTAATTAATCCATTGGGCTACTAATATTTATTAATTAATTGGTTTGACCAATTAATTTCAGATAAATAACATTATTAAATAATGTAAAATTACATTAATCTAGTAATAATGATTTCTGAGAGACAATAAATAACTAGGCAACTAATTGGGCAAGATCAGGGATCTAATACAAGAAATAAAGTAGGGCCTCAAATTAATTAATTATCTATGCTCATCCCAGAGCAAAATTAATTAAGAAACACAGATTCATTCCACTAGAGAATCCGTACTGACTTACCCCTTTCTCCCAAATTGAGCAAGGGCTTGTATTTTAGACTTAATCGATCTTCGTATTTAAGATAGAAATATCCGTTAGTTAATTAAGCTCACTGACAACTTAAATTAATTAACATTTTATTATATTCCTGAGCAGTACCACTCGACCTTATTAACACTCCTTTCGAGTTCCCCAGGGGATATTATCAACCCATTTTACTAGGATACGGTTGCAAGATACAAGCAACCACCCTGAGCCACAAATAACTATTAACACCCAAGATACGTAGATCCGGTCGCGATGACGTTCACCATAGTAGGTCAAAGTGATAGATAGCCAAATGCATTCAGCTGAAGTCTTACCAAGCTTAAGACTAGCTAAGTCACCGAGATATTGGTTCTCCACTAAGGTCAGTTAGGAGAACACATCTCACTGTGATCCATCAATACACCACCTTAAGTGCACCAGTAAATACAAGCAGCTAAGACAAGCCACTTATCTAAACTGCAGCTTAAACCAACAACTTATCCTTAAGTTGTCTCAGCCGTGATAACTGTTTATATCTTGTCAGTTCAACCAATTTGTGTTGTGTTCTGTGATACTCGACACACTACACAAATCTAACTTTTATACAAGATAAAGGATAACATGTGCAAATATATATATATTTATCTAGATAGGAGAATAAAATAGTGGTAAGGACAAAAACACATTGTATACAAACATAAAAACTGCTTTAAATATATAAAATCCCAACAAAGAACACTGTGCTCTGATACCAATTGTTGGTCCTGAGACGTGGTTCAGGTGTGGGGGGTTGGGGGGGTTGAATACACCTGAATACAAATTTTTTTCTCAAACGCGAAGTCAGCTTTAGCTGAGTGTGCTACCGAACTGAGTCAGGTAGCCAAATATGGTTCAGATCGCGTGGGCAGAAAATCTTCTACTGAGTTCAACTCTACTGACTTGATTCAGTCGAACAGTCGTTCAGTATCAGAGTGTATCTGGAAATGTAGGCCCTATTAAAACGTCTCGGTTAGAAAACACCAGTTTTTATGCTGACTTTTATGAAGTACGGTTTGTATGCAGTATGACCAGTTAAGGAAAACAGTAAATCAACACATCAATTTTTAAAGTGGTTCGGACACACTGGATTCTACGTCCACTGTCCTGACCAAAGCAGGATACTAGTTATATTTATACTGAGAAAGTCACAGTTGGTCTTTTCACTGGACAGACGCAAACCTTGAAGTTTATACTGAGCAAGTTCTTAGTGATCTGTCCGCGAGACAAATTCTCTACTTAAAGTCGTAGTGACTTTTACAAGGGTTCTAACTCGAACAAGAACGGTTCACCAGGATGTGAACTTCCTCAAGGTTTCTAAGCTAAAGATATTACAATGAGATTGCTTAGATATGAGAAGGGGAACAAAATAAAACTCTAAGTGATGAACTAATAGGTGTTCTTCAATGGACGACAGTTCTTCACTGGATTCAGCTTTGAGATTGCTAAGAGTTTGTGCTTAGATAGCTTTGGTTCCTGGTGTCCTCTCTGTATGGTGACTTCTCTTATTTATAGTCGTCAATGGTGAATAGATCCGTTGGAGGGAGGTCTAGCCACGTGTTGATACGACAAGGAAAATGGCTCCTTTAATTTGAACATTGTTGAGTAGGTACACTGTAGAGATTCTCCTCTTTTTCAGTTTCAGAGCAGCTTTTGTCAGAGTAGATGGTCACTGTCGGTTCCTTATTGGTTGAGGTAGATGGGTAGTTGAGACTTGTCAAACATCAAGGTTGACTTCCTCTGAATCCTTGGACATGCAACTGAAGTGTCTTTCCTACTGACGCCCTTCTGAGCATTCAGTGCATGGGCACGAATTTCTGGGCAGATTCAGCTAGAGGTTGCTGTCCAACTGACTTCTTCAATCCTGAGTTCTTCAGCTGAGTGAGGTCTCCTATTGAATCCTGCAGCTACTGAACTCTGTCCTATTGAGTTCTAACAACTGAACTCTACTACGCTTATCGATACGAAGGTACCATATTCACCTAGGGTTTTGGGATCTATCAAATCTATCATGACTATCAGATCTATAGATTCATCTATTGAATCCTTATCCCAACAGCGAGCATTTGAGGTGCGTTAACATCTGCCCCTATCTTAGCTATGCCAACTTTCAATAAGGAGATCGTCGTGGAGTACGACACATCATGTTTTAATGAAAGAATGATGTCATGTGGCTTATTTTAGTAAATCCATGTCTCCGCTAAATATGGGAAAATCAGCGAATGAGTGGGAGCTTATGGGGTTGGTTATGGTTATTCTTCACTAGAGACCGTATTTAGTGGGAAGTCATTTTAAGGTGATTACGGATCATCATAGTTTGAAGCATTTGTTGAACCAAAAGATTGTGACACCGGCGTAGCAGAACTGTGTCACCAAACTACTTGGCTATGATTTTGAAATTATTTATCACTGTGGGAGTTCAAATGTGGCGGCTGATGTTTATCTCGGAGGCACGAGGGAGGGGGAGAATTTTAACAGTTGAGCGCAGTTCATTGGGGTAGTTGGGCGGATGTGGTTAGTGACCAACAGGCTCATCCGGAATTGTGGCGCATTATTGAGGGTTTGTGCGAGGATCCAGAGGCGCAACGCGGGTTCATCCTTGATACCGGCTGCTCCATAAAAGGCGACTTATGCTACCTTGCTTGTCAAGCTAGATTCTTGTTGGTCCTGAGTCAAATGTTCAGGTGTAGAGGGGGGGGGGGAGAGGTTAATACACCTGAAAACCTTTTTCTCAAACTTGAACGCGAACAGTCCGATTTATGGTGAATGTGCACTGAATGAATTCAGTAGACCAGACAAGCTGTTATAGATCGCGTGGACAGAGTGACTGACTGTACCGAAGTCTGCTAGCTGACTGATGTCAGAATTCAGTACCGTTCAGTAGAAGTTCAGTAGCGTGCGAAATTGTGTAGGCCCGATTCAGTTTGGTTTGAAAATGTTTTTTACTAAAATGTTTTAGTAGATTAGTGCACTCAATTAAGCTTTTTACTGAAACTCTCTTGAATGATTTTGTAAACAGTTTTCTGAATGAACTGTAAACCAATGCAACAGTAAAATGACACAACGACTTTTTAAAGTGGTTCGGATATCCAAAATCCTACGTTCACTGTCCTGAACAAGGCAGGAGGCTATTTTATTATACCGAGTTAATCTCAGTTGTTTGTACATAGGACAAACACAACCTTGTGATTATACTGAGCAAGTCTCAATTTACAAAGTCAAACAAAAATATGTTTGAATGTTTCTCCAACGATGAAGGAGTTCTTAACTGTTGGGTGATGATTTTATCCTTAGCACTGTTATACTTAGTCGGAAATGATTCTGTCTTCTGCACTGACCGTAAGCTCAGTAGCCCCGTGCTCTGTACCTCTCTGAAGATTTGAAGATCCCAAAACCCTATCTTGATTGATGAACCATTCCCGTGTAATTGTTATGTCTCTGAGGTTTCAGACTCAGTAGACACTCTGCTCTAGTTAAGGCGGTCAGTAGCTTATCAGCCTCAGCACCAGAAGTAGAAGACTCAGTATTTACTGGACTCGGCGAGAGCAAGATATGCGAAGGAGTCAGTAGAACTGAACTCAGCAGGAGTAGTTCATTGAACTCAGAGCTGACCATCAGTAGAGTACATTCAGCTGTCTCTCTACTGAATGAGGATCAGACTCAGCAACGGCAGATAGTCTTCTGAACTGTCAGACACTTTTTGAATATACAATCAGTATTGTCAAGTACGAGGAAAAGAGAAGTCAGCTTCAGTATGCCTCGAAGTCTGTTCCGTCTCAACCACTCCATAATCCTCGACAAATGACAAGTATACACGTGTCTCTACATACTAAAGCTGCAAGTCAACATATTTCTAGAAAAGGAGGGAAAGGACACTGTTACATCCTTCAAAAAGAGCCGTTAGCTACCAAAAGAGAGAGAGAAAGGAAGATCGTCTCCAACGGATCTTTTCCAATCTCTGCTCTATAAATAGAGGGACATTTCAAGAGAAAAGAGAGAGAGAATGCGCATAAGCTTAACGACGAAAAAAAACACAAGCATTCAAACGAGCTAGAACCAGAAAACCCTAAGTCTTCCGCAAGAACTTGAAGATCTATCTCCGGTGAAAGACTACCTTCTCAGCTCATAGGGAACCAAGCTAAACTGTTAGAAGAGCCTCTAGTATCCAAATCGACGATACACGAACCTAAAGCTTATTTCAGCTGTTCGTCGATCTAGAAGCCACTCTCTCATTCCCTATCCCTCTAACCCTAAGCTCAACATAATATACTTATAGCTTAGACGAAGAAGTTCATATTTGAACCCAATCCTTATTGTAAAAGGACTCCTTCATAGTTGCAGAAGTTTGTCAAACACTTTAGTTTGATGCCTTTGTAAACTGGGACTTGCTCAGTATAATCCCCAAGCCAGGGCTTTGTCCTATGCACAAGCTGACTGAGACTAACTCAGTATAACAAATAGCCTCCTGAACTTTTCGAGACAGTGGACGTAGGATCGATTGATATCCGAACCACTTTAAAAATCTGTGTCTTGTTATTGCTTTCTGATTACTATTGCATTGATTTTACTATTCATACTGAAAACCTACTTTAAAATCATACAACTGTCTCAGCATACTGAAGTGTCTATTTACTGAACTGAGACTTGCTAAAACGGTTTTTCCACTTAACTGATTTGGGCCTACACTTTTCCGCACCGCTGAACTCTACCTGTTTGATACTGAATTCTGACTCAGTCAGCTAGCAGATCTCAGTAGAGTCAGATTCTTTGCCACACACGATTAAGAACAGCTATTTGGTCTGCTGAATTATTTCAGTACGGCACTTTCCTGAACAGGACTGTTCGTGTTCGAAGTTGAGAAAATCGGAGTCAGGTGTATTCACCCCCCCTCTACACCTGACCATACACTCGGGACCAACAATTGGTATCAGAGCGCACGGTGTTCAACTAACCACCTGAGTTCTATAAGACTCTCGTCGTTCTGAAACTGGTCTACTTGAACGGATCCGGAAAATCATTTTCACTGCATATCACTCTACATTCATATCATTATTCTTCATGGCTGATATGTCAGGTATAAGGATGGTACCTATGTTCTCAGTAGAGAACTATGGGGTATGGCGGGTCAGGATGGAAGCACATCTGACCTCCCTCCATGATAATATGACTTAAGTACTTGAGGAAGGGCCTATCGTTCCTATGATCGACAGCTTCGTGACTCAGGATGCAGCTGCTGGAGGAGGAATGGTGACCGGGAAGAAGATTCCCAAAGACAGAAGTCTCTTCACTCCTGAGGAGAAGAAACTTCATAACTTAGACCGTGTCGCCAGAAACGCTATACTAACCACCTTAAGTGATTCGTATCTTGGCAGGGTTCAGGAATTCAAAACTGCAAAGGAGCTCTGGGACGCTCTAGCGCTACTGAGTCGGGGGACTCAGAAGATAAAAGCTAACAAACTAGCGATGGAACTCCAAAAGCTGGAAAATTTGTCTCTCATGCCTGGTGACAAAATAGAAGATCTAAATGTCAGATTCACGAATCTGATGAACTCCATCAACGGGCTGGGAAAGACATTCAGCAACCGAGAGATGAATCTCAAGATACTGAGGCCACTGCCGGACGGACACTGGACACCTTTTGCCAGTTTATTGCGTCATTCTGATTTTGATGTTGTCTCTCCTGACCATATCTTTTCAGAACTTCAGGCAGAAGAGTTTGAGTTCGACAGACCTCAACGAAAGCAAAGAGCTGAAGCTGACAAAACAATTGACCATGCCTTCAAAGCATCAGTCAGCGCAGCATCTCCCGCGACGAGCAAGACAACGAGTAAGACTGAACCTTCACTCAACGACTTACAAGAAGGAAGTCTCGCTCAGAAGTACGCGCTGTCGCCGTGAAGTATTAGAAGGAGAAGGAGAGGCATAGAAAACTGACTAAAGCATACCGAGACACAAAAGGTAAGTCAGATTATACGCCAAAACGCACTCCTGACTCACAATCCCTCGAATGCGAAAGAAGGATGACTCAAAGCACCATCAAAGGATAGCGAAAACAAAGAAGAAAGAGTCATCGCTTGCTACAACTGCAAAAAGCCAAGACATTATCAATATGACTGTCTTGAGCTCAGTAGTGCTGAACGCGCAGCACGCAAGGCAAGGAGAGAGAAATTCGCCAAAAAGAGACAATCTTATATTGCAGGCGAAATCTCAGACGACTCAGAAGAAGTCGACTCCTTCATGGATTCATCGGATGATAAAGCAGCTTTTATGGCCTTAGAGCTTGAAGCTGAAGAAGCTACTGAAAAGTGCCTAATGGCGGGGAGAAGAGGATGAGGTAAATTCTCATGAACCACTTAACTCCTCTTCACACCGCACACACGAAACTATTTCAAAGTGCGAGATGAGAATTTGGACGTTGCTACCACTTATGAAGAAGCTGTTAGACGAACAAATTCGGATGAGTCTGCAGCTCGGTAAGACTCTTCGGGAATTAGATACCCCGAAAGTGGAGAATCCGAGACTTTCTCGGGAGAGTCGGCCGCTATCGAAGCCGAAGGACTTGTGTTGAGACTCGGGGAGGAGATAAACTCTCCCGATGGCCAAGTCTCAGCATCAAGAAGATCGAATTTCAGTTTTGACCAATGACTTGACTCGAGAAAGATACTCGAACCGAGTCTATCGAAGCAAGAACTGTCGGGACTTCGGACCAAGCACGACATCCGAAAAAGAGTGATGATGTCCGGAAGAGCCTCGATGACCGAGCGTTACATGGGCGCCGAAAAGAAGCCGGAGGCTATGCTTGCAAGCAACAAGCCCAAGCACCGTAAGGAAGGACTTGGTTTCAACCGAGAAGCTTCCTCATCTACCCCCGTACACTCGAAGTGCGTCTAACCGATAGGTTTGTTCGAGGGGAAACAATCAATACAAATGTTCCGAACCCCTCAAGCAAAGAACAAACAAAAGATGAAAGCACCTCATCCTACGCATCGGCATTCGACCGGAAGATCGGTACCAAGACACCCCGGTTCCACCAAGGGGGAACTAGCAGAGTTAAGTGGGCTGATCAGTATGGACCACCTCAGTTGACACATCCAGCTCAGTATGGGTCATATTACTATGATCCTATAGTCAGAAGAGGTTCCAAGAGTCAGAAAAAGAAGAAAATCGCACAAAAGGCAAAGGTCGGCGATCCACCGGCTCGGAAGATCCGGACTCCCGAACCCGAACAACTCTAAGAAGTCGGCTTTGACCGACCCAGTGGTCAAGTATGTTGACTCAAGTGGAAAGAAACTGTCTGAAACCACCAGGGTTGTTAGACAGATTTGGGTTACTAAAACTAACATCTAAGGACCCAAAAACAAAATAAAGGGTACCTGAATATAATCCTTAGGGAAAACAATGTTATCAGGTTCGCGTAAAAAGAATATATATGTAGCTGACTGGAACTCAGCAGAACCTGAAGCTTGTCTGTTGGCGAAGAACGACAACCGTACAGGATGGCTTTGGCATAGGAGACTCAGCCACCTCAACTTCAAAACGCTCAACAAACTAGCAAGCAACACTCTAGCAAGAGGACTGCCGAATGAAGTATTCAGCAAAGACACTCAGTGTTAAGCATGTCTGAAGGGAAAGCAAACAAGGAATCAAAATCCACCTGTTCCATCTCCTTCCACTGATGGAATCCTTCAGCTGCTACATATGGATTTGTTCGGTCCAGTCTCGCCAGTGACGATCAGAGGCAAGAAGTTTGCTTTAGTGGTCATCGATGACTACTCGCGCTACACATGGGTCATATTCATTGCCAACAAGTCTGACGTCAAAACAGAGTTACCAACGCTTTTGAAAAAGCTCAGTGTCGAGAAGAACACCAAGATAATCAAAATTTGTTCTGACAGAGGAACTGAGTTCCTTAATTCCATGGTAGAGGAGTTCTGCAAAACCGAAGGGATTGAGCATGAGACATCTGCTGCGCGCACCCCTCAGCAGAACGGGGTTGCTGAACGAAAGAATCACACACTCAAAGAAGCAACAAGAACTCTACTCGCAGACTCAGGACTCCCAACCAAATTCTGGGCAGAAGCAACTGACACTGCATATTATACTCAGAACCGATCTCTACTGACAAAGCAGCATAAGAGAACACCATATGAACTACGGAACGACAGGAAGCCCTCTTTATCTTATTTCCATATCTTTGGTTGTTCGTGCTTTATTCACAATAATGGGAAAGATCAGCTGAAAACTTTTGATAGCAAGTCAGATCAGGGAGTATTCTTAGGATACTCTCGAGTCAGCAAAGCTTTCAGTGTATTCAACTATCGGACCCTTTGCGTGGAAGAAAGCCCTCATGTTGTTTTTAATGAGTTTGCTACTGAAGACAGGAGCAATAACTCTAAGTCTGAATCTGAGGACATCAGTACGCAGCTACAGGATCTGAACCTAAAAGACAAACCTGAAAGGATCCTGCTTTGTTAGGATGATGATTCAGATGAAGAAACTGAAGATAAGCCTACTGAATCTGAACCAGCAACGCAAGTAGCTGAACAGATTGACTCTCCCGAACGAGTCAATCCCGGTGTAACTCGAGTCGATGAAGAAACCTTAGAGGTAACCGAGA
Source organism: Lavandula angustifolia (assembly GCA_028984105.1). NCBI lineage: Eukaryota > Viridiplantae > Streptophyta > Magnoliopsida > Lamiales > Lamiaceae > Lavandula > Lavandula angustifolia. The sequence continues at coordinate 15,134,939 of CM054809.1, read as the reverse complement.
CCACTATCGAGAATAACAACTCGGGGGGGAACATCTATTAATGTTCCTGAGCTGAATGCCCCTGAACCTGGAAACTTAGTAGATCACACTCTCATTATTGAATTGCTTCAATCTCAGAATAGTACAACTGAAATGCCTAACTCACCTACTATCTGTGTTGATCAAATTTCAGATGAAGAGCTGAAACATCGTAGATCGTGGCTAGATGCTCACACTCCTGATCTAATCATTGGAGATCCTTCAGCAAAAGTCAAGACAAGATCCAGATTCTATCAAGGAGAAAACGCATTATATTGCTGCTTCTTGTCTACTGAAGAGCCTCAGACGATTGAGGATGCACTTAAAGATGCTGACTGGATCATAGCTATGCAGGAGGTGCTGAATCAGTTCACGAGAAACGAAATTTGGGAGCTTGTTGACAGACCCCGGTATCAACACGTCATTGGAACAAAATGGGTCTTCAAGAACAAGCGAGATGAAAACAACGTTATAGTAAGGAACAAAGAAAGCTCGTGGCGAAAGGCTACTGTCAAGCTGAGGGAATAGATTTCGATAAGACATTCGCTCCAGTTGCAAGATTGGAGGCAATCAGACTATTCCTAGCCTACGCAACACATCAAAGATTCAGAGTCTATCAAATGGATGTGAAGTCTGCGTTCCTGAACGGCGTACTGAAAGAAGAAGTCTATGTAGAACAACCGCCCGGCTTTCAGCAGGGACATCAGGTTTATAGACTCAGAAAGGCTCTATATGGGTTAAAACAAGCACCCAGGGCTTGGTACGATACCCTGTCAGAGTTTCTTCTTCAGAAAGGTTTTCAGAAAGGCATAGTAGATCGCACGCTGTTCAGCATTCGACTGGAAGACAACTTATTACTCGTGCAGATCTATGTAGACGACATTATCTTCGGATCAAAGAACGTCGTCATGTGTCAGCAGTTTGAGAAAATGATGAAGGACAAGTTCGAGATGTCAATGATGGGTGAAATGAACAATTTCCTCGGCTTTCAAGTCAAACAATCTGAAAAGGGAACGTTCATTAACCAAGGCAAATACACTCGAGACCTCATCAAAAGATTCGGTTGCACATCCGGCAAACCTATCAAGATCCCGATGAACACGAATATGAAAATCGATCTTGATAAAGAGGGAGTATCAGTAGACCAAACTGAATTTCGTGCAATAATTGGTTCCTTATTATATCTAACAGCTACTCGTCCTGACATAACTTATACTGTAGGTGTCTGCGCTCGATTTCAGGCGAATCCTAAGCAGAGCCACATGGACTCAGCAAAGAAGATTCTCCGCTACCTCAGAGGCACACCTGACATAGGTTTATGGTATCCGATGATGATAATATTGAACTAAGCGGCTATTCGATGCCGACTATGCGGGATGTAGAATTGACCGAAAATCAACTTCGGGGAACTTGTCGGTTCCTAGAGCAAGTAAGCCGATCTCATGGTTTTCAAAGAAGCAGCACTCAGTAGCCACGTCAACTACTGAAGCTGAATACATGGCTGCCGGAAGTTGTTGCGCCCAAATCCTTTGGCTGAGACAGCCGCTAAGAGACTATGACGTCATTCAGAATGAAGTGCCGATATTCTGCGACAGTACCAGTGCTATTGCAATCACTTAGAACCCTGTACTTCACACGAGATGCAAGCACTTGGACATTAGGCATCACTGCATTCGTGACCATGTCGAAAAGAAGGATATCAGGATAGAAAAGATCCATACTGACAAACAAAGGGCTGATATTCTGACCAAGCCTCTAGCTGAATCCAGATTCAAAGACCTTTCAGTAGAGCTAGGTCTGCTGGACCCTACTGACCCCAGTCAGTAAGAGTCTTCAAGAGAGGACCATTTCAGTAAGGGGGAATGTTCACTCTCAGTATTGAGTATAACCAGTACGTAGAGAATCAGCAACCATCTACATGAGGTATCAGCTGACTACTATGTTCAGCTGACAGGTTTGCATATCTCTATTCAGTAGCAACTAATAGAACAGTATTCTGCACTTATAATTCAGATTCAGCATGGTATTAATTATCTTAAAATTTGTCATTTAATGAAAACGACTCTCATTTAATGCACAACATTCTATGCATAAGTATGCTGAATTCTGCCACGCATTTAATGCATGTCCTCTCATAGTTACTACTTAGGGAAATTACAACTGGCTTTGACTTAGGCGGCTACTGTGATCATTACCTTCTTTATAATATCCAATCTTAACCGTCCATATCATAAAGCAGATTTAAATTTGGCCTTTGATTGAAAATCGTTCACCTTCACGTTAGATATATATTTTCGATCATATCTTAGAAACCGCCATTAGTATATCTTCAAATTCTTGCTCCGTAAATTCTGAGATCTCAAGCAATCCTTTACTTGCTTCTTATCTTCTCTACTCTCAGAATTTTATCGGTATGATTATTAAATCTATTACTATACTTCATTATCTCCTTTCAGTATCGCCATACTAACTGTTTTATGAACAAACGATACTGATAATCTTTTCTTGTGATAGATAAAATGGCAAATCTTTCTCTCGTCTCCCCAGGGAACATGCAGGAAATCTTAGACAAAGACCATGTCTGGTGCGAACCAGTCATGGAGTTTGACGCCTGCGACCTTGACTTCATGGACGAGATTTTCTCGTATCTGAGAGCGTCTGGGTTGGAGCAGTTCCTCTCAAGGAAGCCTACCTTCTTCCTTCCTCGGCAGGTGTCTCAGATATACCTCAACTCAGATTCGATATCTGGAGACATCATTGGAAGTTTTGCCGTCCACTCCATAGGCGATGCCTCTATGCAACTGAAGCGGATCTCAATTAAAGAAGCACTGAGAAGAAGCTTCGCTTTGCCTGCTGAAGGAGTTAGCCATGTTGGCTACAACGATGACAGGATTGACGACTATCTATCTATATTCTGCGGAAAGCCTACCACATTCAGAGCGGCCTTCCCAAAGAACAGTATGCTGCCCCAGTTCCGTGCACTAGCTTATATAGTCACGCAGCTACTGACAAACCAAGCGGGTTCATTCGATCAAGTATCGAGACCCAAGATCCAGCTCATGATGGCAATATATGACAAAGCAAAAATCAACTGGACGGAGTTCTTTCTCCGAGAGTTCATGGTTCAAGCTGCCAAATTTGATAAGGCAACGTGCTACCTGACAGTAAAAGGCAAGCTGCTATATGGACTGAAGCTGTCCATCATGATATAAGATATATGTGGAGATGACCAGATTACCTTTGAGGACAAGGTATACTTTAATGTAAAGAAGATCAGGTTCCACAACAGAACAGCTACTCTTCAGCAGATCGGTTCAGGACCGTCGCTTCAGCAAACCACGCCTACCAAGAAGAGGTCTCCTCTAGCGAAAATTTCTAAGACATCGGCTAAGCGTCTGAAGAGAGCCATCGCTGATGTCCCTACTGAATCCGAGGCTGTACCGGAGGAAACTACTGAATAACCAACTGCTGAACAGGCTACAGAACATGCTACTAAACAACCTACTCAGCCTATGCAGCTAATAGATGAGTCAGAGTCCTCCGAGGAGACTCATTCGGTGGAGAAGGCTGTCTCTACTAAACAGACTCAAGAAGTGGATCAAGGGGTTCCAGCTGAACCTAGCCAGGGTTCCAGCTGAACCTAGCCAGAGTGCTGATATACAAACTCTGGAAAGCCCGCTTGATATTCCACCACTCAGCACTTTGCCATTTGCTGAAAAACAGACGTCCGCCATAGATCTTGACGACTCAGAAACGACGTCTGAGCAAGAATCAATCGGAATGGAAGCCTCAGCACTCAGATCTCAAGCATTCCGAGAGATAGCTGACCAAATACAGGAGATCGCTGGCCACAAGACTTGGTGTTAATTGCTAGACAGGCCAGGCTCCACATGCTCCTAAGGTTCCAGGAGTGGCACCCACAGCTTCGTCTCATCCTTCACTACTCCTGTGACCAATTACATCAGGAGGAGCAGCACCTAAGGTAGCAGATAGGCTACTCCAGGCCTGCTGACCTAGGTAACTTCGATGATCTAAGGGCCGCGATGCTGGCCTTGCTTCACGATAGGCAACAGACTTCAGGCTCAGCCCCCTTAGATGGGTCTGACCACGACGGTCAGGACCCACCCCATGATTCAGGCCCTGGGAAGCCTGATGAGGGAGTACCCTAGGAAAAGGATACACCTACTGAAACTTCTGATCTACCGCTCAGTATCCTTGGGTCCGTGAAGTCGGCGGCTGGTACTTCAACGTCTGCAGAGCCTGCTCAGCTCTTGCTAACATCTCAGTTTGAAGTAGTGCCCAGCCCCAAAGGCCGACGCTCAAAGTCCATGGCCAAGGCACTGAAAAGCCAAGGAGCTCAGAACAGAGCACTAGCCAGAGCTGTCCATACAGTATGGAAGAAAACTGCTGAAGCCACTAGCGCTGAGCTTCAGGGGCTGAAAACTTCTCTATCCGACTCAGCTGCCCCTGATGTCTCTTCCATTGTCTCAAATGCGCTGGCAAAGCAGAGACAGGACTTTGAAGATCAGCTCAGAGTGATTCAGGAGGGACAGGCCAAACTGCTTGAAGAATTCAAGGCCTCTCAGTCCACTAATACTGAATCAGTCTCAAACTTATCCCAGGCCACTGAGCTCAAACTCAACAATATTCAACAAGCTCTGGAGGATAAGGTGTCTGAGAAGCTGACGGAATTTAAGGCTGCAGCTGAACTCTCCCACAAGAAATACAGTGAAGATCTTGCTTCTGAGAGGAATGAGCTGCATGAGGCACTGACAAAAATCAAAGACAAACTCGACTCTCTGTCAACCTCTTACAAAAGCCTAGACCTAAAGGTATCCTCTCCGACTCCGGTAATAATTGATGATGCCAAAAAGGGGGAAGGAAAGGATAAAAGGGAAGAAAAGAAAGACAAGTGAAAAAGGGGACAAGTCAACCCCCAAGCCGACCCACGACTAAACCCTCGGCCAAATTCACTAAGGGGGAAGCTCCACCTGAAGCCCGCCAAGAAAACCGGGTCAAAGCGAGGACGCAAGCGAAGTTCGGACTATTTGCGCTACTCTTGGACCAACCGAAGAGACCCCGTGGTATCTCCGCTGCGAGCACAAGCAGAGACCGGCCCAAGTGGCTCTGGAACATCTACTTACGCAACCCAAACTCCTACTGATATTGTTAAGGAGGTTGCTGAGTATGCTGAACATGATGATTCAGAAGAGGAAGAAGCCCCTCTACCACCGCCTGTTCCAGGAAAAGGGAAGAAAGTACTGGAACTCCCGACCCCTCCAAAGCAAAGAAATCAAAGAGATACATTTCGCCGAAGAGGAGTCTCGGGTATAGCAAATGACGAGAAGCTTGCTAGGGAGATAGCCAAAGCTGAGGCTGCCAACAAGCCTAAAGGAAAGACCTCTCAAGGCAAAACTAAGGCACCAGCTCGAGGCGGAAAGGAAATTGCTAGGTTGCCTCCAAGGAAGCTCAAGATTCATGATGATGAAGATAGAGAAAAGGAAAAGGAGCAACAGCAGAAGAATGCTGAGAAGCAGGGTACATCCAAAGAGAAATCCAGTACGCCTGTTGACTCAGAAGACTCTCCTCACCAACCTTCCTATATGAGATCCAAAGAACAAGATGCTGAGATCGAAGCCATTTTCGCTCAGATGGATAGGTATCTCTACGAGAGGAGAGGAAGCCGAGACGATAGAAGCCGCCAGACGTGAGAATACATATGGCAGACCTTGAGGCACTGAGAATTCGTACTGAACAAGAGGCCAGCCGAGAGTACCTTCAAAAGCCGATATTCCTTATCGATACGAAGGTTCAGGAAGCTAGCTGATCTCGAAATCACATAGATGGCCAAGGACAGACGATTGGATGCCTGCTCAGTTTACTCAGAGATGCGAATCTGCAAAGATAGAGTTTATCAAGCGCAATTATTTCTGGAGGTTCTGGCCAGACAAGGCTAAGACTGATGCTTACCCAGAATGGATGATGATAACAGAACCGGATCTATACGTATACTTGCATAAAGCCGTATCTGAAGGTATAGAAGTCAGTGTTCCTGAGCCCAGAATCATACCTCCGCCAAGAAGAAATGATGACTCAGTCCATCATGGAGTAATAGAAAAAGAAGTGAAGAATGCTGCCGCAAACAGAGGACTTGAAGAAGATGAGCCAGCAGACTTCGCTGAATACCTGAAGCTGAGGAAGAACTCATACAGAATGTATGGCTTGCCCCTGCCTGGGTCAGAATCGCAAAACTTTATGGACAAGATCAAGCAGTACAAACGTTCTTAGTATTAGATTTCTTTATCTTCCTAGCTTAGAAAGAGATGTAATGTACTGAACTTTCATATCCTATATATACATTCTCTTTTAGCTCAGAAAATATCTTATTGTCTAAATAGCCGTGTTTGTTTTATGCTTAAACACTCAGAATCATTGAAGTGATTGCTGACTCACACACTCACTTTATCTTACTTGTCAGCTTATTGCTTCTCTAGATCTGATAGTCTAGTTGTTGTGTTTCGGGGGAATTGTTTAGATAGAGGGAAATTGTTTTGCCCTGCTCCCCTCAGTAGACTAGAACTTGAAGAACAAACTCCACTGATCCTACTTGTAATAATGTAAGGAGCTCTGTTTCTGATAGTTTAGTGTTAGCATAGATGATAGGTTTTGGCATCATCAAATAGGGGGAAATTGTTGGGTGATGATTTTATCCTCGAAGATCGTTATACTTAGTGGGAAATGATTCTGTCTTCAACACTGACCGTAAGCTCAGTAGCCCCGTGCTCTGTACCTATCTGAACATTTGAAGATCCCAAAACCCTATCTTGATTGATGAACCATTCCCGTGTAATTGTTTTGTCTCTGAGGTTTCAGACTCAGTAGACACTCTGCTCTGGTTAAGGCGTTCAGTAGCTTATCGGCCTCGGCACTGTAAGTAGAAACTCGGTATTTACCGGACTCGGCAGAGCAAGATATGCGAAGGAGTCGGTAGAACCGAACTCGGCCAGGAGTAGTTCACCGAACTCGAGCCGACCATCGTAGAGTACCCTCGTCTGTCTCTACCGAATGAAGATCGATCGAGCAACGACGCATGTCTTCCGAACCGTCGACACTTTTTGAATATACAATCAGTATTGTCAAGTACGAGGAAAAGAGAAGTCAGCTTCAGTATGCCTCGAAGTCTGTTTTGTCTCAACCACTCCATAATCCTCGACAAATGACAAGTATACACGTGTCTCTACCTACTAAAGCTGCAAGTCAACATATTTCCGTAAAAGGAGGGAAAGGACACACGTTACATCCTTCAAAAAGAGCCGTTAGCTACCAAAAGAGAGAGAGAAAGGAAGATCGTCTCCAACGGATCTTTTTCAATCTCTGCTCTATAAATAGAGGGACATTTCAAGAGAAAAGAGAGAGAGAATGCGCATAAGCTTAACGACGAAAACAAACACAAGCACTTAAATGAGTTAGAACCAAAAAACCCTAAGTCTTCCGCAAGAACTTGAAGATCTATCTCCGGTGAAAGACTACCTTCTCAGCTCATAGGGAACCAAGCTAAACTGTTAGAAGAGCCTCTAGTATCCAAATCGACGATACACGAACCTAAAGCTTATTTCAGCTGTTCGTCGATCTAGAAGCCACTCTCTCATTCCCTATCCCTCTAACCCTATGCTCAACAGAATATACTTATAGCTTAGACGAAGGAGTTCGTATTTGAACCCAATCCTTATTGTAAAAGGACTCCTTCATAGTTGGAGAAGTTTGTCAAACACTTTAGTTTGATGCCTTTGTAAACTAGGACTTGCTCAGTATAATCCCCAAGCCACGGCTTTGTCCTGTGCACATGCTGACTGAGACTAACTCAGTATAATAAATAGCCTCCTGAACTTTTCGGGACAGTGGACGTAGGATCGATTGATATCCGAACCACTTTAAAAATCGTGTCTTGTTATTGCTTTCGATTACTCGTTGCATTGATTTTACTTGTTCATACCGAAAACCTACTTTAAAATCATACAACCTGTCTCAGGATATCTTGAACTGTCTATTTACTGAACTGAGACTTGCTAAAACGGTTTTTCCACTCAACTGATTTGGGCCTACACTTTTCCGCACCGCTGAACTCTACCTGTTTGATACTGAATTCTGACTCAGTCAGCTAGCGAATCTCAGTAGAGTCAGATTCTTTGCCACACATGATTCAGAACAGCTATTTGGTCTGCTGAATTAATTCAGTTCGACACTTTCCTGAACAGGACTGTTCGTGTTCGAAGTTGAGAAAATCGGAGTCAGGTGTATTGACCCCCCCCCCTCTACACCTGACCATACACTCAGGATCAACATTAACAATAAAAACAGTTCAAGAGATAAACTCCTTCGGTTCTAAGCTATAGATAGATACACTTGAGCTTAGGTTAGAGGGAAAGGGAACAAGAAAGGCTTCTAGAGCGAAGAACAATGAGGTATAATCTCTCTAGGTTTGTGTTCTTCACTTGGATGCTAGAGGCTTTGAATCTATGAAAGTTTGGGTTCCCTAGAGCAGTGTCAATGCTTTTCGCGGTTGGTTGTTTTCTCTGCAATTCGTCGCGGAAAGCTTGTGTTCTTGTTTGCTCGATTCTCGTATATTATGTGTTGTTGTATCTCTTTGTTGTATCTTCAACGATTTGATTTTCCCTCTATTTATAGACGTGGGCTATGGATAGATCCGTTGGAGACAAACTGTCCACGTGTCACTCTATTTGGGTAGCTAACGACTCTTTTGAAATCCCACAGAGTCCGCTATCTTTTTCAGGAAAGTGGTTGACTTGCAGCTTTTACCAGTTACTTTAACATCTGGTTGCTTGCCATTGGTCGAGGTGTAGAAAGTTACTGAGATATTCAGACTTCAAGGTAGATACTGAAGCTGACTTCTCTGATGCGTACGACCTCGAACAACTCTACTGATTTATTCTTTGAGGACCACTGACAGTTAAAGCAACTGTCAGGCCGTTGTTGAGTCTGACCAGGGGTTCAGTATTATGCTCCTACTGAGTTCAACTCTACTGAGGGTCAAGACTCTGAGTTCAGTAAACTGCTCCTACTGAGTCCAGTTCTACTGACTCCTGAACACCTTTCAGTATGCTGCTCCTTCTGAGTCCAGCACTACTGAATCTTCACTCCAAGGTACTGAGGGGGAAGTCTACTGAGGGTCAGTAGACAGAACTTCTGAGCCTGGGACCATGCTGAAAACAAGTCTACTAAGTCTGAAACTCTCAGAGACCAAGGCGTTACAAATACACAAGAATGGCTCACCAATCAACATAGGGTTTTGGGATCAGCCAAATCTTCTAAACAGTCTACTGCTGAATCATGTCCCAACAATTCCCAAGTTATTACATGAGTTCCATGATACGGCGGCGGGTGGGAATGCCGGAGTTTTACGTACCTACCGTTGAATTGCCGCCAATGTTTATAGTTTGGAATGTATAAAACCGTCCGAGATTATGTTGCTGAGTGTTTGATTTGTCAAAAATCTAAGTATGACTCACAATTGCCCATGTGATTGTTGCAACCGTTACCCATTCCAGAACAAATTTGGGAAGATATTACATCGAATTTATAATGGGTTGCCTCTATCTCAAGGTTATTCTTGTATACTATTGGTGGTGGATCGACTATCTAAGTATGGCCACTTTATTCCGCTTCGAGCCCAGGTGACTGCTAAGAAGGTAGCTGAGCAATTTGTGCAGCACGTGGTCAAGCTCCATGGGATCCCTACATTTATAATCAGCTATTATGATTTACTTTTCTTGAGTAGTTTTTGGACTGAGTTATTTTTCTTTTAGGGTACGAAGTTGAATTGTAGTACGACTTTCCACCCCGAGATGGATGGGCAAACGGAGGTTCTCAATAGAGTGTTAGAGACTTATTAGCAGTGTTTTATGTTGCATCAACCGCGGAAATGGGGGGCTTGTTGGCATGGGCGGAATTTTGGTACAACACATCTTTTTAGATTGTGGCTAAAACCACCCGTTTGAAGTTATTTATGGTAGAGCTCTGCCAACTCTGGAGTGGTTTCATCCGGAGGGGTGTCGGGTCGCCGTAGTGGGAGTTGTGTCGTTGGATCGTAACCTGGTGTTACAACGGCTGAGATATAACTCAAGTCGAGCATAAGTCCGCATGCGAAATCAGGCAAATAAACATAAAAGAGAGGAGAGTTTCGGAGTAGGTGATCGGGTTTTTCTAAAGATCAGACCCTACCGCCAATTATCTTTGGTTTGGCATGGATATTCAAAACTGGAAGACAAGTTTTATGGGCCTTCCCTTGTCAAGGAGCGAGTAGGAGCTGTGGCGTCATCCGGTGTTCCACATCAGTCAGCTTAAGAGACCATCCCGTGGAGGGCTCATTGCCGAATACACTAGAGGGCCAAGTGCTCAAGGTTTTTGAACCGAAGGCGATTCGGGGTGTTTGCCATTGGCATGGGCGTGATGGGGTTATATGGAAAATGCTGGTGTAGTGGCGCGAGAAGTTAATTGACGACGCGTCATGTTTAGCTAAGGATGAATTACGCAGCCAATACCCTGCTTTTTTAACGTGAGGACAGATCGGTTTTTGGAGGGGAAGTAGTTGATAGTCGGATGGAATAAGAGGTGCAAGAAGAGGATGGAGATAATCCTCGTGTGGAGAACAAGATCAGAGGAACACGGCCTTTGCGAGTTTACACCCGGTGGAATTGAGTTCGTGCATGATCGGGATTATATAAGGTGACGACTGGGCCATTTATATTTATGCACTAGTATTACCATTTGCTATTTGAGTACTTTGATTTTATAATTGTAATTGGACTTATTATGTTTGGGCCGAGTAGGGGTATTTATACTGATGTACATCTCTTTTGGGAAAGTTAATTGAAATCTAAGGTTCTCTTGGAGAATTGTGTTATTGGAGTTTTTTGGGTGCGTTTCTTTTCTATCGAATTTCATTGTTTGGTTTGTATCAACGAATCAATGGTATTTCTTGCAGTTTACGTAGATGACATCTCTTCTCATTGAGAATAATGTTGAAGTGTTATCAGAAGTAAATAAATGGTTGTCCGAGCAGTTTCAAATGATGGCTTTTTGGTGAAGCTGTTTACATCCCTGGGAACAAGGTTATCCGAGATTGTCAAAAAAGGATGCTAATCTTGTCAAAAGCATCCTATATTGATATTTGTTGGGAGATGATTCAGCAGTAGATTGTTTAGATTCTTAGAAGATTTGGCTGATCCCAATACCCTAATTTGATTGGTGAACCATTTTGTTGTAACAGTAACGCCTTAGTCTCTGAGAGTTTCAGACTCAGTAGACATTCTTTCAGCATGGTTCAGGCTCAGAGTTCTGTAAGCTGGTCCTTCAGTAGACTATTCGCCTCAGTTTCATAGTGTGAAGATTCAGTAGTGTTGGACTCAGCAGGAGCAGCAAACTTAGAGGTGTTCAGATTCAGTAGTGCTGGACTCAGCAGGAGCAACATACTGAAAAGTGTCAGTAGAACTGGACTCAGCAGGAGCAGTTAACTGGACTTAGAGAGTCGACCTTCAGTAGAGTTGGACTCAGCAGGAGTATATTACTGAACCTCAGGTCAGACTCAGCAACGGCCTGACAGTCTCCTTGATTGTCAGATAATCTTCTATGTTAAATCAGTAGAGTCATTCGAGGTTGTTCACATCAGAGAAGTCAACTTCAGCATCTGTCTAAAAGTCTGTGTGTCTCAACTACTTTCTACACCTCGACCAATGACAAGCAGCCAGCTGTCAAAGTTTTGGTAAAAGCTTCAAGTCAACCACTTTCCTGAAATGGAGGAAAAGACTCTGCAAGATTCCTGAAAAGAGCCGTTAGCTACCAAAAGAGAGTGACATGTGGATTGTTCATCTCCAACGGATCTATCCATAGCTCACCTCTATAAATAGAGAGAAAATCAAATCGAAGAACAACCAACAACACAGAGCGATTACGAGCAAAAATAACTTCAGAGAAACACTCAAAGCGAAAGGCGACAACCTTGCTCTAGGGAACCAAGCTGATTAGAATCAAAGCCTCCAGTATCCAAGTGATCGAACATGAACCCATAGAGATTATTCCTCATTGTTCATCATTCTAGAAACCACTTTCTTGTTCCCTTCCCTCTAACCTAACCAGTAGAAGATTTCTTTCAACAGACCTCAATTGAAGACTTAGTACGATTCTTTATCTACCGAATGTGTGAAGAGCTCAATACCTTCAGAGTCTCCAGCTGTCTATCCTCAGTAGAAGATTCCTATCAGCAAACTCAGATGAAGAAGTCAGTATGATCGATCCAGATCTACTGAAGGCATGCAACTCAGTTGCAGATCCAACAAAGAAACAACTGCCCGACTATTATCATTCGAAAGTCAACAGAGTTTATTCAATACGAGGATTAGTGAGAGTCAACTCAGATGAAGACTGATGTCTGACAAGTCTCACCTACAACAAACCTCGGCCAGTGAGAAGCAACCAAAGCCTTACCTGCTCTGACGTTAAAGCTGCTCTCATGTACAGAAGCCAACCGCTCTGCGGCGCTCGTTCGAAAACTTATGACCATTTTCTTTAAAAGTTTGTGACATGTGGCATTGTCCTCTCCAACAGATACATGCCTGGGCCATGACTATAAATAGAGAAGATTTTCCAAGCTCAACGCACAGAACATCAAAGGGAATACAAGCTCATTGCATACAAACTCTCTAGCGCATTAAAGCCGATCCAACGAAGAACTTGCTTAGTTGAATATTTGTAGTTTTTCTCTCTAGAGATTCCTTAGTTCCCTCTTCTCTATCTAAGCTCCACTGTTATATCCATAGCTTAGAACCTTCGAAGGAGTTCACATTTCTGTTAATTGTTCTTATTGTAAGTACTCCTTCATTGTTGGAGAAAATCCCCTCCCTTTCAAACTTCGGTTTGATTTGTAAAGTCGCTAATGACTATAACTTAGAAGGGTCTGTCCAGCGTACAGATTTCTTGTTGAGGCTTGCTCAGATAAATCAACAAGAACTCCTATTCTGCAGAACCGTGGATGTAGGAGCTTGCATATCCGAACCACGTTAAAAACTATTTATGTTATTTACTGTTTTATTGCATTGTGCTCAAACCGATTTAGAAACTCATACTTTGCATAAAACGTATCTAAAAGTGCACCAGCCAAAACAACTTTGGTTTGCGAAAACACGTTTTCAAAAGAGACGAAGTCCTACGGGCCCCACACTAATCCGCACTGAAACTCTCCGACTGAAGTCTTTATACTGACCGAAGTCAGTAGAACTGATTCAGTAGTTGAGATACTCTAACCCGTAATCAGAAGGTTCTTATTTGACACTGTTCATTCAGTCGCAGTTCTCAGCTCAGCTGACCTTCGCGTTTGAGGAAAAACTTGTACTCAGGTGTATTCACCCCCCTTTGCACCTGACACTCGTCTCCGGACCAACAATTGGTATCAGAGCAATGTTCTCCTGATCATCATTTTTGAAAAACCTACTGGTCTTCTCGAACAGATCCTGAAAACGTTTTCACTACACAAGCATCTCTTCATACATCCTTATACTCTTACCTACAATGTCTAATATGTCAGGTATTCGGATGGTACCTATGTTATCGATGGAGAACTATACGGTATGGCACGTGAGAATGGAGGCACACCTTACATCGTTGCACGACAGCATGACATATATCCTTGAAATAGGACCTATCATTCCCATGATCGACAGTGTCCAATATGCCACTGAGGGAGGTGTAGGAGCACAAACTGGTGCAAAGGTTGCCAAAGAAAAATCTGCCTTCACGCCTGAAGAGAAGAAATTGTACAACCTTAACCGAGTAGCGCGGAATACAATCCTGACAACGCTCAGTGATTCTCAGCTCGGGAGAGTGCAAGACTGCACGATTGCAAAGGAACTTTGGGATGCCCTGGCTGTACTAGAGCTTCAAAAGTTTGACAACTTTGCTATGGAGCCCAGTCAAACCATTGACGAGCTTAGCGTCAGATTCACCAATCAGATCAATTTGATCAATGGGCTGGGAAGAACGTTCACCAACAAAGAGATGAACACCAAGATCTTAAGAGCACTACCTCGACTGAAGTGGCTTCCTTTTGCTACTTATTTATGTCGCTCTGATCTTAATGCTTTACTCCTGATGTTATCTTTTCAGAACTAAAGACTGAGGAGTTCGAGCATAGTCTACCCCAATGGTGCGTTAGCGCTCCAGCTGACACTCAAATTAACCATGCTTTCAAAGCAATAGTCAGCACTTCAGGAGCCAACCCCGGTTCTGCTAGCAAGACAGTAGCTGCATCAGAAGCAAAATCCACGGAGACCCCTGCTACTGAAAGTCTTGCGTTTATGGCTCTCAAATATCAAAGCGAGAAGGAGAGAGTCAGAAAGCTAAAGAAATATCACAGAGATTCTCCCTCAGGTAAGAAAGATAATCATAAAAGGGAAGAATCTAAACCATCTCCTGATTGCAGGAACACAAAACCTGCTGCTAGTCCATCCAACAGCTCAACTGGAAAAGGTGACTGAGTTACTGTGTGCTACAACTGCAAAAAGGAAGGACATTTCCAGTACAAATGTCCTGAGCTCTCAGCTGCCCAGTGAGCAGAATGGCAGGCCCGAAGAGAAAAAATTACCCGTGGGAGGTAGGCCTACATTACCGGAGAGCTATCCGACGACTCAATAGAGGAAGATACATTCATGTATTCTTCTGAAGATGAAGCTGCATTTATTGTTGTTGAGGTCGGAGAAACAGATCCTGAAACATCGACTGAACATTTCATGATGGTCGGAGAAGAGGCTGAAGTAAATTCTAAACTTATTATAACCTCCTCTTCACAAAGCACACAAGACACATCCTCAGCTCTAGGTGAACCTCTAGACATGATACAAGCATACGACGATCTACTAGAGGAACAAATTCAGTTGAGCAGAGAGTTCAGTAGAACTGTTCAGGAACTGGAACACGTAAAGGCTGAAAATCAGAGACTTTCTTCTGATTGTCAGGCCTCTACTGATTCAGAGAATCTCGTTGCGAGACTGAAGGAAGAGATTGAATCTCTTATGACTAAGTCTCAACTTTAAGAAATTCATATATCAGTTCTGACTAAGGACAATTTTGAGAAAGATACTGAGATAGCCAGACTCAGTCAGAAGCTCGCAGAAGTTGAAAAGAATTATGAATCACTTAGGAAAAGTGATGATGTTTGGCGAGGACTGATGACTGAACTGTACCTGGGAGTCAAGGAGAAGTTGGAAAGCATGCTTAGAGCTTAAAGGCCAGACGCCATGAAGGAAGGACTCGGCTATACTTACGAAGCTTCAACCTCCACCTCTAAAGGATCAGAAATTCTGGCTGATAGGTTCGTCAGAGGAAAAGTTCAAATCACTGAACCCTTAACTCAAGTGAAAACAAACAGAAGATTATTGTACCTCAGTCGAGCAGCAAGCAACTGACCAAGAGTTCTTGCCCCAGAACACCACGATCAAATTTAGGGGGAACTAAGAAGGTCAGATGGGCAGAGCAGTATGGCGAGCCACTGTATGAGCATCCAGCACAATACGGTTCGTACGATTATGAGCCAGGGTCAGGAAGAGCACAAAATCTCAGAAGAAGAAAGCTCCTGAACCCAAAGCTGCTAGAAAGTTAGTATCTCCAAGTTAAGTGGAGAAGAAGACTTACAAGGTTAAGAAGAAGAAAGTATCTGAGACTCCCAAGGTCACCAGACAGATTTGGGTCCCGAAACCACCGACGAACGATTAAGGACCTAAATTGAACCAAAGGGTACCTAAATTTTTTTCTATTTTGTAGGTGCATAAGGACCCTTGGATCATGGATAGCGGCTGCTCGAGACACAAGACCTATCAAAAGAGCCTGCTGACCAATTACGTACAAGAACATGGTCCTAGAATTGAGTTTGGTGACAACTCTAAAGGCTATGCAAGGGGATATGAAACACTGAACATTGGGACTGCTTCAGTTCCAAGAGTAACATATGTTGAAGGACTTCAACATAATCACCTTTTTATTAGTCAATTCTGTGATAAACTTAATAGAGTTACCTTTGACGCTAGTTTCTGTGATGTTATCAATAAGGATGAGGGCATAAGAGGCAAGAAGTATGCCTCGTTGTTATTAATGATTATTCAAGATATACGTAGGTCATCTTCATAGCCAACAAATCTGATGTCAAGACTGAGTTGCCGATACTGTTGAAGAAACTCAGTGTCGAAAAGGACATCAAGATTCATTGAATTCGCTCAGGTAGAGGAACTGAATTTCTCAACTCAGTCATAAAAGAGTGCTGTGACACAGAGGGATTCAGCACGAGACTTCAGCAGCTCGCAGTCCCCAGCAGAACAGTCTTGCTAAACGTAAGAACAGAACTTTGAAAGAAACAGCAAGAATGCTCCTAGCAGACTCTGGACTACCCTCAAAGTTCTGGGCTGATGCTACTGACACCGCTTGTTACACTCAGAACCGCTCACTACTTACAAAGCAACACATGAATACACCATACAAATTATGGAAAGGGAGAATTCCTTCTATTTCTCATTTTCATATTGTTGGTTGTCCTTGCTTTATCCACAATAACGGGAAGGATCAGTTAAAGGTCTTTGATAATAAATCTAACCAAGGAGTGTTCTCAGGATACTCTCGAGTCAGTAAAGCCTTAATGGTCTTTAACGACCGAACCCTTTGCGTGGAAGAAAGCCCTCATGTTATTTTTGATGAGTTTGTTATTGAGGACAGGAAACCAAAAAAGACAAATACTGAAAATGCCAGCAGCAAGCTACAGGATCTCACATTGAATGATAAAACTGAAAAGATCAAGCCTTGTTGGGATGATGAGTCAGACGAAGAAGAAATCCAGACCCATTCCGCAAGCACTATAGCTGAACTAGTTGATTCAACTGAACATAATCAACATCAGGTAATAATGGTCGATGAGGAAGCTCCAGTGGTAACTGAGACCTCTACTAAGAATATTAACTGAAGGGGAACGAATGATGTTTCTGAGCTGAATGCCCCTGAACTTGGAAACTCAGTAGACCCTAACCTTCTTACTGAATTGCTTCAGACACAGAATAGCACTACTGAAATGCCTAACACTCCTATTGACTGTACAGAAGTAATTTCAGAAGAAGAAGCCAAACTCAGACGTTCATGGCTAGACGCTTACTCTTCTGTTCTAATTATTGGAGATCCACCAGCAGCAGTAAGGACAAGATCTAGATTAATTAAAGGAGAAAGCGCTCTCTACTCCTGCTTCTTGTCTACTAAAGAACCTCAGTCAATAGAGGACGCGCTCAACGATGCTGACTGGATCATTGCTATGCAAGAGGAGCTGAACCAGTTTGTCCGAAACGAAGTTTGGGAGCTTCTTGACAGACCTAGACACCAACAAGTAATCAGTACTAAGTGGGTCTTCAAGAACAAGCGAGATGAAAACAACGTCATAGTAAGAAACAAAGCTCGACTTGTTGCCAAGGGATATTGTGAAGCAGAGGGAATAGATTTTGATGAAACGTTTGCTCCATTCGCTAGATTGGAAGCCATTCGTTTATTCTTGGCCTATACAACACATCAAATATTCAAAGTATATCATATGGATATTAAGTTAGCATTTCTGAACGGCGTACTGAAGGAAGAAGTCTATGTGGAACAACCGCCCGACTTTTAGCAGGGACATCAAGTCTATAGACTTTCAGAAGGGGACAGTAGATCACACTTTGTTCAGCATTAAGTCAGGCGAAGACATTCTACTAGTGCAGATCTATGTGGACTGCATCATTTTTGGGTGCAGGAACGTGACTATATGTCAACAATTCGAGAAAATGATGAAGGAGAAGTTCGAGATGTCCATGATGGGAGAGATGAACTACTTTCCCAGATTTCAAGTG
This sequence comes from Lavandula angustifolia, assembly GCA_028984105.1. Lineage (NCBI taxonomy): Eukaryota > Viridiplantae > Streptophyta > Magnoliopsida > Lamiales > Lamiaceae > Lavandula > Lavandula angustifolia. The sequence goes on along the minus strand of CM054809.1, from coordinate 15,117,000 downwards.
AAGCAATCACCTGAAGGAATATTTATCAACCAAGCCAAGTACACTCGAGATCTCCTGAAGCGATTTGGCTGTGACTCAAGCAAGCCTGTCAAGATCCCCTTGAACACGAATTTTAAAATCGATCTAGACAAAGAGAGAGCTTCTGTTAACTCTACTGACTATAGAGCTATTATTAGCTCTTTATTATATTTAACAGCAAGCAGACCTGACATAACTTATGTTGTAGGTGTATGTGCAAGATTTCAGTCGAATCCCAAGCGAAGTCATCTAGACTCAGCAAAGAAGATTCTGCGATACATGAAGGGAACACCTAACGTTAGGTTATGGTATCCTGCTGATGATAATCTTGTTCTAATTGGTTATTCTGATGGTGATTATGTAGGATGCATGATAGATCGAAAGTTAACTTCTGGAACGTGTCAGTTCCTAGGCAGTAAGCATGGTTCTCAAAGGAACATCATTCAGTAGCAATGTCCACTACTGAAGCTGAGTATATAGCTGCCGGAAGTTGTTGTGCCCAAATCCTTTGGCTTCGACAACAACTGCGAGATTATGGTATTACTCAAGATGAAGTGCCCATGTACTGCGACTCCACCAGTGCAATTGCAATAACTGAAAATCCAGTTCTTCATACGAGACGCAAGCACGTGGACATCCGACACCACTTCATCCGAGACCATGTCGAAAACAAGGATATCAGGATGGAGAAAATCCATACTTATAAGCAAAGGGCAGACATACTGACCAAACAGCTAGCTGAGAATAGGTTCACGGAACTCTCAGTCGAGCTAGGTCTACTGGATCCTACTGATTGAATCAGTAAGAAAATTCAGTACGACAAGTCAGAAAGTCAAACTCAGTACTTGATTCAGTAGGGTGAATCATATAGTACATAGCAAGGGGGAACGTGATAACTTTAGTATCATGAAGATTCTCCTGAGTTGATTTGGTAAATAGTTGACCGTCAGGTTCAGCTAAAGAGGTTTGCGTATTATGTTTCGTATTTCATTGAGAAGCATGCTTGCATTTATTAACTCAGTACCTTGCATTCAGTGGCATGAACCGCATTTATTTCTCGCCATAAATTGTTACGGATAAGTTCATCAGAAACTGTTTTCATTTAAAATGCTTTATCCTTAGAACTATCTGCAACGAATTTAATGTATGTCTTCTCACCTTACTCTAACTGTGCAAACCTTACGTGGGTCTAGTTTAGAGGCAACTAAGTAATCATTCCTTTTATAAAATCAAATCCTAACCGTCCATAAAAAGCGAGATTATTTTATCCTGATCGTCAGATTTTAAAACCCTTGGTATTCAAATCTTATAAAATCTTTATCTTTTTCACTCTAAACACATCTTTACCCCATTACTGCCTTAAGAGAGCTTTTGATCAAAATTCTGAACTGCATCTTCTGACTGCATCTTTCTCTCAAGCACTCTTAATTCCGGTAATTTCTATTCTTCATAAAACTGTATCTAACTTACCTATTTTCGAGTGCTTACATGTTTCTTGCAGATTTCTGATTATCATGGCGACCGCTGTACCGACCCCGTCCAACTTTGAGGAGATCATACAGAACAGGGTTCAGTTCGAACCCACGATAGAGTTTCATGTCACGGAGCTGCCGTATATGGAGCCCTTCTTCTCCGCTCTGGAGGCCTCGGGGCTGAAGTTGCTTCTTACGAAGCACCCCAAGGCGTACTTGCCTCGACAGGTGGTAGAGTTCTTCTACAACCTGCGTTCCATTGAGGACACGGACGCAGAAGTCAGAGTGATTGGTTATATGAGGGAAGTTTCCCCTCAGATGAGGGAGCAGAGTCATTTTCGAGCTTCCCGACAGTGGAATCTCCCCCATAGGCTATAAGGAGGCAGAGCTCAACGATTACATCTGTCGTTTCTGTGGACGAAACGACCTCTCCTTCAAAGCCGCTTTCCCAAAGAACTAGCTTCGGCTAGAGTACAGAGGCCTAGCGTACATCGTGATCCACATCCTCAAGAGCGCTTCTGGTTCTTTCGATCAGTTGTCCAAGCCCAGACTCTAAATAATTATGGCATTAATGGATGTAGTCCAGGTGAACTAGACACAATTCTTCATGTCCGAGTTAAAAGCTTAAGCTCATAAGTTTTTTGCCACAGAGTTCGGAGAGTTAAGGCTGATTAGTGTGGGCAAACTGCTGTATAGGACGAAGGTGTCCATACAGATCGAGGACTCTGTGATGAGTCATGCGTCCTTTGCAGACATGAAATATTTTGAGAAGAGGCTGATAAAATTCAAGACCAAGTCAATAGCTGATAAATCTATCGGGCGTGGAGCCGAGCCGAAAAGATCATCTACTAATCTGCCTCTACGCACCGAACAACCCAAGAGGAAGAAGCTGACCAAGACAGAAGCTTCTAAGGTTGTCACCCCACCGCACCCTCAGGTGGAAGACTTGCAAGATGCTGACACAGGCATAGAAGATGCCACACTAAAGGACAAAGTTCAGCGTGTAAGTACAGAGGAAACTCAGCAGGAAGAAGAAGATGAGCTTGCTGGTGAAGTTTCTTCTGAGAAATCATCTACAGTTCAGCTGAACCGTGTCCAAGCAGTAGGAGAGGTCTCTGAACAGATCCCTAAAATTTCTCAACATCAGGATCTGGTAGATGTAGCTGTTCGGGCAAGGACCCAGATACTGTTGAGGTTCCTAAATTGGGACATCCTCGCTAATATTATTCAGCAGCATGCTGTAGATTCCCTCCTGGTAGAGGAGCAGCAAATTCAGTGGTGATTGGGTTTGGAGAACCGGCTGATATTGCCTCCTTCGAGGACCTGCGTTCTGCCAAGCTCTATCTATCAGAGCTAAGGTCCTCCCCCTCGTCTGCCAGAGGTCCTTCGCTGCTAGATCACCATGATGGTGATGATGATGATAAGACTCCCAAGGATGTAGAGAAGGGAGACTCTGCTGAAGGCAAGACTCCCAGCGAGCAGGGCGATTCACCACCTCCTCCCCCGGAATCAGGTGATGACCCAGTTGCGTCTTCTTTAAGGCAACAACAGCTCGCTGCCTCTAAGCAAAGGCTCGGTACCTTGTCCTATCAGATCAAACCGATAGGTACCGTGTCCTCCAAGTCAGTCAATCGAGCTACCAGGAAGCAAGAAGACAAGAATCATCTCCTGGCTAAAGATGTGCACCTGAAGTGGGCACAATACACGAAAGCTCAGACCGAGCGAGTTGACTCACTGTCTGGCAAAGTCAAGAAGATCTCTGATGCTACACCTCCTAACTTTCAAGAGATCGTCGAGAATGCGCTGGCAGCTCAGAAGGCGGACATGGCCGCACAATGGCAACAATTGCTGGAAGCTCAGCAGAAGAAATTCTCAGAGCAACTGTCTACAGCACTGGCCAGTGTCCAGACTTTAGTGTCCAGACTGTAATGGATTAGAGGAACAGGCTTGCTAGTTCAAGTGTCTCCACAGTATTTGAGACTCGGGCGGCAACCCTGAAACTCATCCATAAGGATATGATTGACTCCCTTGATGCATCGCTATTGCAGTAGCGAAATCAAACAGATGCCCAAATCCGACAGATCAGGAAGGATCAGGAGGATGATTGGGTTTGTGATGCATTCGGGGATTTCAACACAACTTCCATGCAAATCAAGACAGTTTTCTACACTCTCTAGCAGGAAGTAACAGCAATTAAAGCTCTCCTCACCTCGGCAGATGATGCCAAAAGGGGGAAGGAAGGGCGAAGGAAGTGTTGAAAGAGTCAGCCGGAACAGATGGAACTAGTTCTCTCCCCCCTCCCTCAGTCCAAATAGAGGCTCATCCCATTGCTCCTGAAGCAGGGCCATCTGAGCCTCAACAACAGCAGAAAACGCAAGCTGGAGGATCGAGTGAAGGATCCTCAACCCAGGCGCACATTGATGACGTGGCTCAATTCCTCGAAGGCCCCGATGAGGATGAGGAGCCCCTGCCAACCAAAAGGCCCGGAAAGGAGATTGCTACTGAGAGCACTCCTCATCCTTCTCCGTCGCCTAGGTTCAAGAGTAGAGAAGAGCTGGAAGAGAACGACAAAAGGGTGGCACATGAGCTGCAGGACAAACTTGATTATGAAGTAAGGATGGAGGAAGAGGCAAAGCTGAAGAGGAAGAAGAAAGTTCCCATGGCTAGGACGTCGAAGAGTAAGGCTAAACTGATATTGGCTCAGCGGAAGAAGAAAGCACAATCTGCTCCTAAGCGTACTGACGACTCTTATACTGACAACTTTCCTCTCGCTCAAAGGCTGAAAAGTCTTCCCAAACTCACAGGTGAGCAGGAAGCAGAGGACAAAGCCCCTTGGGACGCGGTGCAAAATGGCCTCAACCTTCGATCCGGAGATAGACGTGCTGCTGAGTTGAGAGAGAAGAAGAGACATGCTGATCTGGCTAAGATCATTGAGATGACTGAACAAGCAGCCAGAGAGCCTATCTTAGATCGCAGCAAGCAGATTCCAAGGACATCCAAGTTCTTCAGGCACGGTGCTCAGAAGCCTTACTTAAAGAAAACTCCGCATCGCCTCGTCGACAAATGGATTCCGCGGAACCTGAACGAGGAGTGGGAAGAGCTCAAGGATGACTTCATCAAAGCATACTATGTATTGCAGTGCTATCCATAAGATGTTTCGGCGGTCGATCTATTTGATCAATTTGTATATCATCACGACCCCAACTTCAGAGCTCAGATCAAGCTCTTGCTATTCAAAGAGAAGCTGCCATTCACAGCCCCTGCCTATGGCCCACTGAATCCTCCGAGGACCGTTCAGGGCGTCGTCTACACAAAGGAAATTAAAGAAGAGGTAGAGACAGTTGTTCGTCAGAGCAATCTCGATATTTTGATGACAGATGATCTCGTTCCCATCCAGGCCCTGAGGGAAAGAATCTACAAATCATATAGGCTGGATGGTCCTGCTGCTAAGTTTACTGATTTCAAGGCCAAGATCAAGAAATTCAAGCGTTAGCAACTTCAGTTTTTCTTCTTATTCTTTTGTAATAGCTTACACGTATGTACTCCTCATGCCTTATCATTTATATATCAGTTTTTGCTGTTAGCCAGACAACTACTCATTGTCTTAAGGCTGTGTTATCTTTCCTTTAACACTTTCTGATCACTGAAGGGATCTGACACACACTCACATGTCCAGATTTCTTCTGATGTGCCTATCTTTCAAGAGCTATTAACCTTGTTATCATTGTTCAGTTGTTATTGAATCTTTCGGGGTTAGTAATTTAGCACTTAGTGGTGTTTGCATCATCAATTAGGGGGAAATTATTGGGTTATGAGTCAGTGGTCGTTTAGATCATTGCTAGGGGTACTTAGAACTGACGTCAGTAGTTCATGTACTTAGGACTTAATTGTAATATTTGGTATTGGGGGAAATTGTAATGATTTTCATCGCTATAGAATTGAAGATCCCAAAACCTGTCCTGAACTCGATGTGTGTTTTGAACAAGATGATGTAATAGGCTAGACTTGTTCTTATCTTTATTGATTATTTTTGTCTAAGTCCTGTAAGGGGTGTTGTTGGTCTGAACTTCAGTAGAGAAGTTAAATTACAGAACCCCATGTCATCAGTTTGTAGAGCTCGTATCTTCAGGTCCTCCAGCTGACTGTTCTTAGTAGAAGATTTCTTCCAACAGTCCTCCAGAGAAGACTCAGTCCGATTCTTTATCTACTGAATGTGTGAAGAGCTCAGTACCTTCGGAGTCTCCAGCTGTCTATCCTAAGTAGAAGATTCTTAATAGCAGACCAGATGAAGAAGTCAGTATGATCGATCCAGATCTACTGAACGCATGCAACTCAGTTGCAGATCTGACAAGGAAACAACTGCCCGACTATTATCATTCGAAAGTCAGTAGAGTTTATTCAATACGAGGATTAGTGAGAGTCAACTCAAAGGAAAACTGATGTCTGACAAGTCTCACCTACCACAAACCTCAGCCAATGAGAAACAACCAAATTCTTACCTGCTCTGACGTTAAAGCTGCTCTCATGTACAGAAGCTAACCACTCTAGGACGCTCGTTCGAAAAGTTATGGACATTTTCCTTGGAAGTTTGTAACACGTGGCATTGTCCTCTCCAACAGATACATGCCTGGGTCACGACTATAAATAGAGAAGAGTTTCCAAGCTCGACGTACGGGACATCAAAGGGAATACAAGCTCATTGCATACAAACTCTCTAGCGCATGAAAGCCGATGCAGTGAAGAACTTGCTTAGTTGAATATCCGTAGTTCTTCTCTCTAGAGATTCTTTAGTTCCCTCTTGTCTATGTAAGCTCCACTGTTATATTCATAGCTTAGAACCTTTGAAGGAGTTCACCTTTCTGTGAATTGTTCTTATTGTAAGAACTCCTTCATTGTTAGAGACAATCCCCTCCCCTTAAAACTTTGGTTTGATTTGTAAAGTCGCTAAGGACTATAACTTAGAGGGTCTGTCCAGCGAACAGATTCCTTGATGAGGCTTACTCAGATTAATCAACAAGAACTCCTGTTCTGCAGGACCGTGGACGTAGGATCTTGTGTATCCGAACCACGTCAAAAACTGCTTATGTCATTTACTGTTTTATTGCATCGTGCTCAAACCGATTTACAAACTTATACTTTGCATAAAACGTATTTAAAAGTGAACCAGCCAAAACAACTTTGGTTTACAAAAACACGTTTTCAAAAGAGACGAAGTCCTGCGGGCCCCACACTTATACGCACTGAAACTCTCCGACTGAACTATCTATACTGACCGAAGTCAGTAGAACAGACTCAGTAGTTGAGACACTCTGACCCGCGATCAAAAGATTCTTATTTGGCATTGTTCGTTCAGTCGCAATTCTCAGCTCAGCTGACCTTCACGTTTGAGGAAAAACTTGTAGTCAGGTGTATTCACCCCCCCCCCTCCCATAAGTGAAAACGGATCGAATACGGACGGATAGTGCTCTTCCCATATTTGATCCAATATTTTTTTCTCGGATTCGGAGTCGAATACGGAAAGGCCGGATACGAATACGGATTCGGAATATTCGGGATACGAATACAGGGCGGATATATGACGGATTCGGATCAAATTCGAATAACAATAATCGGATAGTATGATTCATAAATAATCATCTATTTGTGATTGCAACACCTGAAAAAATCACGTATATAATATTTAATAGAAGTTTTAATACAAATTATAGTTAATATAGTATCCATTATAAATAACATATTTTTTAAGATCAAGAAAGTATGAAAAGAATCCAAAATTCAAAATAAAATACCTAGCAATAAGCCAATAATCATAGATACGCTTAAAATGTAAAGTAGTTTACAAAGTTTAAGAACCACATAAAGTTTGGCATGACATGATGATAGCAATCAACAAAAAAAATAACACAAGTGGATTTCAGTCTTCATTCACTATGTAGGTTAGTATCTCAAGCCTCGGCCACAACTCCTCAATCTTCATCACTGACCATTTCTTCTTCATCCTGCATTTTTTAATCTACAATTAGTATTTTAAGTTTGCAACTAACTTGGAAGAACATTCTAATTATAGAAGTAAAACTGATAAACCTAAATCACAATGTTGGCAAAAAGTGTTTCCATGACCTCTAAATCACCAATAATAGATGCAACATTCTTTTGAGAACCTGAAATTTTAAAGAAAACTACGTAAGGGAACTATAATTTATACATACTTCATTAATCATTATAATATAAAATGACAAATTTAAATAATCACCTTTTCTGGATGCAACTACCCAATCTTTTGTCCAAATTAATGCTTCCACTATATCAGGATCCAAACGACTACGAAATGGATCTATAACACGACCACCAGCACTGAATGCAGATTCGGAAGCAACAGTTGACACTTGCATGGCTAACACATCACGAGCAAGTTGTGAGAGAATAGGATATATCTCTTGGTGAGTCTTCCACCATGACAAAATGTCAAACTTCTTTGCAGATTTAGGTAACATTAGTGGTGGTTCTGCCGTGTATTTATCCAAGTCATTTACTACATCAGCCCCAACATTATTAGTGTGGTATAAGAAACTTTCAAGCTCATTACATTCTTCTCCCATGACCAAATCATGTGCTTCAGAAGTTTCACTAGGTCTAGCAGAAGTAGCATGACTTTCTGTGACATTCGGTGCAACAGAAACATATTGTTGAAACAGTTGTTTCACAATCTTCATAAACTTCTCCGTTTCGACTTGATACATAAGCTCACCATAAAACTTCTTCATGTAAAATTCTATGATCCCTTTCTTGAATCTAGGATCAAGAAAACTAGCCACAACAAGAGCAAAATTTGACTTCTTGCAATACTTGTCAAACTTAGCACTCATAGATATTGTCATTGTCCTAATTGTGATATCATTGCTAACACACCATTCAGCAAGCAAAAGCTTGATATCACAAAAATTTCGGTAGAATAGATTAGCAGTTGGATACAATGTGCCAGATAACAGGTCAGTAATGTCATTGAATTTCTTCAAGCATTTGCAAAGAGATAAAGCCTTACCCCATTCTTCGTTTGATGGTGCAATGTTCTCATACCTTTGGCTCTCCAAGAGAAGAAGCCTATTAAAAGCATTCTTGTAGTATAAAGCATCCATCAACATGAGATAGGTGGAATTCCACCTTGTAGCAACATCTAGGGCAACACCCTTCTTTGTATCCAATTGACATTCAGCTGCACACTTCATAAACTCCTCCCATTGTAATGGAGAGCTCTTTATAGCTACAACAAATGTACGAATATTCTTGACTGTACTTGCAATTGCAGCTATACCATCTCTAGCAACGAGATTGAGTATGTGATTAGCACATCTCACATGAAAGAAGATACCATCACAAATGAGGGGGCATATTTTTCCAAGCCCGACAATAACATCCTTAACACAAACTTCATTTGCTGATGCATTGTCAAGAGTTAGAGAAAATAGCGACTTCTCAATAAATCATCTCACAACACAAGCAATGAATGTATTAGACAACTTAACTCCTGTATGTCGTCCTCCCACATGCATGAAATTGATTATTCTTTTCTGAATTTGCCAATCTTCATCAATCCAATGTACAGTGACACACATGTAGGCTTTGTTTTGATTTGATGTCCACATGTCCATAGTTGCACTAAAGCGGCATTTCACAGTTTTGAAATATTCATACAACTTTTCCTTTTCTTCTGTATAGATTTCCATTATTT
>CM054809.1:13525456-13664781 GCA_028984105.1 Lavandula angustifolia | reverse complement strand
AAAATGTTTTCTCACAAAAACTGATTTGGGCCTACACAATTCCGCGCACTGAACTCTCACTGATCGATACCGACTCGACCTAGTCGGTTAGCGAGATCTCAACGCGTGTCGGTGCACTCTTTTAGCCTTTAACTCGATTCGAACAGTTGTCTGCGGTCTGCCGAATAGCTTCGATCGACACCATCCTGAATAGGACTGTTCGAGTTCGAAGTTGAGAAATCGAATCGGGTGTATTCACCCCCCCCTCTACACCTGACCGTACACTCGGGACCAACACCCTGTCTTAACAATTTCCCTTATTACAAGGAAACAATTTCCCTCTATAACATATCAGCTAGTCTAACAGAATCTCAGCAGCTACTGACAAAAGATCAACAAGTGAGTGTGAGTCAGTAATCACTTCAGTGATTCTGAGGGTTAAGCATAAAAACAGAAAATGGCTTATAGAGACAATAAGGTATTGTCAAAGCCAAAGAAAGAGATATGTATATCAGATAAAGAAAGTTCAAGCATGATACATCTCTTGCTAAGCTAGGAAAGTACAAGAAAAGTCTAAGAACTATGAACGCTTGTACGCTTGATCCCGTCCATGAAATTTTGCGAATGAGTCTCGGGAAGGGGCGATCCATACATTCTCGTAGGTGTACTTCCTCGCCTTCAAATACTTAGCGAAGTCTGGCGGCTCATCTTCTTCAAGTCCTTTGTGCGCAGGCAAAGATCCTTCACTTCCTTCTCTATCACTCCAAAGTGAATAGAATCATCAAGTCTTCTTGGTGGTGACGACTGCGGGTTCGTGAACCTTGACTTCAATGTTTGCTCTTACAGCATTTTCCATGTAGGGATATAAGTTCGGTTCGGTGATCATCATCCATTCCACGTAGGCATCGCCTTTGTCTTATCTCGACCGTAAATTCCAAAAATAATTCCTCTTGATGAATTCTATTTTCCGTGATTCCCATCTCTCGAGTGAACCGAGCGGGAATCCACTCATCCGTCCTAGGCCATCTCCCGAATCTTCATGTCCGTTGGCTTCCCGAACCTTCGTATTTGTATGGAATATCGGCTTTCGAAGGTACTCTCAGCCTGGCCTCTTGTTCAGTGCGGATTCTGAGTGCCTCTAAGTCTGCCATATGAATCCTATGTACGCGGCTTCTATCTGTCTCACCTCTTCTCCTCTCGTAAAGATACCGATCCATCCGAGCAAAGATGGCCTCGATCTCGACATCTTGTTCTTTTGATCTTGTGTATGAGAGCTTCGAGACGATCGTTTCTTCCGAGTCGGCAGGGGTACTAGATTTGTCTTTAGATGTACCCTGCTTCTCAGTACTTTTCTGTTGTTGCTGCTGCTCCCTGTATTCATCATCCTGAAGTACCAGTTTTCTGGAAGGCAGCCTAGCAGGAGCTTTCTTCTTTCCTCCACGAGCAGGAGCCTTAGTTTTGGCGCCATGTGGTTTTGGCCTTAGGCTTATTCACCGCTTTCGCCTCGCTATCTCCCCCGGCTAGCTTTTCATCACTTGCGATTTGAGCCGCCTCCTCCTTACTTATATATCTCTTCACTTTCTTGGAGGGAGGGGTCGGGAGTTTCAAGGCTTTCTTGCCTTTGCCTTCTACTGGAGGTGGGAGAGGTGTCTCTTCCTCTTCGTACTCATCCTGCTCAAAGATACTCAAGCAATTTCTTTGACCATATCCAACGGGTCTCGAGTTGCCCGAGTTGCTTGTGTTCAGTTCCCGAGCCACTTGGGCCAGTCCCTGCTGGGATTCCAACAGAGACACCCTGGGCCTCACCAGTCGGTTCAGTGCTTGCTCCAGCCACTGACCTTGTCTTCCTTGAAGACGTTGGTGCATGTTCCCCGAGCCTTCCGGGTTTTCTCTTCCCCCTCTGCTTGATGGCCGCTTTTCGAGTGTCTTTTCCTTTTCGGGCTTCTTATTCTTTTCCCTTTTTTTGGCATCAGCAAACTGAGCCGGGTTAGGAACAGTTACCTTAGAGTTTAGGCTTTTGTAGGATGCTGACAACTCATCAAGTCGAGTGTGGATCTTGTTCAGCTCCTCGTGCAGCTCATTCTTCTCATTAATCAGTTCATCTTTGTATTTCTGGTGAGAAGTGTCTGCTGCAGCCTTGAACTCATTCAGCTTCAAACTGATCGAATTCTCCAGAGCCTTCTGAATAGATATGAGACGGAGCTCATTGGCCTGAGATAAGGTGGAGATTGACTCCGTATGAAGGGACTGAGAGGCCTTGAATTCAGCAAGTAGTTTAGCCTGTCCCTCCTGGAATAGTCTGAGTTGTTCTTCAAAGTCAGCTTTCTGCTGGGCCAGTGCGTTTGATACGATGGAGGAGACACCAGGGGCGACTGATTTTGACAATGATTTCTTCAGCCCCTGAAGCTCTGCACTAGTGGCCTGAGCAGTGTGCTTCCATGTCTTGTGGACAGCCTTGGCAAGGGCATGATTCTGAGTGCCTTGGCTTCGGAGAGCCTTTGCCACTAACTTTGAGCGTCGACCTCCGGGCTGGGCGCTACTGTAGGTCGACTCCAAAGCAAGAGCCGAGCAGCTCCGCCGAGGACGAAGTACCCGGCCCGCCGACTTCACGGGAGCAAGGATACGCAGTGGTAGGTCCGGTTGAGTAGTTGTATCCTCGTCTCGGTGAGTTTCCTCATCGAGCTTCTCGTGGCTCGAATCATGGGGTGGGTCTTGACCGTCGTGGTCGACCCATCCGAGGGGGCAGAGCCGCTTGCTCGGCCGTCTATCATTCGACAGGGCCAATATTGCGGCCCTCAGATCATCGAAGGTTCCAGGGTCAGCAGGCTGGGAGTAGCCTATTTGCTGCCTTAAGAATTGCTCCTCCTTATGTAGCTGGTCGCAGGAGTAGTGTAGGATGAGGCGGAGCCGAGGATGCCACTCCTCGAAACCTTAGGAGCATGTGGAGCCCGGCCCCGCTTGGCAAGAGATACCGGATCGGGATGGCCGGTAATCTCCGGTATGAAGTTCGGTAATCTCTCGGAATGCTTGAGATCGGAGAGCCGAAGCTTCCATTCCGATCGATTCCTCGTTCGTACGCCGTTTCTGAATCTTCAATGTCTATGGCGGACGTCTGTTTCTCAGCAGATGGCAAGCTGCTGAGTGGAGGGATGTCAAGGGGATTGTCCAGAGTCTCCAAATCACCACTCTGGACCTCTTCAGTCTGAACCCCTTGGTCCACTTCTTATGCTTGTTCAGTGGAGACGGCCTTCTCCACCGAGTGAGTCTTTTCGTAGGACTCGATTCATCAACCAGTGCGCAAAGGGTTGTGTCCGTTCGCAGGGATCTCGGGAACTTCAACGGCGCCTCGATTCGAGTAGGCACGTCAGTGAATGTTTTCTTCAGACGTTTGGTCGGTGTCTTAGGAGATTTTGCTTGAGGAGACCGCTTCTTCATGGGCGCGGCCTTCTGAGGCGGTGTTGCTGAGCTAAGGGTCCTGACCCTATCTGCTGAAGTGTTACGGTGCGGTTCTGGAACCTGACCTTTTTCACATTGAAATAAGTCTTATCGTGGAAGGTGATCTGGTCATCGCCGCAGAAATCTTCAATTATTACTGAGAGCTTGAGCCCATACAGTAATTTTCCTTTAGCGCTCAGTATAAATAAGGCTTTGTCAAACTTGACAGCCTGGACCATGAATTCTTGGAGGAAGAATTCAGTCCAGTTAATCTGGGCACGATCATGTATCGCCATCATCAGCTGAATCTTTGGCCTAGATACCTGATCGAAAGAGCCGGCTTGGCTCGTCAGCAGTTGAGTGACTATGTAAGCCGGTGCCCTGCACCGAGGCAAGCATGGCGTTCTTTGGGAAGGCCGCTCAAGGCCGTGGGCTTCCCGCGAAAGACCGAAAGGTAGTCATTCACCCGATCGTCCGTATACCCGACGGTGCCGACTCCTTTCGAGGGTAGGTTGAAGCTCCTCTTCAGTGCTTCCCTCACTGACATCTTCTTTATCCTCATGGCAGCCTCACCGATTGTGTGAACGGTGAATGTTCCGATGATATCGCCCGCTACTGAGTCAGAGTTGAGGTAAAGTTCAGCGACTTGCCTTGGGAGGAAAAAGGTGGGCTTCTTGGAGAGAAACGCCTCCAATCCAGATTCGCGAAGGGCCGCGAATATCTCTTCCATATACTCCAGCTCGCATGCATCAAATTCCATGACTGGTTCGCACCAGACACGGTCTTTGCCAAGGATCTCTTGCATATCTTTAGGGATGATTACAGAGAGGCCTGTATCCGCCATTATATCTGTTACAAGAAACGTTGTCGATGCTCGAGTTTGATAAAGTAGTTATTATGACAATGCTGAACAAATAATAGAATAAAACTATAACAGATATACAATCATACCAATGAAAAGTCTGAGTGTTTATAAAAGGATTTGCAAGTAGGGTTGCTAGAGAGATCTCGGATTTTTCGAAGTTGAAAAGATTTAAGTATGCTAATGGCGGTTTCAAAGATACGATCGAATATTTATATCTAAGAAGAAGATGGACAGTTATCGATCTATGGTTGAATTTAAACTTGCTTTATGAGATGTGCGGTTAAGATAGGATGACATATATAGGTAATGATCAAATAGCCGCCTAAGTCAAAAGCCGCTTGTAATATGCCTAAGTAATAACTATGATACGACATGCATTAAATGCGTGGCAGAGTTCAGCAAACTTATGTATGGAATGTCGTGCATTAAATGTAAGCCGTTAATATTAAATGACAATTCATAAGATATTTAATACGATGCTGAATCTGAACAATAAATGCATATTACTTGTTTTATTGGTTACTACCGAGTAGAGATACGCAAACCTGTCAGCTGAACATCGTAGTCAGCTGATACCTCGTGTAGATGGTTCTTGAGTCTCTATGTACTGAAACTATTCAGTACTGAGAGCGAACATTCCCCCTTACTGAATGATCCTCTCCTAAAACCTCTTATTGATCGGGGTCGTAGGGTCCAAAGAGACCTAGCTCTACCGAAAGTTCTCTCGAATCTTGCTTCACTATAGGCTTGGTCAGTATGTCGCCCCTTTGTCGATCAAGATGGATCTTTTCCATCCCGATGTCCTTCTTTTCGACATGGTCCCGAATGAAGTGATGTCTGATGTCCACGTGCTTGCATCTCGTGTGAAGTACAGGGTTCTGAGTGATTGCAATGGCACTGGTACTATCGCAGAAAATCGGCACTTCATTCTGAATGATGTCATAGTCGCGTAGCTGCTGTCTTAGCCAAAGGATTTGGGCGCAGCAACTTCCGGCAGCCATGTATTCGCCTTCGGTAGTTGACGTGGCTACCGAAAGTGTTGTTTCTTTGAAAACCATGAAATTAGCTTGCTTGCCAAGGAACTGACACGTTCCTGAAGTTGACTTTCGGTCAATTCTACATCCTGCATAGTCAGCATCAGAATAACCAGTTAGTTCTATATTATCATCAACTGGATACCATAAACCTTTGTCAGGTGTTCCTCTGAGATAGCGTAGAATCTTCTATGCTGAGTACTTATGACTCTACTTGGGATTCACCTGAAATCGAGCGCAGACACCTACAAAGATAAGTTATGTCGTGGCGAGTAGTCGTTAGATATAATAAAGAACCAATTATAGCGTGAAATTCGGTTTGGTCTCGATACTCCTTCCTTATCAAGATCGATTTTCATGTTCGTGTTCATTGGGATCTTGATAGGTTTGCCCGGATGTGCAACTCGAATCTTTTGATGAGGTCTCGAGTGTATTTGCCTTGGTTGATGAACGTTCCCTTTCGGGATTGCTTAACTTGAAAACCGAGGAAATAGTTCATTTCTCCCATCATTGACATCTTGAACTTGTCCTTCATCATTTTCTCAAATTGTTGGCACATGATGACATTCTTTGATCCAAAGATGATGTCATCCACATAGATCTGCACAAGTAGTAGATCGTCTTCCAGTCGAATGCCGAACAGAATGCGGTCTACTGTGCCTTTCTGAAAACCTTTCTGAAGAAAAAACTCAGATAGGGTATCGTACCAAGCCCTGGGTGCTTGTTTTAACCCATACAGAGCCTTTCTAAGTCTATAAACCTGATGTCCCTGCTGAAAGCCGGGCGGTTGTTCCACATAGATTTCTTCTTTCAGCACGCCGTTTAGGAACGCAGACTTCACATCCATTTGATAGACTCTGAATCTTTGATGTGTTGCGTAGGCCAGGAATAGTCTAATTGCCTCCAATCTTGCAACTGGAGCGAAAGTCTCATCGAAGTCTATTCCCTCAGCTTGACAGTAGCCTTTTGCCACGAGTCTTGCTTTGTTCCTTACTATGACGTTGTTTTCATCTCGCTTGTTCTTGAAGACCCATTTAGTTCCAATAACATGTTGATGTCGGGGTCTATCAACAAGCTCCCAAACTTCGTTTCTCGTGAACTGATTCAGCTCCTCCTGCATGGCTATGATCCAGTCAGCATCTTTTAGTGCATCCTCAATCGTCTGAGGTTCGTCAGTAGACAAGAAGCAAGAAAATAATGCGCTTTCTCCTTAACAAAATCTGGATCTTGTCTTTACACTTGCTAAGGGATCTCCAATAATTAAATCAGCAGTGTGAGCGTCTAGCCACGATCTACGATGTTTCAGCTCTTCATCTGAAATTTGTTCAACACAGATAGTAGGTGAGTTAGGCATTTCAGTTGTACTATTCTGAAATTGAAGCAATTCAGTAGTGAGAGCATGATCTACCGAGTCACCGAGGTTCGAGGGCATTCAGCTCGGGAACATTACTAGATGTTCCCCCCCGAGTCGTTATTCTCGTAGTGGTCTCGGTTACCTCTAGGGTTTCTTCATCGACTTGAGTTACCCGGGATTGACTCGTTTAGGAGAGTCAACTGTTCAGCCACGTTTCTGCCGGTTGAGATTCGGTAAACTTGTCTTCGCTTCCTCATCCGAATCATCATCCCAACAAAGTCCGGATCTTTTCGACTTTATCTTTTAGGCTTAGATCCCGTAGTCGTCTCACCGATGTCCTCGGATTCGAATTAGAGTTATTGCTCCTCGTCTTCGTAGCAAACTCATTAAAAACAACACGAGGGCTTTCCTCCACGCAAAGGGTTCGATAGTTGAATACCCCGAAAGCTTTGTCGACCCGGAGTATCCTAAGAACACTCCCCGATCCGACTTGCCATCAAAGGTTTTCAATGATCTTTCCCATTATTGTGGATAAAGCACGAACAACCAAAAATATGGAAATAGGATAGAGAAGGTTTCTCCGCCGTTCCATAGTTCATATGGTGTCTTCTTCCGTTGCTTTGTCGGTAGAGATCGGTTCTGAGTGTAACATGCAGTGTCAGTAGCTTCTGCCCAGAATTTGGTTGGGAGTCCTGAGTCTGCGAGTAGAGTTCTGGCTGCCTCTTTTAGAGTTTTGTTCTTTCGTTCAGCAACTCCATTTTACTGAGGTGTGCGTGCAGCTGAAGTCACATGCTTTATTCCTTCAGTTTTGCATAACTCCTCCACTATAAAATTGAGGAACTCAGTTCCTCCGTCGAACGGATTTTGATAATCTTGGTGTTCTTCTCGACACCGAGCCTTTTCGAAGCCTTGGTAACTCGTTTTTGACGTCGACTTGTTGGCAATGAATATGACCCAAGTATAGCGTGAGTAGTCATTGATGACCACTAAAGCATATTTCTTGCCTCTGATCGTCACTGGAGAAACTGGACCGAACAAATCCATATGTAGCAACTGAAGGATTCCATCAGTGGAAGGAGATGGAACAGGAGGATTTTGATTCCTTGTTTGCTTTCCCTTCAAGCATACTTCACACTGAGTGTCTTTGCTGAATACTTCATTCGGCAGTCCTCTTGCTAGAGTGTCTCTTGCAAGTTTGTTGAGCGTCTTAAAGTTGAGATGACTGAGTCTCCTGTGCCATAGCCACCCCGTTCGGTTGTCGTTTTTCGCCACCGACAAGCTTCGTGTTCAGTGAGTTCCGCCGGCCTACATATATGTTCTTCTTGCGCGAACCTAATAACACTGTTTTCCCTGTGGATTTATCAATAACATCATAGAAACCAACGTCAAATATCACTCTATTCGAGTTATCACAAAATTGACTAACAGAGAGAAGATTATGCTGAAGTCCTTCAACATATGATACTCTAGGGACTGTGGCAGTTCCAATGTTGAGTGTTCCAAATCCTCTTGTGTAGCCTTTAGCGTTGTCTCCAAACTCGATTTTGGGTCCTTCTTCAGGGATATAATTCTTCAGTAGACTCTTTTGGTACGTCATGTGTCTTGAACATCCGCTATCCACGTACCATAGGTCTTTGTGCACCTGCAAAACAGAATTATATTCAGGTACCCTTTATTTTTGATTTTGGGTCCTTAGATGTTAGTTTTGGTAACCCAAATTTGTCTTACGACCCTGGTGGTCTCAAATATCTTCTTTCCACTTGAGTCAACGTACTTGACCACTGGACTGGTCGAAGTTGACTTCTTAGGCTTTTCGGGTTCAGGAGTCCGGATCTTCTGAGCTGGTGGACTGCTGACCTTTGCCTTTTGTGCGATTTTCTTCTTTTTCTTCTGACTCTTGGGTCCTCTTCTGACTATAGGATCATAATAATATGACCCATACTGAGCAGGATGTGTCAGCTGAGGTGATCCATACTGATCAGCCCATTTGGATTTGGTAGTTCCCCCTTGACTGAACTGGGGTATTTAGGTACTGATCTTCTTGTCAGAATGCTGATGTGTAGGATGAGGTGCCTTCATCTTTTGTTTGTTTTTGGCTAGGGGATTCAGTATTTCAGCATTGATTGTTTCCCCTCGAACAAACCTATCGGCAAGTCGCACTTCGAGTGTACGGGGGCGAGATGAGGAAGCACCATGGCTGAAACCAAGACCTTCCTTGCAGTGCTTGGGCTTGTTGCTTGCTAGCATAGCCTCCAGCTTCTTTTCAGCGCCCATGTACCTCTCAGTCATCAGGTTCCTCCAGACATCATCACTTTTCTTCAGTGTGTCGTGCTCGGTCTGAAGTCCTAATAGTTGTTGCTTCAGTAGAGTCAGTTCAGTATCTTTCTGAATTAAGTCCTTGGTCGAACCGAGACCCCGATCTTCTTGATGCTGAGACTTGGCCAACAGAGAGTTTATCTCCTCCCTGAGTCTCAACACAAGTCCTTCAGACTCAGTAGAGACCTGACTCTCCTGAGAAAGTCTCTGATTCTCCACTTTCAGGGTATCCAATTCCTGAAGAGTCTTACTGAGCTGCAGACTCATCTGAATCTGTTCATCTAATAGTTCTTCATATGTTGAGCTGATGTCCAGATTCTCATCTGCACCTGAAATAGTATCGTGTGTGCAGTGTGAAGGAGAGTTAAAAGATGCATGAGAGTTTACCTCATCTTCTTCTCCTCGCCATCGACACTTTTCAGCATTTCCTTCCTTCACTTCAATCTCCAAAGCCATGAAAGCGCTTTCATCATCTGATGAATCCATGAAGGAGTCGACTTCTTCTGAGTCATCTGAGAGTTCGCCAGCAATGTAAGCTTGTCTCTTCTTGGCAAACTTCTCTCTCCTTGCTTTGTGTGCTGCCCGTTCAGCACTACTGAGCTCAGGACAATCATATTGATAGTGTCCTGGCTTCTTGCAGTTGTAGCAAGCGATGACTCTTTCTTCTTTGTTTTCGCTTTCTTTTGAAGATGCTAAGTCATCTCTTTTCCTGTATTCAGAAGTGTTCGAGTCAGGAGCGCGTTTTGGTGTATATTCGAACTTACCTTTTGTTTCTCGATAGGCTTTAGTCACTTTTCTGCACCTCTCCTTCTGATATTTTACAGCGAGCAGTGCGTACTTCTGAGCTAAACTTCCTTCTTGTATGTCAGTTAGTGAAGGTTCAGTTTTGCTTGACGCGGGAGATGCTGTGCCTTGACTGATGCTTTGAAAGCATGGTCAATTTTGGTGTCAGCTTCACTCGCGCTTCCGTTGAGGTCTCGTTGAACTCGAATTCCTCTGCCTGGAAGTTCGGAAAAGATATGGTCGGGAGTAGCAATATCTAGATCAGAATGGCGTAATAAGGTGGCAAAAGGAGTCCAATGTCCATCTGGCAGTGCCCTCAGTATCTTGAGATTCATTTCTCGGTTGGAGAATGTCTTTCCCAACCCGTTGATGGAGTTCATCATATTCGTAAATCTGACATTTAGATCTTCTATTTTGTCACCAGGCATGAGAGACAAACTCTCCAGTTTTTGGAGTTCCGGCAAGCAGGTTTGTTAGCTTTGATCTTCTGAGTCCCCCGACTCAGTAGCGCTAGAGCATCCCGAGCTCTTTTCTTTGTCTTGCATTCCCCGAACCCCCCGAGATAAGAATCACTAAGAGTGGTTAGTATGGCATTCCTGGCAACTCGGTCTAAATTGTGAAGTTTCTTCTCCTCAGGAGTGAAGAGACTTCTGTCCTTGGGAATCTTCTTCCCGGTCACCATTCCTCCTCCAGCTGCTGGATCCTGAGTCACGACACTATCGATCATAGGAAAAATAGGTCCTTCCTCAAGTACTTCGGTCATACTGTCGTGGAGGGAAGTCAGATGAGCCTCCATTCTGACTCGCCATACACCATAGTTCTCTACTGAGAACATAGGTACCATTCTTATTCCTGACATATCAGACATGTTAAATAATGATATGAATGAAGAGTGATATGCAGTGAAAACGATTTTTCGGATCCGTTCAAGTAGACCAGTTTCAAGATAACAAAAGTCTTATAGAACTCCTGCTCTGATACCAATTGTTAGTCCCGAGAGCACGTTTAGGTGTAGAGGGGGGGGGGTGAATACACCTAAAACCTATTTCTCAACTTGTAACACGAATAGTCCCGTTCAAGAGTGTGACGTACTAAAAGAGTTCAAAGACGACCAAATAGTTGTTCTGAATCGTGTTAAAGCTAAGAGGTACTGACTCTTTTGAGATCTGCTAGCTGACTAAGTCAGAATTCAGTATCTTCAGATGGAGTTCAGTGGTGCGGAAATGTGTAGGCCCAAATCAGTTGAGTGGAAAAATGTTTTCTTAAAAACGGTTTCGGTTCGTAAGAGTGAATCGAATAAGTATCTTTGAAACTTAGTTGAATGATTTTAAAGATATGATATTCAGTATGAACAGTTAAAATCAATGCAACAGTAAATAAGAGACACAGAGATTTTTAAAGTGGTTCGGATGCACAGGATCCTACGTCCACTGTCCCGAAAGGTCAGGAGGCTATTTATTATCCTGAGTTAGTCTCAGTCATCTTGTACACAGGACAAAGCCGCGTCTTGGAATTTATACTGAGCAAGTCTCGGTTACAACGGGTATCAAACTAAAGTGTTTGACAAACTTCTCCAACTATGAAGGGGTCCTTTTACAATAAGGATAAGGTTCAAAGGTGAACCCCTTCGTCTAAGCTATGGATAAATTCAGTTGAGCTTAGGGTTAGAGGGATAGGGAACGAGAAAGTGGCTTCTAGATCGACGAACAAACGAGTTGTAGCTTTGAGTTCGTGTATCGTCGATTTGGATACTAGAGGCTTTTATATCTCGTTTAGCTTGGTTCCCTAAGAGCTAGAAGGTAGTCTTTCGCCAGAGAATGTTCTTTAAGTTCTTGCGGAAGACTTATGCGATATTCTGGTTTTGCTCGTTTTTTCGTTTTCTTGCTCGAGAGTGTGTTGGCTCGTTCGTTGCTTTTTGGCTCTCTGCATGCATGAAGAAACTTGAATCATCCCTCTATTTATAGAGAAGAGATTAGGAAAGATCCGTTGGAGACGATGATCCCTTTATCTCACTCTTTTGGTAGCTAACGGCTCTTTTGAAAAAGGTGACAAGTGTCCTTTCCCTCCTTTTCCTGAAAGTTGTTGACTTGCAGCTTTAGCGGGTAAGGACAGGTGTTGGCTTGTCATTTGCTGAGGTTTTGCAGAGTAGTTGAGACAGAACAAACTTCGAGGCATAATGAAGCTGACTTCTCTCTTCCTCGTATTTGACTATGCTAATTGTTGTTCAAAAGATCCGACGGTTCGGAAGATCGTTGCCGTTATCGAAGTCCGATCCTGTAGAGAGTACTTGAATTTACTCTACGAAGGTCGGCTCTTAGTTCGATGAACTACTCCTGCCGAGTTCGGTTCCACCGAGTCTTTCGCATATCTTGCTCTCGCCGAGTCCAAGACATACCGAGTCTTCTACATCCGGTCTTGAGACCGATAATCTCTCGACCGCCCGAACCAGGTGCGAGTGTCTACCGAGTCCGAATCCTCGAGACAAAAACAATTACCAAAGGAATGGTTCCCAAACCAGATAGGGTTTTGGGATCTTCAAATCTTCATGGGATCACTCAGGGTATAAGCCTACTGAGTGCATTTTAGTACGGAAGATAGAATCATTTCCCACTATGTAAAACCGTGCTGAGGACTGAATCATCACCCAACACCATTATTATCAATTTATAGTGGTGCTATCATAATCTATTAATGTGTTTTTATCTAATTTTCTATAGGAATCTAATTGTCTTCCAAACCTGGGTGATGGAGCCGGTAGCAGTACTACACTCACCAAGCTGGGAAATACTTCAAGTTGTGGTGAAACTGACGATGGAAGTGCTTTCTCTGTACCAATTGATCTTGAAGTTACCCCGATCAGCAAGAATGGAGCTAATTTAAGTACTGGTAAGCGTAGCACAAGCAAAAAAAAGATTGTGGATGGTTTAGAGTTTGTTGATGGTAATGGTGGTGGTGGTTCTGATAATATATTTGTGAAAAGAAATTTGGGAAATAGCTATGCTGATGGTGAAGCTCCGGAAAAAAAAAGGTCTACATTAAGAAAGAGAAGTCGTAGCTTCCTAACAAATCAGTTTATTTTTCTGGTTCTTCTTTTGGTTGCATGGACTTAGTATTACAACTTCTTTTTGATTTGTCTAATGTTTGTTGTTTTATTAGCAATACATTCTGAATTCTGATTGCATGTCTACTAAACAAATTATTGTATTTTGATGAATGTAATTACTTGGTATGGTATGTAGTTCACTACGAAGTATATTTTGATGGTGTGTAGATTAGTATTGATGTATTGCGTCTTTTGTATGAAGTAATCATCTAATGAACATAGTATTGGGTTATTGTGTTCTGCTAATTTTACATGTGCTGGTAATTCTTTTATTGTATTCCAGTAATAAAGAGTACCCGTGCTTATGTAATTTATTCAATTTGTGGTGGGTTTCTACTTCTTGTGATCGAATTTTGTTCGGAAACTCATCCTCTTTAGTAAATTCTGTGTATATTGTGTGATTATTTATGCTATGTTATTGTGGTTTCTTTGTTTCTGCATATTATTAAGTTGTTCTGATGCTCATCGAGCTCAATAACTTTTGTTTATATGAATGAGCTTATTTAAGTACCGGTAAGCGTAGCACATGCAAAAGAAATACTGTCGATGCTTTGGAGTTTGTTAACGGTAATGGTGGTGGATGTTCTAATAATATATCTGCCAACAAAATTTGGAAAATACCTATGCTGATGGTGAAGTTGTGAAGAAAAGAAAGGTCTACATTAAGAAAATAAGCCGTTGCTTCATGCTCTTCTTTTACTTGCAAGGACTTGATATTAGAACTTCTTTTTGGTTTGTCTGATGTTTGTTGTCTTTATTATCGATACATTATGAGTTCTGATCTCATCTCATGTATGTTAAATAAAATTATTGTATTTTGATGAATTTAATTACTTCGTATGTAGTTCATTGCGCAGTATAATTTTGCATGCATTTAAATTACTATTGGTGTATCGACTATTTTGTAGGAAATAATCATATAATGAACAGAGTAGTAGATTATATTCTACTAATGTTACATGTACTGATAATTCCTTTTTTGTGTTCCAATAATAAAGACTACATTTGCGGTTAACTCTAAAATAAGATGCTGAATTTGTACCAATGTGCTCACTAACCCAGAGATAATCGATTTTCATTAGTTGTCAATGAGAATGTATCTATTTCCCCGAAATATACTATTAATATTTTGTTTTACATGGCGTTCCACAAGGCAGGGCTATATTTTTAATTTGTGTTCTTTATTTTATATTTATAGGAGTGTAGGTAGTAGGGCTAGATTGCTATCTAAATCTAATTATTTGATTTGATGATTTGCTATCAGATGATGGAGACCCTCTTTAGGCTAGGCTATATTTTTAATTTGTGTTCTTTATTTTATATTTATAGGAGTGTAGGTAGTAGGGCTAGATTGCTATCTAAATCTAATTATTTGATTTGGTGATTTGCTGCTGTAGACCACTGTTGCATGCAATGTATTCCTCATATTATTTATAATATATAGTACATGTAGGATTACATAGATGAGGTTATTTATAATACATAGTACATATAGTACATGTAGGGTTACATAGGTGAGCTGTGAGGGATTAAATTTTTGTGGTTGTGCCTGCATTATAAGATAGGCTATCATTAAGAAGTTAGCTTTGATGGGTGAATTCTGACAAGTTTTGCATCAATTCTTATATTACAATTTTAGCAGATTAAGAGCTTACATGGACAAGCGAGGTGGACCTGTGTCTATTAATCCGCAACATTCCAAAAAAAGGAAATCCAATCAAGGTTCGTTCTCCCTTGTATAATCAATATTTGGATAGCATATTCATAATAATTTTGCATGTGTTTCTTCATTGTTAGTTTATTGATAACAAATTGTTTTGTTGTATTATTTAGCTGCTTTTTCAATCATGAATGTGCTAGATTTATGCCAAATTATATGCTAGCTAGCTGTGGCGGTTGGTTCCTATCATTGTCCCAGGGATATCGATATATTCTTGCTTTGCTACTCAGTTATGTAGTGATGTAACTAATGTATTGCTTGTCTTAATTTAAGATGGTCGTTTGCCTTCATTTGTTCAAGCCAGATTGGGTGTGATGATACATCAGGATCAATCAAGCTTAATTGATGATCGTTTGAGCCGCGTCTCAAAGAATGATGGTAACTTTTTTCGTATTATGTCTGCAATTGGTGTGGTTTTCATTCGTAAAATGCATATATTGTTATTTTTTGTTTCTCTAGATGTATCTACTTAGTAGTATTCAATTTTGTACAATATTCATGACTCATTTCTTATTTCTTTCTCAGACTATTGGGATATAGGAGATCTAATTTATCATTGTATTCCATATATTGCTTGGTTTTGGTATGAAGAGAGATTGCTCTATCATCGTAGTAAAACAGAACCAAGGTACTCTAAATGTTGCTTTAATGGTAAAATAGTACTTCCAGAATTGAAAGAGCCTCCTCCAATTTTACAGCAACTTATATTTGGCCGCACTCAGTTGAGTTCTCATTTTCTAGAAAAAATAAGGCAATACAAGAACATGTTCTCCTTTACATCTATGGGTGGTAGGATTGATTCATCGTTGAATAATGGTAGATGTCCACTTATGTTTCGAATGCATGGTGAGAATTGTTATCGTATTGGAAGTTTATTGCCAGTTAAAGGTAGGACCCCGAAATTTGCGCAGCTTTATATTTATGATACGGAGAATGAAGTAGATAATAGATTGCAAACTACACGGTAAGTTCAATGATTCTTTTTTCTATTATACTCTTAGAATATCCTATGAAGTTCTCTTTGATTAAATTGTGTCTTTTGAATCATTCGATATATAGAGCAAATGACTTGCGCAATCAAATTGTTGTGGGAATTCAGGATATGTTGGATCGCAATAATGTTCTGGTGAAATCTTTACCGAATTGCAAGGGATAGGTTAAATGTTGGAGATACAACATCGGTTAAGCTGAGATTGATTAGTGAAAGATCTCATGTTCGAAGAACTTATAATCACCCAGTTGTTTCGGAAGTAGCAACTTTAGTTGTTGGTGACCTTGATTATTCTTCTTAGGAGAGAGATATAATTGTAGAAACTCAATCAGGTTATCATCGACGTATCAGCCAATTGCACCCATCGTATCTTGTTTTACAATATCCTTTATTGTTCCCTTATGGTGATGACGGGTTTTCTCTACACACTCCATTTGCGGAAAATTCTGGTGATTATTGTCGAAAGTTCTGGTGATTATTATTCAACCAAATAAACGAATATATAGAGCCTTCTTATTCAAAATGGATATCGACAATAATTGTTATTCAACCATTTCTCTACAACCAGCGGTACCTGATATCGACGAATATAGCATAAACGAATATAGCATAAACGATCTGATTCAACCATATATATATATATATATATATATATATATATATATATATATATATATATAATTAATTCCAACGGATCTATTTAACTGCAATTTTCTGGCAACAAATAGAAAATGGCTACATTTACAATGAATTAAATTTGATTTCAATGCATGAAGCTTCTCTCTTCAATTACTTTTTTATCACCATTTTTACCAATATTTTTATGTTGTTGGATCCCACCAAAAACTCTCTCCATTTGAGTTATTAAATCACTCTCTCTCCATTTGAGTTATTAAATCCTAGAGGCCTCCCACATCGCCTCATTTAACTGTCGGCTCATTTAAAAATGAGAAAGAATCCGCTTTGCGTATGCTCTTAGGCGCATACAATTTTCTTGAAAGGAGCATACAATATTTAAGTTTATGATATACTTCCCAAAACAAATTCTTGATAGCGAATTAGGATTGTCTACCGGTGGACCAATTAATATTCGGTTCTTTATTTTGTGAAATTGAATAGAGGATCAAAACATTTCTATTTAAGTTAAGTTTTAGTTAAAGTTTTAAAAATTAATAAATAAAATATAACTTAGAATAGAGATTATAATAATTTCATACAAAAAATTAAAGATGTTCAAATAATTTCTATTTGTTGTAAATATATTATATATATGTACTTTTCATATATTGTGATAACCATATAAACCCTAAAAGCCCATGAGCCCATCTTGTACTCTATAAATAGAGGTCTCCACCCTCATAATAATACACACCTATTTTCTATCTTCTTTATTATTCTCTCATTTCATATAGTTTATAATACGTTATCAGCACGATAAGCCTCTGCCAAAGGTATATTTATTTATTTATTTATTTATTTATTGTCAATTAGGATGCATCAGGTGGCTTTCTTTAATTTTCAATACTAGTGCTCTAGAATACATTGTGTATTCGTTGATTAGGATTTGAAAACTAGAAAGCAAATTCTATGTGTTGATCTTGTACGTTTCTCGAGAAAAGAATTATTATATTGTACTCGTATACTTCATGAATTTTATATGGACGTGTATATTCATACCGAAGGATAACAATAAATGTTATTATCTTTGTTTATGTTCATAACAAGTTATTAAATACTAATATATTTGAGTTTTAGATAATTGTTATCATTAGACATACATCTATTTTCAGTCTTCTTTATTATTCTCACATTTCATATAGTTTATAACACTATTTTATTTTTAGAAATATCACAAATATAAAAAATCAGAGTAAAACTACAAAAAAAGTCTTAGAATTTTTTACCAGCTACGCCATACAGTTTGCGAAAAAAATCTGGAATGAATAATGTATGTAGTTTTTAGGAATTTTAAGTTAGATTCTTCCATAAGGGAAGAAGAATAAAAGACTTAGAACTGAAATCTTATTTCACGAAGATTTTATCTAGCTTGGCATGACGTGTGTTACAACTTACATGTTAACCCACATATAACATCCTAGGCGACCTTATGCTACCATATGCATTTGAATATTATGAGAATAGCATGCAACTTGAGTGGGTCGATGTGGGTCGCTGCATGTCGAGAAAAAGGTGTTGGTCTTCAATATTATGACAAGGTATTAATTAGGGAGCATGAAGCTTCGCCGGTGCAAACAAGTCTTCCTATCCACGCGTTCGACATACAGGACCAAGCTAGCGTGATTCCCTACATAGATTAGCCATGGACAGATCTACCTTAAGGCAAGGGATGGCAAATGCCACCCCCAAATTTACTAAAATACTCTTATAGTTTTTATCATTCTTATTTTCGTAGGATAAATTTATGTTTGAATATTAAGAAAACCGATATTAGAAGCTCCCAACAGAGTTCACCAATATATTATAGAATTAAATCTTGTGTTGGAACATTACTTAATAAAAGTGCTCAAAATTCAAAAAATCTAATCGTTGGAGAAGGAGATTTAGTAGAGAAGTGTTTATTCATGCTTCCCATTTGTTTGCATATTAGCTTGTTTAGTGTTGAGTGCATATGGTATTCGGTTTGGAGTTTATATTTAACACGATTTGAAAAAAAGTAGAAAAAGAATCACCAAAAACTCATGTAAATATAATTTCGTGCTGCAAAGTTTGTAACGCCCCGAAATTTCCTTATGATAAAATTAAATTTAAATAAGAAATTCATTTGCATTCCATGCATGATATCTTGTGGATAAGTAGCGCCTTAGAGTCCAACTAAATGTCAAGCATAAAATGCTATATTGTGGATGATTATATGTTCTTGAAATCTAAATGCTTAATATGTGATTATCTCTTTAAATTTGAATTATTTCCTAGATCATGATATAGAGACCAATAATTTGCAGGAAAGTCCTTAAGAAAGAAAAAAAAGATAAGATTTGATTTATGATTTGAAAAGAAAAAAATAAAAATTTATTAAATCTTATTTTGATTGACGAGACCTATATATACTCACTAGATTTGGTGTTTATATAAAAAATAAATGAATTTTATTTGTGGGAATTTTTTTATATGAATTGTTATCAAAATATTTATTAAAGACGGTTATAACTTATAAGAATTATAAGCAAAATATATTTTTATGTTCCTATCCAAAACCTAGTCTAACAAGAATTATATATATATATATATATATATATATATATATATATATATAGGGTATGGATCTAGGGAGATTCATCCCTCATATAAGATATGAGAACCGATCCTATGCGTTGATCGGGTCTCATCTAATGGTCCATATTAATCCCTTCTTTGTTTTAAAAAAAAACACAAAATGAGAAAAGGGCATTATGGGTAAACAAAATTGAATGTTTTTGGGGGCAATTTCGAAAAACCAAAACATTTGAACCCTTTTCATTTCACCCACTCGACAACTCCCTTCCACTTTCTTCATAAAACTTCCTTCCCCCCTTCAATCGAACAACTACCGTCTGCGCACGTCCATCTTCTGTTCGTCCATCTTCCTTCCGTCCATCTTCAGCACGACGGTACCCCATTTGCGCACGTCATACCCCATTTGCGTCGAACCACAGTCGATTTGCGCGAAAAATCGACGATTTTCGCTTAGAATCAGACTCGAATCGACTCGATTTCAGGTTAGTTTGACTAATTAATTACTTAAAGTAGGATACTCATGTATTATTTGACTAATTTCCTAGTTTTAGAGATATGATTGTTAATTATTTCTTCAAATTCAATTGAAGTGGGTTCATAAAATTTATTGAAGTGGGTTCTTCAAATTCGATTGGAGTGGATTCTTCAAATTCGATTGAAGTTTGTTCTTCAAATTTGATGGAAGTGGGTTCGAAAAAATTCGTTTGGAGTGGGTTCTTCAAAATTCGATTGGAGTGGGTTCTTCAAAATCGACCGGAGTGGGTTCAAAATTCGATGCGAAGAAAGGTGCTCGACGAAATTCTCGAGAAGAACACTGCTGCGTCAATGTGCTTTTGTCGGTATGAGCATAAATATTTAGGGTGGTGAGCATAAAAAAACGTAATGGTTAGCATAAAGTATTATATTCATATGCAAAAAATGAAAATATTCCCGAAAATATTTGTGTGTTCTTGGTATGCATAAATTGTGATACCGATATGCAAGAAATATGATAGTTATATGCATAAATTCGGTCTTGATGTGAATGTAATTGGTATGTTAATTTAGGTTGGTTGATTTCGGGACTCCAATATTGATTCAATTGCGGCGGTCATAGTATGGACTTAGGTATGTAATTTTAGGCAATATTAGGTGTAATATTTTCATATTATAATTGTGTCGTAGCATTATTGCAATGAAATATGAGCATAAATTATGAGTCTTCTGTGGTATAATTGTGTTGTAAAATTTGTCTATGTGTGCATAAACTATGCATTGCATAAGCACAAAATTATACAATTTGTCGATGTGTGCATAAAATCTGTCTAGTTTGCCGTAAAACATATTTAACTTGGAATTACAAAATTCCGTGGTTGAATTTGAGTCTTGATATGACGAAAAAAAATAATATGATTATTGAGGATCGGCATTATTGTAGAGTTCTATGAGCATGAACATATGTATTCGGTAGTATAAAAAAATTCTTATGCTACATATTATACTTGTTGTCTCGTGATTCAAAATTTAGAATTGGTAAGCATAAAAATATAACATTGTTTGCATAAATTTCGTTTGTTGTTTGCTTAAAATCGTGAGTCATGTGCATAATAAAATAACATGGTTTGCATAAAATTCGTTTTATGTATGCATAAAATACGTTAGTCATGTGCATAAAATATGTTATAATTGCGGGGCGGATCGAGCGGGAAAGGAAAGAGGAAGAGAATCAAACGGCCGCAAGAGAATGTTCCTTTAAAATCTTTGTTGAATAAAGGGAAGGACAATGTTAAAGACAAGAAAAGCGAATGAAATGACGAAGACGAAAAAACTGGATGAGAAAAATTTGATAGTTAGAATGTTGGGTTGTGCGACTCTTTCGTTTGGATAATTTCGTAGGATAAAATTGGTCATTTGGTCTTTATGTTTTTTAGGATTAGGTAGTGCAAGCAATGTAGTGAAAAACATATTTTGGTATATTCAAGTATTCTAAGTTATGTATTCATAATTCGATCATATGCAAAAAATAATTGGGGAGTATGCGAGATATGTAAACAATCTTGTAAGGATAAAAACGTATATGCACAAACAATACATAACATAAGCATGAAAATACAATACGATATGCATTAAATATAAAACCTTAACATATATACATAAGCAAGAAGTCATAAAACAAAAGGATGAAACATCAATTGGGTATGCATGATATATAAAACCTTGAACATATTCAGTACCATAAAGGTTGAACTTGAGAGGTATAGTATATATGCATGAAAATCATAACACATAAGCATAAACATTAACGGTGGTATGCATGAAAATAACATAACATAAAGTAAAGCGATTATGTTAATACAAATTAGTCCAAACAGACGGTGCATCGGTCTCTACTAAGTTCTCGCATAAAAAGTTAACATGAATCTTCTACATCCTTCAAGTTATGGCGAGTTTCTTGAATCGTGATGTCCCATCTGGTTGCATTTCCGCCACATCCTCTGAGGCTTCAATTTACCACGCAATGCAGCCTCCTTCCTAGACTGTGCATGCATGAATATGTCACTGTATCAGCATAAACTAACAAATAGATATGCATGAACATTTAACGAACGTATGCACGAAATATAATTGTTAATCTACAAGATAAAAATTCAATACTTCATATATACATACATCTCATTCTTCAAAAACACAAACCAGGTATCTCGATTTTTAACCCAATAAAGCAAGAAATATAAACTTCCTTAAATAAAAGCATATTATGAAAAACAGAAAGCATTTCTCAAATATTATACTAGATTGCCCAAGGAAAATGATTACAATTACTTCAAGTTCTGCATATAATGTAAAAAATCAAAAAAGTACAGAAAAAAATCTTCCAAAATCGGAATTAATCGGGAGAAATAGAGAAGGAAACGAACATTGATGACTTAAGAAACATAAAAAATCGATACCCGCCTTCAATAATCAACTTCAAATAAATATGTTGGAGTCAAATTTTTCTCCCGCTGCTCACTCTCTGCTCATTCTCTGCAGCTCGATTTTGGTGAATGAAGAAATGAGGGTTTGTAGTGATGTGGGTAAAAAGAAGAGGCAATATTACTCTTTTACCATTAATGAGTTGATTTATTCCTTTTTTCCTTTATTTTTAAATCGTTTTGGAGAAAAAATGAGAGCCTTAGATTGCCGAAATGAAGGGCCGAGATCGGTTCTCGTATCTCATATGAAACTTGGTTCTCATAATATCCATTTCCTATATATATATATATATATATACATCCGTATACACATCTTTATAAAGAGCCGCAAATCACTTCTTTCTTTTCCACAACGATACACCATCATTCCTAGAACATAAACTTTATTTTACCTATAGGTTGCTCCACCAAGACAACACCACTTTTAGGTACCTCAATAACTAAGTTATATTTTATTGTATGGCTTTTGTTTTCTTTTTCCTGAATACGTTTATGACTTGTTTTCTTAAGGTGATTAAGAAGGATGCAAATTAGTTTAAATTAATAAATAGATGGTTAGGACAGATTTATTTACGTATCTTAATGTTTTTGGTCAAACTTTCATAAAATAAGTTCTTGTAGAGTGAGGGATTAATATTGTATTTGACCTGTGTTACTAATAAGTTATTCAGACATTTGTTACCCTCTTATTAATGAGTTTAATTTAATAAGCTTGTCTCATCTTTATGGTGCCGAGAACTTTGGGATTAGATTTAGTACTTTGCATGTTTTATTTTAAGAATCTAATAGATGTGAGATGCTTGTAAAGAGGATGTGGTTATAAATGCACAAATTTATTCTTTATATAATTTTAAATTAATATGGTAGAATTAATCTGATGAAGTCTTCTTTTACGTTGTATTCTGACTTGCTTACTCATTAGAAGAACCGAGGAGCAATATATTTTAGATTTGAGAATTTTAGAAAATAATTCCTATAGAAATTATATCTTTACCATAGAGATTATATGGCATGAATGTAATTTATGATATTGAATTATGATGATGTAACTCTATGTTAGGAAATTAAAAATAAAATAATAAAAACAAAAGAAGAAGATGAGATCTTTATGTAGCAACTTAAATTAGTTTTTTATTTATTTATCTACACATAGTTAATATTGTCATCCATATTCATGTTCATGTTCTTAATAATTTTTTAGTTAGCGAAATATTTTTTGAATGCTTACTATGTGGAATATTTTGTTTATATGGTTGTAATGAGTGATCATGCATGACATCTCCTGCGTAAATAATAACTGAGTGCAAATTATTTAATATTTAGGACAAGCGCGCAAGGCTTAATCACTTGATATACATCTTTTCATTCACTCAAAAAGGTTAAGGTGAGGTTTTTTTTTATCCTTATTATACACTATACTGTTTTTCTCATGCGTTATTCAGTACAGGTAGAGCCTTTGGGCTATTCTCACAGTAAAACCTTCGGGTTAGCCTTCGGGCAAAAACCTTTGGGTTAGCCTTCGGGCAATTCACGCAGTAAAACCTTCGGGTTAGCCCTCGAGCATTCACGCAGTAAAACCTTCGGGTTAAGCCTCCGGGCTTGCATGTCTAATTTCTCATGTTAAATCCTTTATAGTTTATAGTTTGGATAATGTTGACCCCACTGAGTAGTCGTACTCACCCCCTTATATTTTCACTTTTTCAGATCATGGTCCGGCAGATGCTTGAGGTGGTGGATGGTGATGGTCACACGTGAAACGATCTAAAACAATTTTTAACGCATTAATTCAGTTTTATCTTGAACTATGCATTTGTCTCTATTTAATTCCGTGAACTAGTAGGTGAACATGTTTTTGATTCAAGACTTCCGCTATTATGAAATGCATTAAAACCTTATTGCTTTTATAAATCTATTATTTTTGAAAATTAAATTGAGAAAATTAAATTTATTCACCAGGTGCGTCCCCTTAAAGAGTATATAAAAATTGGGGTGTTACAAATTGGTAGGTCTACTTTCCTGTAGACTTGTTTCATGTTATGCAGGAAATTGACCATCATCATTGCCACAACATCGTGCCGGCGAGGTAAGAAAGATTTTCTAAGTTAATTTTGACGCACAATATTGAAAGCATGTTTTTTCTAGCATGGCATGAGCATGATTTTTATGTAATTAAATTTTGTAAAACATTTAAGGTCCTCGAAAGTGTTGCCTTAAGAATAAGAACTTAGAGGCCTTACATAGTTGAATTTTATATGAACAATAGGAAAATGCCTCCAAGAAGACAACCCAATAACAATGATAGCGGAAGGACAGAAATAACCCTCTAGAGAACCTTAGCAATGCACAACTGCTGAGGCTATGAGAGAAATGTTCCCGCAACGCCAAGGAGGAGATCCAATTGTGAATGATTTTAAGACGATGTCACCCCCTACTCTTAAGGGGAATAAAGGACCCGTTTTTGTGGAGGAGTGGATTGGTGATCTGGAGCGGGTCTTTGAGCACCTAGGATGCACTGACGCTCAAAAAGTGACATGCGCGAAGTATCAGCTGGCCCAAGACGCGCGACAATGGTGGAATTCTCGACTTCGGACTATGGCGCCAGAGCAGCAGCAGAACATGACTTGGGATTTCTTCAAGACACAACTCTTGAACAAGTTTTTCCCATAATCTGTCCGGAGGGAAAAGAAGGTGGAGTTGATGACCATAAAACAAGGGAACAGATCAATTGTGGACTACGAGCGTCATTTCACTTAGCTCTCTCAGTTTGCGCCTGATTTGGTAGATACCGAACAGAAGAAGATAGAGATTTTTTAGAGCGGACTGCATGATGAAATAGGTGGCATATTAGCTGGTCATGAGATTACAACTTTTGATGTGTTGGTGCAGAAAGCCCAAGCAATCGCCAAACGCAAGAAGCTTGATGGACCGGCATATAGACCGCCTATCACTACTGGAAAGAGACGATGGGAGGATAACATGAATCACGGTTCTGAAAAGAAACAGAAGCAAGTCGTTCCTAGCAATACCACAGCCTCGACCGGAAAGCCAAAGTGTCCAACATGTGGTAGGAATCACTATGGGGAATGCTTGCAAGAGAAGTTTATCTGCTACCGTTTCTATCAGGAGGGACATGTAGCACAGAATTGCCCTTTGATCAACACTACGACCCCAAACAACAATGGGAAGCGGGGAAAAGCAAGAGTTTACTCCATGGTTGAAGCGGATGATGATGATGATGAGCCACAGACGATGTCAGGTACCATTCCGTTTTCAACTATGTTTTAGTTTTGTTATATAAATCAACTGCATCCAACTATAGTTAGTAAACTTAATTATCTCAGGAAACATTTTAGTACTTAATCAATTAGCCGTAGTTCTTTTTGATTCCGAAGCGTCAGATTCTTTCATATCGAAAAGATTTTACATCAAAGTAGCCGAAAAATGCGAAGAGGAGAGTGCAGCATGCAAGGTCGGGTTTCCTGTAGGCAAGGTAAAGGAAACAAATCGTCGAGTAAAAGAAGCTGTTGAATTTTTCTTAACGAAAGGGTAAGAAAATTAAAGCGATAAATCAAACCGAATACAAAGATGCTGAGTCGAGAGAATGACTCTCTTTCTTTAAGACGAAATTTGCCCCGCAATTGGTGCTCACGGTTCAAGCAAACTATCTCCCAAGATAAAACAGCTTTGGGATTGATAATCTAGCACTCGATATATCAATCTCGGATTGAATATAAAAAGGTGGGATAAGTTTTGTAAAATAAGTGAATTAGGAATGAGTTTATATCTTCAACCGTGAATCTCTATTTATAGGCAACCAAATTGAGATTTGCCAATCAACGCATCCCTTCAGAATTGCATCCCTTCAAATCTATCTTATCCATTTTATAAGGAAAAGACACATCTATTCAATTTTCATAATTTATACTTTCAATTTAGAATTTTATTAAATAAAATTCCAACAATCCCCACATGAAAGTTTGATTTATCAAATAAGTATATCCCGTGCGAACAAAAATTATTGAATCGGTTGATATAGCTATCGGCTTTGAATCTCTCCTAGTAAATTATCATCGGATTTACTTGCTACGCGGTGAACATGATGTCTTGAACCGGTCAACAATTTATGTAAATCCAGACAATGATAATTACACAATATTTTCCTTATTAATTTTTATATTCTCAATACAACTTTGTCCTTTCTACGGCCTTGGACAACTCTTGGATTCTTAAGTGTTTACATAGAAGCGGCCAATTTCATACACTTAAATAGGTGACCTCGTTTGAAGTATCCTGCAAAATACTTAACTTATTAATCATTAAGATCATTAAGAGTTCAACAACTCACTCTCCACCCATTCTGCAGTCAGCACTTAATGTGTATAACGGGAATAGCCTTCTTCGATTTTAAATTAATGATTGCTATTACCTCGAAGAATTAATTCTTTACGAAGTGTTTGTCTGGACTTTTATAATTTAGTTTTCCACATTGAACCAATTCGTGGGATTTCTATTTCTTTGGTTGGGTTTCCACCACAAAAGTCCTTATTTAGTGGGTTTTAGGCCCATTCCCCTAGACAGATAAATTACTTGATCTTTCGGTAAGCATTTAGTTAGCGGATCTGCAATGTTATCCTTTGATTTTACAGAATCAATAGTGATAACTCCCGTCGAAATCAAGTGCCTAATGGTTTTGTGTCTACGACGTATATGCATAGACTTTCCATTATACATATTATTTCGTGCCCTTCCCAAAGCTGACTGATTATCACAATGTATCATTATAGGAGGCACGGGTTTAGACCAACATGAAATATCTTCTAAAAATTCTCGAAGCCATTCAACTTCTTCTCCGGCTTTATCTAAAGCAATAAATTCTGATTTCATCGTGGATCGAGCAATACAAGTTTGTTTAGAAGATCTCCAAGACACAACACCACCACCAATGGTAAACACATAACCACTAGTGGATTTTGTATTTTGAATATCAGATATCCAATTAGCATCACTATATCCTTCTAGTACAGCTGGATATCTTGTATAATATAGACCATACGTCATTGTATATTTCAAGTATCTTAGTACACGATTTAAAACTATCCAGTGATTATTCCCTGGATTATCAGTAAATCTAGCCAACTTATTTACCGTATAAGCAATATCCGGACGAGTACAATTCATAAGATACATCAAACTCCCAATGATCCGTGCATATTGCACTTGAGCTACTGGACCACGATTTTTCTCAAGATTGTGAGTTTTATCTAGCGGCGATTTCATTGGTGATAAATTAAAGACACCAAATTTCTTTAACATATCTTCAATATAATGAGATTGTGACAAAGTCAATCCACCTTGAGTCTTACATATCTTAATTCCTAAGATGATATCTGCTATACCCATATATTTCATATCGAAATTATCTTTCAATATTTTCTTCGTTTCTAGAATTAGTCACGAGTACTTCCAGTTATGAGCATGTCATCAACATATAGACAGATCATAACCAAATAATCAGATGTTCCTTTTATGTATATACATTTGTCACTTTCATTAATCGAAAAACCTTTTGATAATAAAAAAATATCAAATTTTTCGTGCCATTGTTTTGGAGATTGTTTTAGTCCATATAATGACTTTACAAGTCGACATACTTTATTTTCTTGTCCAGGAACTACATAACCTTCTGGTTCTTCCATGTAAATTTCTTCATCTTGTTTCAACATCCATTTGATGTATCTCAAGATCATTCAAAGCAACAATAGCAATGAATACTCTTATAGATGTTATACGTGATACTGGTGAGTACGTATCAAAGTAGTCTAGTCCTTCCTTTTGCTTATAGCCTTTAACTACAAGTCTTGCCTTATATTTATCAATGGTTCCATCTGCTTTTAACTTTTTTTAAGTATCCACTTACAACCTAAAGGTTTATTTCCCGGAGGAAGATCTACTAAGTCCCAAGTATGGTTTTGCAAAATGGAACTAATTTCACTTTCTATTGCTTCTTTCCACATCAATGCTTCAGGAGTGGATAATGCTTCTTTTATTGTCCTTGGTTCATTTTCTACCATATATGTAAGAAAATCTGGTCCAAAGTTTTTCTCTTTCCTTTGTCTTTTACTTCGTCTTGATCCATTATCAGGAATTTCCAAATTTTCTTGATCAGATTCAATTGGTTGCAAATTGTTTTTCCTTGAATCACTTATCATTTCATAGTTTCTTTTGTGGGAAACTAATTCTTTCCTTTCCTTTCGAGGAAAAACATCTTCAAAAAATTCAGCATTTCTTGACTCAATAATAGTATCTTCATGAACCTCCGGATTCGATGATTTATGTACCAAGAAGCGATATGCACTAATGTTATTTGCATATCCTATAAATATTCAATCAACAGTTTTTGGACCAATTTTTATTTGTTTTGGCTTTAGTATTTCTACCTTAGCCAAACAACCCCACACTTTTAAATATTTGTATGAAGCCTTATGACCTTTCTGTTGGGTTATGAGTCAGTAGATGATACTTAGCATTTTATTGGGTAAAATAAAATTGGGGGAAATCGTAGTGTTCATGCTATGGAATTGAAGATCCCAAAACCCAGCTGGTATCAGTAGTGTAGTGTCGATAGGACTAGATGATGTAATAGGCTAGACTGATTTTGAATTCTTTATCTGTCGTGTCTATGTCCTGTACGGGGTAAAATGTTGGATTGATCTTCAGTAGGAAGTTACTTTCCAGAACCCCATGTCATCAGTGTAAGAGCTTGTGTTCTTAAGTCATCAGCTGATCTTCGCCTCAGTAGAAGACACCTTATCAGCTGACAGACATCAGTAGAAGAACCTCCTATACAAAGCTCAGTACCTTCGCAGTCAACAGCTGACTACATTCAGTAGAATATCTTATCAGCCGACTCAGACGAAGAAGACAGAGACTTCATCAAGTCTACTGTATCCGACAGGAAACGACCCAGCTGTTAACATCACTCGAAAGTCAGCAGAAGATCATACGAGGATAGGAGAGAGTCAACTCCGATGAAGACCAATGTCTGACACATCTCACCTAACACAAACCTCGTCCAATGAGAACCCGTCAACGCATTATCTGCTCTGCCAACTAAAGCTGCTCTCATGAACAGTATCAACAACTCTGCTGCAACAATTCGAATATATGGTCGTTTTCTTTGGAAGTTTGTGACACGTGGCATCGCCCTCTCCAACGGGCAAATGCCTGGGTCACGACTATAAATAGAGAAGAAAATCCGAGCTTCACGCACAGGATATCAAGGGAAAAATGCTCTTGCTTTAAAAACAACTCTAGCGCATTCAAGAGAAATCCAGCGAAGAACTTGCTTAACAGAATACCTTTAGTTCTTCTCTCTAGAGTTCTTTAGATCCCTCTTCTCTAGCTAAGCTCAAAAGTTCATATCTATAGCTTAGATTCTCGAAGGAGTTCACTTTTAGTGATTGTTCTTATTATAAGAACTCCTTCCTAGTTGGAGAAAATCCCCTCCCCTTCAAACCTCGGTTTGATTTGTAAAAGTCGCTAAGGACTATAACTTAGAAGGTTCTGTCCAGTGCACAGATACCTTGCTGAGGCTTGCTCAGACTAATCAACAAGACCTCCTGTTCAGCAGGACCGTGGACGTAGGATCTTGCGTATCCGAACCACGTTAAAAATTGCTTGTGTTGTTTACTGTTTAATTGCATTGCATACAAACTGCTTACAAAGTCATATCCTGCATAAAACGTATTCATAAAGTGCACGAGCCAAAACTATTTGATTTGTGAAAATCACGTTTTCAACTGAGACGAATCTCTGGGCCCCACACTCTTATCCGCACAAAGTCTTCCACTGAGAATCAACCACTCACTAAAGTCAGTAGGAGAGACTCAGTAGTTGGCTCACTCTCTGACCTGCGATCGAAGGTTACTATTTGGCACTGTTCATCAGTTGCATCCAACAGCTCAGCTGTCCTTCGCATTTGAGAAAAGAAACAGTACTCAGGTGTATTCACCCCCCCCCCCTCTACACTTGACTCTCGTCTCCGGACCAACACTTTCCATAACTTATATGGAGTTTTGTCACTCTTTTTCCGCGAAACTCTATTAAGAATCGTATTAGCCGTGAGAATAGCTTCGCCCCACAAATTTTGAGCAAGCCCGGAATTTATTAGTAAAGCATTCATCATTTCCTTCAAAGTCCGGTTTTTTCGTTCCGCAACTCCATTTGATTGAGGTGAAATGATACCATATTGAGCACAATATGCTTCGAATGGTGCCCCATATTCTCCACCCCGATCACTACAAATTGCTTTGATTCGTAGATTTAATTGATTTTCTACTTCAATTTTGTACTGTTTAAAAGCTTCCAATGCTTCATCCATGCTTTTTAGTAAGTACACATAGCAGTATTCTGTGCTATCATCAATAAATGTGATAAAGTATTTATTTCCTCCTCTTGTATGTACAAACTTTAAATCACATGCATCACTATGAATAAGTTCGAGCGGATTTGTAGTTCGTTCTACCGTATGAAACGGTTTTTTACTTGACTTTGCTTCTACGCAAATCTCGCATTTACTTTGAGGATTTATTTCAAAGTAAGGTAACAATTCTAATTGTACTAACTTTCGAATAGATTTATAGTTTGCATGTCCCAACCTATAGTGCCATAAATTAAATGACTCTAGCAAATACGAAGATGCCTTTATTTTATTGTTGGCAACTTTGCCTATTACAGACATTACATTCATCTTAAAGAGCCCATCACACATGTAGCCCTTTCCTACAAACTCACTATTTCTAGTTAGTACAAATTTTTCTGACTCAAACGTGAGTCTAAATCCAGCCTTCACGAGAAGAGATCCAAATACGAGATTTTTCCTTATATCTAGTACATGCATCACACCATTTAGTTTCAACGTTTTTCCAGAAGTCATCTTCAAAATTACTTGTCCTATTCCTTTGACTTCTGAAGTAGAATTGTTTCCCATATACATTTTCTTGTCTTTTACTGCAGCATAAGTACTAAAGTCTCCTTCGTCGGTGCAGATATGACGAGTTGCTCCCGTATCAATCCACCATTGTTTCGGATTCTTGACTAAGTTTACTTCAAGAACCACTGCAGCGAAGTCAGAGATAAGTTTATCTATGGCTTATATCTGTTCTTCCTCTGCATTGTCTTCCACGACATTTGCCTTTGCCTTTACTTTCTTGAGAAGTCGACATTCTGCCTTTCTATGTCCGGGCTTCTCATAGTGATATCAATTGCCTTTTATCTTGAGCGTTTTTCCTTGGGATTTAATATATCCTTCATGCTTACGCTTCTTATTCATCTTCGAGTCCACATAATTTACCTTGGCCTCCAAAGATTGTTATCCTTTGATAGAGCCTTATTATTGTCTTCTTGTGTTTGTAATTTGACAATAAGATCTTCAAGTTCCATTTCCTTGGTCTTCAACTTGAGATAACTCATGAACTCGTTCCATGACGGAGGTAGTTTCTCAATCAGAGAAGCAACTAAGAATGACTCATTCGGCTTCATGCCTTCAGCATCTAGTTCATGAAGTATCATCTGGAAATCCAGAATCTGACTCATCACCGACTTGGAGTCAGTCATTCGAAAGTTCAGGAACTTTCCCACAATAAATTTTCGAGTGCCGGCATTTTCAACACTATATTTCTTATCGAGTTTCTCCCATAACTCTTTTCACATTGTCTTGACAAAGACAATATGCGTGATATAATCCATCAGAAAAACAATTCAGAATGTAATTCTTACATAGAAAATCTGAGTGTTTCCATGCATCCAACGTCAACTTCTGCTCATTGGTCACTTGAAACACTTGACCAGTTGTAGCACCAATCCATTGCTCATCTGATACAGAATTGTCATCCCACGAGGTCGGTGGATCTTCAGTTAAGTAGCGGCGGGGGGGGGGGGGGGGGGGGGGGGGGTGAATACACCTGAAAACACTTTCTCAACTTAAAACGCGAACAGTCCTTTTCAGGAAGATGTCGTACTGAACATGTTCAATAGACCAAATAAGCTGTTCTGAATCGCGTGGCAGAGTAGAGTAGGCCCAAATTCAGTTGAGTTAGAATTCAGCACCGTTCAGCTGAAGTTCAGTAGAGTGCGGAAACGTGTAGGCCCAAATTCAGTTGAGTTAGAAAACGTTTTTAAGAAAACAGTTTCAGTATATTAGTGCAATATTTTAAGCTTTGCTGAAACATAGTTGAATGATTATGTAAGATATTTTCAGAATAAACAGTAATCAATGCAACAGTTAAAATACAGAACACAAGTAATTTTAAAGTGGTTCGGATCCAACAATCCTACGTCCACTGTCCCGAAAAGATTAGGAGGCTATTTTATTATACTGAGTTAGTCTCAATCGGTTTGTGCACTGGACAAACACTAGTCTTGAGATTTATACTGAGCAAGTCTCAGTTTACAAGGTATCAAACTTAAGTGTTTGACAAACTCTCCAACTATAAAGGAGTCCTTTACAATAAGGATCAGTTCAAAGATGAACTCCTTCGTTTTAAGCTATAGATAGGGCCAGCTGAGCTTAGGTTAGAGGGAAGGGAACGAGAAAGTGGCTTCTAGAGCGACGAACGGTTAAGTATAAACTCTGGGTTCGTATTCAGTCGCTTGAATACTAGAGGCTTATGATCAGATTCAGCTCGGTTCCCTTTGAGCATGTATGTCGCCTTTCACTGGAGATAACTCTATGAAGTTCTTGCGGAAAGCTTAAGTCGATTCTGAGTTGCTCGTGAATGCTCGTATGTTCTTCGTTTTCTAGGTGAGCTTCAATTTGAAATCTTCCCTTTATTTATAGAGCATAGATATAGATAGAACCGTTGGAGACGACGATCCATGTGTCTCTCTCTTTTGGGTAGCTAACGGCTCTTTCAAAGTATGGCGACAGAGTCCTTTTCCTCCATTTCTGGAAAGTTGTTGACTTGCAGCTTTAATCAGAAAGTAGATAGCTGGCCGCTTGTCATTGGTCGAGGCTGAAGAAAGTAGGTGAGACAAAAAAACTTCAAGGTAGATCTGAAGTTGACTTCTCTATACCTCGTATGACTCTGCTGATTTGACTTATGAGATTTCCTAACAGTCAGAAGACTGCCTGGCCGTTGCTGAGTCTGATCTACGTTCAGTAGCATACTCCTGCTAAGTTCAGCTCTACTGAAGATCAACTCTGAGTTTAGTGAACTACTCCTGCTGAGTTCAGTTCCATTGACTCCTTTCAGTATACTGCTCCTGCTGAGTCCAGTACTACTGAGTCTTCTTCTTATGGTACTGAGGTTGATAGTCTGCTGAAGAACCAGCGGACAGAACTGAACGCCTGAACCATGTCGAAGGGTGTCTACTGAGTTTGAAACTCTCAGAGACAGAACGAACAAATACAACTGAATGGTTCATCAGTCAAAGTAGGGTTTTGGGATCTTCAAATCTACTGAGCACTAGGCTACTGAATCATCTCCCAACAATAGCATCTTTTCTTTCCAAAATTTAAAGTTGTTTACAACAAACTTTTTTGGTTTCTCACTTTGTGCAGCCATGGGATTAACCCGTACCGCACCCGCAGAGATATCGCCTTCAGTTGACATATTAACTGATAAATTTCGTCTTAAACTGTTGAATTTTTCTTAACGAAAGGGAAAGAAAATTAAAGCGATAAATCAAACCGAATATAAAGATGTTGAGTCGAGAGAATGGCTCTCTTTCTTTAAGACGGAATTTGCCCCACAATTGGTGCTCACGGTTCAAGCAAACTGTCTCCCAAGATAAAATAGCTTTGAGATTGATAATCTAGCACTCGATATATCAATCTCGGATTGAATTTAAAAAGGTGGGATAAGTTTTGTAAAATAAGTGAATTAGGAATGAGTTTATATCTTCAACCGTGAATCTCTATTTATAGGCAACCAAATTGAGATTTGCCAATCAACACATCCCTTCAAAATTGCATCCATTCAAATCTATCTTATCCATTTTATAAGGAAAAGACGTATCTATTCAATTTTGATAATTCA
Source organism: Lavandula angustifolia (assembly GCA_028984105.1). Taxonomy (NCBI): domain Eukaryota; kingdom Viridiplantae; phylum Streptophyta; class Magnoliopsida; order Lamiales; family Lamiaceae; genus Lavandula; species Lavandula angustifolia. The sequence goes on along the minus strand of CM054809.1, from coordinate 13,630,975 downwards.
TACTTTCAATTTAGAATTTTATTAAATAAAATTCCAACAGGAGCAACGTTGAAGATCGATGGCGTGATCTTGAGAGTAGATTTGTACATCCTGGAGATGAAGGGCTTCGACGTTATACTCGGGTTGGATTGGTTCAGCAAGCACGATGCGGTTATCAGATGCAAGGACCGTGAAGTCGTTTTGCCAACACCAGACGGAAATCAATTCTCCTTTTACGGAAGTAAGAGAAAGAGAGGACCACATAGTATAACCGCAATGAAGGCCACCAAGATGAAAGATTCTTCGTACAAACATTATTAAGTGAAAGTTCAATCTTGCCCCTCCCCCCTGTCAAAATCCTTCATATGTCCCTGAACACACTACATTCCACTTTCTCCTTTATATAGAATTCTCCTTGGTGTTTTAATTTTCCTAACCATTTTCAGAAAATCACTCGATTTTTTCTCTCTAAAACAACTCCAAATTGCTCCATTCTGCAACGTGTATAGCTCGTGAGAAATACTTGAAGATTCCGGCACCATATATCAAAACACTTAGGTAACCCTCTTGTTCATCCTTGATGCTAGAGTTGTGTTGTCATTATTCTTTTTGCATAATCTAGTTCGAAAGACATAAGGGTATGAGATGTAATTGGAATAAGAGTTTGTTGATGTTATAACTAGAGTGGTTATCAAAAGCTAAGCTAATAAAATTAATAAAAGAAAGGTACGAAATGAAATCCTTGTTGCATGTGTAAACCTCTAGTTAAGGAGTGATTTTTGGCTATTATTCTCTCTCTCTTCCTTTTTACATGTTGTTGCCTAGACCCAGGTGACGGAAATGTTTATGCATGTGTAGATAGGGGAGAAGGAAACAATTATTGTTATTTGGGGTGTGTCGAAATGACGGTTACAATGTTAGCCGAGGCAAGAGTTGGACACTTTCTCCGCAATACAATAATGCTCCGCTACTCGGTGCAAGCGGTCTATAGCATTCGTCTCTAAGATACAACTGCTTCTCAATTATGAGTAGTTGCACTACTTCTCGTAATTCCGGCGAACTACTTGATAGTTTGGTACTAAGGAAATAAAAACTAATTTATATGTATGCAATGAAAGGAACATAAAGGAAATTGGAAGATGAATAATGTGTTTTATTCTCGGTTGGGAATTGTCTATTTATAGACATGAGATACCTTTTCCTTAATCGTCACAATGTTTGGCAATGTTAGGCAAAGGAGATGCGTGCAACGTTACATGCAAAGTTTTAACATGAAACGTTGCATGCTTTCACATGCATACATGCAACGATTATTTGCAACAACATGAAACGTTGCATGCTTTCACATGCATCAAGCCAACGTGTCAAAACAAGTGAAGCCATGCATGAAGCCATGCAACGTGTCCATTCCTTCAATTGCCAACCGACATGTCCATTCATCTCAATTATTATCAATTGCCACGTTTAGTATTAATTAAGTATTAATTTAAATAACTTAATCTCAATTAAAATCTAACAATTATCTGGTTAAGAATTGAGCCTTCGTATTTCCTCGTTAGAAAAGAATTCAAACTTACTCTTTGAAACCAATGTTTTCGAACCAAGTTTGGATGAAAAGATAAACCTATTGGTTATAAATATAGCCGATACCTTGGAAATGCGTACAAAATAATAACAAGTAATTGAAATACAGTAGAAATTGAGATACTAGATTACAACCGATTTCGTATCCAATAGGGCAGACTACTTTCTAGTCTTATGGGCAGAACGTCCGAGTTGATGATTCTCCTGGGTATGAAATGACAAAAGGAACAGATAAAAGTCGAGTCGAGTTTCCTCTTTCCGCAAGACAGTATTGCCCCGGCTAGTGCTCACGGATTGACAATCTGTCCCCAAAGATAAAACGACTTTCCTCCTTCCCGGTAGCAGCACCGCAAACTGGAAAGGCTCCAGCGAATTGAACCAAGGCACGAACTGGGCGGACACAGAACTATACTATAGATGCTCGTATGTATGTTATGCTGTGTATGTGTGTTGTTGTGATATGTTGTGTTCTATGAAATGCTTGTAAGATACATCTATATATATATATATATATATATATATATATATATATAGCAAAATCCTCCATGTCAAGGGATTAAAGGCATTAAAGATCCACTCCACTACTTGCTCATTAAGAGCCATCACTTGAGATCTTTCAAGTTCTCCATTGGATGCTTCTAGGTCCTCAAGACCTTTGGAGTACCAACAACTTGCAGGCAGCTCAACAGTCACATGAGTCTACTTGCCCAGACACGATCCAAGTCTTGGGTCGATAGTCCAGCGATAATTGCATCCGCATTACGAAAATGCCCCCATACGTGACCAACTTAAAACACACATTTCTCACTCACCGAAATTCGGTTTTGAGAATACGAACGTGGTCACAACAATTTAATCATGGTTAGACTAAAATATTAATTAGTCAAAACCAAATTTCCAACAATCCCCCACATGAGTGGAAATTGTGTATGCATGTATGCAAACTAAATGCCCAGATCGAAAGAAATAGCATTGCAGCAGGATAGGTAGCTTTTGGCTTTGAACCTTCCCTTGTCAAAACTATCGGGTACACCGGCGGACTAGTGGACATGATGTCTTGAACTATTCCTCCTTAGTGTGCACCAAGACAATAGTATCAACACAATACTATCTCAACCTTGTTCGTTCTCACGTTTGTATCCATTTCGGCCTTGGACACATCTTTGGATTCATAAGTGCCCTCTGTGAAGCGGCCACACTTCTCACTTATATAGGTGATTCCTTTCCAAGTATCCTGACATACTTATCTGCCCATGAATCATTAAAAGTCATAAGACTTAACCTCACCACATTGACAGGTTTCAACACTTAACTTGCTTTCCAAAGGAATGGGTGAAGATATAATCTTCCAAGTGTTGCTCTGTGAACTCTTATAGCTTAGTTGTCCCATTGAACCAAGTTTCTGGGATCTCCAATCATCATGGTTGGGTTACCACTATAATTGTTCTAGTTGTGGATTTTTAATCCCATTCCCTCTAGCAACTTATTCATTCGATCTCTATTTAACCCTTTGATTAGCGGATCCGCTAGATTATCCTCCGACTTGACATAACAAATAGAGATAATCCCACTTGAGATCAAATGTCTTATGGTATTATATCGACGACGTATGTGTCTCGACTTACCATTGTACATGTCACTCGATGCCCCGCCTATAGCGACTTACTGTCATGATTGATCATGACAGTAGACACTGGCTTCTGCCAACATGGAATATCCTCAAGAAAGTGACGATGCCACTCTGCTTCTTCACCAGCTTTCTCCAGAGCTATAAGCTCAGATTCCATGGTGGACCGGGCTATACACGTTTGCTTCATGGACTTCCACGATACTGCTCCACCCCTAATAGTGAAAACATAACCACTAGTTGAGAATGAGTCTTTCGTATCCGATATCCAGTTTGCATCACTGTACCCTTCCAGCACAGGTGGATATCTAGTGTATCTCAGCCCCAAGTTGAGAGTATACTTTAAATATCTCAAAACTCGTACTTGAGCAGTCCAATGTTCTCTGCTTGGATTACTCGTATACCTGCTCAACTTGTTAACTGGGCAGGCAAGATCAGGACGTGTACAGTTACTGATGTACATCAAGCATCCAATGATCTTTGCATACTCCTCTTGTGCAACAGGCTCACCTCTGTACCTGCACAGATGAATGTTGAGTTCTAATGGCGTTTTAGCTGGCATCTTATCATAGGCATTGAATTTCTTGAGCACCTTCTCAATGTAATGAGATTGTGTCAAGACAATTCCATCAGCCTTCTGCACAACTTTGATTCCAAGAATCACATCAGCTAAACCTATATCTTTCATGTCGAAGTTTCTCTTCAACATATGTTCCGTATCAACAATGAGTTGACGACTACTGCCCATTATCAGCATATCGTCTACATAAAGGCAGACTATGACAAATGCATCAGCAGTGCCTTTAACGTAAACACACTTTTCACACTCATTGATTTTGAAACCATTTGATAACATCGTGTTATCAAACTTCACAAGCCATTACTTTGGCGCTTGCTTTAGACCATACAACGACCGAACCAGTCTGCACACCTTGCTCTCCTGCCCAGTTGCCACAAACCCTTCGGGTTGGTCCATATAAATCTCTTCCTCTAGCTCACCATTTAGGAAGGCAGTCTTCACATCCATTTTATGGATCTCTAGATTGTACAACGCAGCAATCGAGAGAAGCACTCGAATAGACGTGATCCTAGTCACAGGTGAGTAGGTATCGAAGAAGTCATCTTCCTCTCTCTGCCTAAAGCCCTTGGCTACTAGACGAGCTTTGTACTTATCAATAGTACCATCAGCTTTGAACTTTCTTTTAAGGATCCACTTGCATCCTAAGGGCTTACAACCTTTTGGGAGATCAGTTAACTCCCATGTATGACTCTGCATGATGGAGTCAATCTCACTATTGATAGCTTCCTTCCAGAACGCAGCGTCTGGGCTGGACAGAGCTTCTGCTATAGACTTTAGTTCATCATCTAACATATAGGTGATGAAATCTGGCCCAAACGTCTTAGCCGTTCTAGCTCTCTTGCTACGTCTCAGTTCAACATCATCTGCCCGATGAGAACTAGTAGCATCATCATGAGTTCTCTTCCTAGAACCTCCTTCTGCCCTATCCGGGCTCTTGCATGGATAAACATTTTCAAAGAATATTGTATTCCTTGGCTCTATCGTCGTTCCTACATTCACATCGGGTATCTCCGACTTATGAATTAGGAAGCAATAAGCACTACTATTAAGTGCATATCTATAAAGATACAGTCAATCGTTTTGGGACCGATCTTAACTTGTCTTGGACAAGGCACTTCAACCTTGGCCAGACACCCCCACACTTTGAGGTATTTATAAGACGGTTTACGTCCTTTCCACAATTCATAAGGGGTCACATCCTTACCCTTAAGTGGAAATTTGTTCAGAATATAGTTAGCTGTCAAGACAGCTTCCCCCCACATGTTCTGGGGCAGACCTGAACTTACAAGCTTCAAACACAAGCTTCACACTTTTTACGTGTGTCCAATTCTTTCAACTTTAGTAAATCTAAGTTTACTAATCGTCTTATAGCATTTAGATTAACATGTCCCAATCTAACATGCCATAGATCAGAGCACTCAACCAAATAAGAAGAAGTAGAAACATTCTTATTCATATGTGCTCGGCGTATAACCATTACATTCATTTTGAAAAGTCCATCAACAACATAACCTCTGCCTAGAAACTTTCCGAACTTGGTAAGTATAAACTTATCTGACTCAAAGACAAGCTTAAAACCATTATTTACAAGAAGATAGCCCGAGACTAAGTTCTTGCGGATGTCTGGGACATGCAGCACATCCTTCAGTGTGAGTTCCTTCTCAGAGGATAACTTCAGAACCACAGTTCCGATTCCAGCCACTTCAGATGAAGCCTTATTGCCCATATGCATCTTTCTGCCTTCAACAACATTGTAGACAGAGAACGCACCCTTGTCCAGGCAGACGTGATAGGTAGCACCTGTGTCCAGAAACCACTCCTTAGGGGTTTCAACATGATTTGTTTCTGACACAACACAGACCAGATCATCATTCAACTCATCATGTTCAGCAACATGAGCATGTTCTTCTTCTTGGGCTTTCTGCATTGGCTTGCCATGAGGCCATGCTTGCCACAGTTGTAGCATACCCCATTAAACTTCCCTTGCGCAGCGTTCTTGCCTTTGGCAGACTGGCCAGGGTGCTTTCTCTTGCTTGGACCACTACGTTCCAGCAAGTTAGCCTTTTCATCGATCGAGACCCTCGGTCTTGGATCGGCTTTTCTATTATCTTCCTCAATCCTGAGTTTGACAATCAGATCCTCAAGAGTCATTTCCTTCTGCTTATGCTTCAGGTAACTCTTGAAGTCCTTCCACGAAGGAGGCAACTTCTCAATCACTGATACAATACTGAAGGCATCGGGAATATTCATCCCTTCAGCATGAACAGAGTGCAGAACGAGTTGAAACTCTTGCACTTGTTCTATGATAGAACGACCATCTTGCATCTGGTAAGCCAGATACCTGGCCACAGCAAATTTCTTTGTTCCAGCGTCTTCAATTTTGTACTTCTTTTCAAGAAGTTCCCACAGATCCTTGGAGTTATTTGTATCTGCGTAGACTGAATACAGGACATCTTCCAGAATGTTCAAGATATAGTTCTTGCACAGGAAGTCTTCATGACGCCATTGTTCATATGCATTCTTCTTGTTCTCATCCTTCTCATCAGCAGCAATGACTGGAGCCTGCTCTTTGACATATTTTGCCAAGCCAAGAGTAGTCAGGTAGAACATCATCTTCAATTGCCAAGTCCTGAAGTCAAGACCAACAAACTTGAAGGGTTTTTCATCTTGGGCAGAACCCGGTAAGACCCTTGCCCCACCAGCTTGGGCAGAACCCGGTAAGACGCCATTTCCAAAGCTATAGTAGGTCAAATACTGTCTTGCGACTGTTGGCTATAAATATAGCCGGTAACCTTGGAAATGCGTACAAAATAATAACAAGTAATTGAAATACAGTAGAAATTGAGATACTAGATTACAACCGATTTCGTATCCAATAGGGTAGACAACTTTCTGGTTTTCTGGGCATAACGTCCTGGTTGATGATTCTCCTGGGTATGAAATGACAAAATGAAAAGATAAAAGTCGAGTCGAGTTTCCTCTTTCCGCAAGATAATATTGCCCCGACTAGTGCTCACGGATTGGCAATCTGTCCCCAAAGATAAAACAACTTTCCTCCTTCCCGGTAGCAGCACCGTAAACTGGAAAGGCTCCGACGAATTGAACCAAGGCACAAACTGGGCAGACACAGAACTATACTATAGATGCTCGTATGTATGTTATGCTATGTATGTGTGTTGTTGTGATATGTTGTGTTCTATGAAATGCTTGTAAGATGCATCTATATATATATAGCAAAATCCACCATGTCAAGGGATTAAAGGCATTAATGATCCACTCTACTACTTGCTCATTAAGAGCCATCACTTGACACCTTTCAAGTTCTCCATTGGATGCTTCTAGGTCCTCAAGACCTTTGGAGTGCCAACAACTTGCAGGCAGCTCAACAGTTGTTGGTCTGGAGACGATAGTCTGGTGTAGAGGGGGGCTGAATACACCTGATCACAGTTTCTTTTCTCAGAACGTGAAGGACAGCTGAGCTGTTGGTTGCGATGATGAACAGTGCCAGATAATAACCTTCGATCACGGGTCAGAAGTGTGTCAGCTACTGAGCTCTCCTACTGACTTTAGTCAGTACTTGAAACTCAGTCAGAGACGTTGTGCGGATAAGAGTGTAGGGCCCAGAGATTCGTCTCAGTTTGAAAACGCGTTTTCGCAAATTAAAGTCCTTTGGCTGGTGCGCTTTGAAAATACCTTTTATGCAAAGATATGATTTTTAATCAGTTTGTAAGCAATGCAATAAAACAGTAAATAACACAAGCAATATAACGTGGTTCGGATATGCAAGATCCTACGTCCACGGTCCTGATGAGACAGGAGAACTTGTTGATTTATCTGAGCAAGCCTCAGCAAGGAATCTATGCACTGGACAGATCCTTCTAAGTTATAGTCCTTAGCGACTTTCCAATTCAAACCTAAGTTTGAAGGGGAGGGGATAATCTCCAACTAGGAAGTAGTTCTTACAATAAGAACGATTCACAGAAAGTGAACTCCTTCGAAATTTTTAAGCTATAGATTTTGCAGTGAGCTTAGCAAGAGAAGAAGGGATCTAAAGAACTCTAGAGAGAAGAACTAGAAATATTATATGAAGGCAAGTTCTTCGCTGGAATGGTCTTTAAGTTTGCTAGAGTATGTTCTTGAGCTTGAGCGTTTTTCCCTTGTGTATCCCGTGCGTGGAGCTCGGTTTTCTTCTCTATTTATAGTTGTGAGCAGGCATATGTCCGTTGGAGAAGACAATGCCACGTGTCACAAGCTTCCAAAGAAAACGGCCATAATTTTTGAATTGTTGCAGCAGGGCAGTTGACACTGTATATGAGAGCAGCTTTAGTTGGTCAGAGCAGGTAAAGCGTTGTCGGCTTCTCATTGGTCGAGGTTTGTGGTAGGTGAGAATGTGTCAGTGGTCAGAGTTGACTATCCCTCAACCTCGTATGATCTTCTGCTGAACTTTGAAATGACTTTAGCGACTGGGTCGTTTTCTATCGGATATAGTAGACTTAAGGCAGTCTCTGTCTTCTTGGTCTGAGTCGGCTGACAAGAATTATGACTTTGGTGGGTCAGCTAGTGACTGCGAAGGTACTGAGCTTTTGCGTTGAGTTCTTCTGCTGATGTCTATCAGCTAATGTGTTGTCTCCCACTGAAGGTAAAGACCAACTGCTGAAATGTCTTTTACTGAATTAAAGTTCAGCTGATGACAGAAGAATCTAAGCTCTTACACTGATGACGTGGGGTTTTGGGAAGTAACTTCGACAGAAGATCAGTCCAACAGCTTCCCCCTTACAGGACTTAGACAAAAAGATAATCAAATACAAAAAGTCTAGCCTATACATCATCTAATCCTATTCACACTACACTACTGATATCAGCTCGGTTTTGGGATCTTCAATTCCATAGTACTACTATGATTTCCCCCAATACTATTTTGCCCGATAGCATGCTGAGTATCATCTACTGACTCATAACCCAACAATTTCCCCCTAATTGATGATGCCAAAACCTCTAAGACACAACTTCTAAAAACTTCTATGAAATATAAAGAAAGGATTTTAAACTACTGATATAGATAGACTTCAGTAAAACTGAATCAGTTAACTTCAATAAGTTCAGCAGTGGGCAAAATCAGAGAAACGGTTATGTGTGAGTGTGTGTCAGATCACTTCAGTGATCAATTGTGATAACGAAAACACAAACAAAAGCCGTAAGACAATGAGTAGTTGTCTGGCTAGAAATAGGAAATCTTATAAATGAGATGAAGAGTACATGGTTCCTATCTCTATTACAAAGGAGGGGATAAGAAGATTACTGCTGACGTCTGAATTTCTTGGTTTTGTTTTTGAAGTCTGCAGACATATCAGTAGGAGGGTCCAGACAATAAAACTTGTAAATCCTTTTCCGTAGAGTCTGAATTTCCTCGAGATCCGCAGGCTGATCAGTGCTAAGATTGTGATGATAAGCAGCTGCCTCGATCTCATCTTCTATCTCCTTCGTGTATAGCACGCCACGAGTAGTCATAGGAGGAGGGATTCTTCTGAAGGTTGGAGCTCTGATGGGTATCTTCTCTCTTTCCATAATTGGTAGAATTTGTGCTCCGATCTGGGCAAGGTTTTGACGAAGAAATTCTTCGAACAGTTGATCAACTAGTACCCCAGACGGGTAGAAGCCCCATACATAGTATCCCTTGATGAAAAATTCTTTGAGTTCCTCCCACTGCTCGTTTAGTTCAGCTGGTACCCATTTGTCTATGTGAGGAGTAGGAACTTTCTTGATATAAGGCGCTCTGGGTGCTCCTCTCCTATAGTACTTTGAAGATTTGGGTATCTGCTTTTTCCAGTCAGCTGTTGGCTTGTCAGTCAGACTGATCATCTTTGCCAGGTCAGCCAGTCGTTTCTGTTCTCTGAAGGCCGCTGATCTAGCATCCCCTCTCCGGAGATTTAGTCCTTGCAGCGTAGCCTCCCAGGTGGCTTTGTCCTCGGCCTCTTGCTCAGGTGTAAGAGTAGAGATATAAGTACTCTGAGCTAAAGGTTGGACAGCAGTAGTGGATGCTTTAGCTAGCTCGTCCTGAGCTTTCTTCTTTTGAGCATCCAAAATCTGCTTAGCCTTTCCTTTGGCAAACCTGCCAATAGGCTTCTTAGGCTTCTTCGCCTTTTTAGCTTCCTCCTCGAGTTGCTACTCATAATCCAACTCAATCTGTAGCTCTTGAGCAACTCATTTGTTAAATGCCTCCTGCTCCGCTTTAGATTTGAATTTAGGCGTCGGGGAAGATGGAGTGACTTCAGTTGTGATCTCCTTCCCCGGCCTTTGCGGTTGCGGTGGCTCGTCTTCGTCCTCCTGATTGAGGAACCGAGCAACGTCCTCGATGTGCTGAGCTGTTGACGCAGTAGCTGGCTCAGTGGTTTGGACTTCTGGGACTGGGACAAGTTGGAGGAGGGGTACTGCTGAACTGGTTCCAGCCTGAGTAGCTGAACCTTCCCCCTGGGGTACTGAGCTGGTTCCAGCCAGAACAGCTGAACCTTCCCCCTGATTAGCTCCCTCTCACTGACCTTCTCCACCACAGTCTGCTCCGCCTCCACCTGTTCATGTAACTTGGCTTCTTCCTCAACCTCTTCCCCCTTTTTGGCATCATCAGCCAGGGAGAGGCGAGTGCGGATGGCAGTGACTTCCTTATCCAGATTAAAGACAAGATTTTTGATAAGGTTGGCGGTGGATTCGAAATCCTTGACTGCATCGCAGTATCTGTCCCATTCCGTTTCCTGATCATCTCTAAATCGTCGGAGTTGAGCGGCTGACTCATGTCGGAGTTTCAGCAGAGATTGATCATGAGATTCTGTGATCTCTTTCTGGATGAGCTTCAAGGCCTCAGCCTGTTGTTTGATGGCGGATTGAAGACTGGAGGTGGCCACTCTGTTCCTCTCATCCATTGTGGCTTGGACTGCCGTAAGACCCTGAGTCAGCTGCTCAGAGAAAGATTTCTGCTGAGAGATAAGGAGTTGCTGACTCTGAGCGGCTAAGTCCGCCTTCTGAGCTTCTAGGGCGGCCTCAACTATCTCCTTGATATTGATTTGAGTAGGAGCTGAGACCTTACTAACCCCGTCGGCAAGTCGGTTGACGCCCTCAGTCTGGGCTTTGGTGTACTGAGCCCATTTGAGGTGTACGTCTTTTGCAAGGAGACGATTTTTGTCTCCCTGTCGCCTGATAGCTCTGTTTACCGACTTAGAGGACACGGAACCGATTGGCTTGATCTGATAACTGCTGGTTCTAAGCCTCTGCTCAGACGTTGCGAGCTGTTGCGCTCGACTCGGCTTCGAGGCAACAGGGGCTTCACCTGATGTGGAGGGTGGTGGTGAGCAGCCCTTTTCACGGGGAGTGTTACCCTCAGCAGGTCCTCCCAAATCTGCTTCCTTGGGTGGTACCTGATCATCATCATCATTATCATTATTTCCATTATGAGATGGAGGCGAAGGGCTGTGGCCTGGTGCTGCGGATCTTAAGCCGAGAAGGTATAAGCATAGCAAAGACGCGAGATCCTCCAGAGAAGCTAAGTCAGCTGGTTCCCCGAACCCTATTGCTTGATCGTAAAGATTGCTCCTCGGTAAGTAGGACCAGAGCTAACTGAGACCTAATAAGATCTTCAAGAATGTCCCAGCTGAGGAATCTCAGCAGCATCTGTGTCCTGGCCCCTATGGCGATCTCCACCAAGTCTGAATGCTCAGAGATTTCAGGAATATGTGCATGGACTTCTCCTGTAGCACGAAGACGGGTGGAGTGCATGGTGGTCCACTCAGACGAGACTTCTTCAGTCGGTCTAGCACCGTCCGACTGAGTCTCAGAGGAGCTGATCCGCTGAACCTTATCTTTCAGCGTGGCACCCTCTATGCCTGTATCTGTGTCCAGGGGTGGATCCTCCTGAGTGGGTGGAGGGGAGGCTTGTCTTGCTGGTTCTACTGAGACCTCAGAAGGTCCAGTCTTGGTTAGCCTCTTCCTCTTAGGTGGGTCGGTGTGAGGGGGCAAGTCTGAGACGACTCTTTTCTGATCAGGCAGCCCTCGCCCGATGGATTTCTCAGCAGCGGCTCTCGTCTTAAATTTGATGAGCTTGCTGTCAAAATACCTGGAGTCAGCAAAGGCTGAACTCCTCGAAACTGATTGCTCGATCAGTATGGACGCCTTTGTCCCATACAGCAGCTTCCCAACACTGATTAGCCTCCTTTCTCCAGTGGGTTGGGCTACAAACTTCTGAGCCTGAGCCTTGAGCTCGGCTAAGTAATAGTCCGTCCAGTTGACTTGGACTCTATCGTCTATGACCATCATCAGCTGAATACGTGGCTTTGAGAGATGATTATAGGAACCGGCTGAGCTCATGAGTATATGAGAGACAATGTATGTGAGCCCACGGTATTGTGGCAACAGCTGATTCTTCGGCAATGCTGTCTTGAAAACTATGTCCGTTCTTCCACAGAATTTCTGGACATAAGAATTGATCTCCTTCTCCTTATATCCGATAGGAGAGATTCCATCGTTTGTTAGGTCAAAAGCTAGTTCGAGAGCATCTCTGATGTTGAACTCATGTTCACTCGCGTCCCACGACAGTGAATCAACCTCCTTCATGAACGCGAAACTGGAGACTTCTGCTCCTGTATCTAGAGTCTGCCAGTTATAGTAAACCTCCGCCACTTGTCTGGGTAAATACGTTCTAGGTTGCTTCGAGACAAGCAGCCCTAAGCCAGATTCTTCTAGAGCATCGAATACTGGCTCCAGATACGGAATGTCAACTTGCCGTAGCGCCATAGTGGGTTCGAACTGGATTCGAGAGAGAATGATCTCGTCTATGTTGGTGGGTGTCTGAAACGTCGCCATGATAATCTGCGAAAAACTCGTTAGCACTTGAAAGTAGAGTAAGTTAGTATGAGTTTTTAAGCACGATTTAGTACATTACCGAAAGATTTAGAGCTTTGAAATAAGCAGATGCAGAGCAGTTAACTTGAAGAACTGAATTGCAGAAGAAAGCTCTAAGAATCGAGAATGGCGAGAAGTAAGACAGAGGTAGAAGATGAAAGATCTTATATGATCATGCATATCAAGTTGTTAAGATCGGATGGCTAGGGTTTAATCTTTCATTTTAATTGACGCCTGGGATTTGATGATATAAGAGGAATGATTGCATAAGCCGCCTCTACCATAAACCTTCGTAGGATTATGCGCAGTTAAAGTAAGTGAGAAGACGTGCATTAAATGCGCTTCAGACAACATTAAAGACTAAGTCATTTTAAATAAGAACGGTTTCCTACTGACTTATCCTTAAAAATTAATGGCGGGAAATAAATGATCATTAACTACTGAATGCAAGCTACTGAGACAATAAATGCTAGCATGTTTCTGATAGAAATTCAATATGTAATACTACGCAAACCTTTTCAGCTGAACATTTACGATCAGCTGGTTACCATTAAGACTCAGGAGGATGGTTGATGTACTGATGACCACATTCCCCCTTACTGTGTACGGCTTGATTCACCTAACTGAATCATTGTACTGAGTCCTCTGACCTATCGTACTGGTTCCTTACACTTGATGCCAAATGTTGTCATCAGTAGTTGCTTTCTGTTGATGTCAATTGTTGTCCTTCTACTGACATGATTCAGTAGGATCCAGTAGACCTAGCTCAACTTATAGTTCTCTGAATCTGTTCTCAGCTAGTGGTTTGGTCAGTATGTCTGCCCTTTGCTTATCAGTATGGATTTTCTCCATTCTGATGTCCTTCTTCTCGACATGGTCTCTGATGAAGTGGTGTCGAATATCCACGTGCTTGCATCTCGTATGGAGAACTGGATTCTGAGTTATTGCAATAGCACTGGTGGAGTCACAGTAGATGGGCACTTCATCCTGAATGATACCATAGTCTCTCAGCTGTTATCGAATCCAAAGGATCTGGGCACAACAACTTCCAGCAGCCATGTACTTAGCTTCAGTAGTGGACGTTGCTACTGAGTGCTGCTTCTTTGAAAACCAAGATATCAGCTTGCTGCCAAGGAACTGACATGTTCCAGAAGTTGACTTTCGATCTATCCTGCATCCTGCATAATCAGCATCAGAATAACCTGTCAGTGTTAGATTATCATCAGCAGGATACCATAACCCTATGTCAGGTGTTCCTCTTAGATATCGCAGAATCTTCTTTGCTGAGTCTAGATGACTTCGCTTGGGATCCGCTTGAAATCTTGCACATACACCTACAAAGATAAGTTATATCAGTCGGCTAGTCATTAAGTATAATAAAGAACTAATAATAGCTCTATAATCAGTAGAGTTAACAGAAGCTCCCTCTTTGTCTAGATCTATTTTGATATTCGTGCTCATGGGGATCTTGACTGGTTTGCTTGAATCGCAGCCAAATCTTTTCAGAAGATCTCGAGTGTACTTGGCTTGATTGATGAAAATTCCTTCAGGTGATTGCTTCACTTGAAATCCAAGGAAATAGTTCATCTCTCCCATCATGGACATCTCGAACTTCTCTTTCATCATTTTCTCGAATTGTTGACATTTAGTCACGTTTCTGCACCCAAAAATGATGTCGTCCACGTAGATCTGCACCAATAGGATGTCATCTCCTGAATTTATGTTGAACAAAGTGCAATCTACTGTCCCCTTTTGAAAATGTTTCTGAAGTAGAAAGTCTGATAGGGTATCATACCAAGCCCTGGGTGCTTGTTTTAACCCATACAGAGCTTTCCGAAGTCTGTACACCTGATGTCCCTGCTGAAAACCGGGCGGTTGTTCTACGTAGACTTCTTCCTTCAGCACGTCGTTCAGAAAAGCTGACTTTACATCCATCTGATATACTTTGAATCCTTGATGCGTTGCGTAAGCTAGGAATAGACGAATGGCTTCCAATATGGCAACTGGAGCGAATGTTTCATCAAAGTCGATTCCTTCTGCTTGACAGTATCCCTTGGCAACTAGTCGAGCTTTATTTCTGACGATGACGTTGTTTTCATCACGCTTGTTTTTGAAGACCCACTTAGTACCAATAACGTGCTGGTGTCTAGGTCTGTCAACAAGTTCCCAAACTTCATTTCTGACGAAATGGTTCAGCTCTTCTTGCATGGCGATGATCCAGTCAGCATCATTGAGTGCGTCCTCTATTGACTGAGGTTCTTCTGTAGAGAAGAAACAAGAATAGAGTGAGCTTTCTCCTTGACTTAATCTAGATCTTGTCCTTATCGTTGCTGACGGATCCCCTATAATAAGATCTGAAGAATGAGCGTCAAGCCATGAACGTCTGAGTCTGGCTTCTTCTTCTGATACTACTTCGCACATCGCAAGTGTGTTAGGCATTTCGACGTCTTGTTATGTGATTGCAGTAATTCAGTAAGAAGGTTAGGGTCTACTGAGTTTCCAGGTTCAGGGGCATTTAGCTCAGGAACAGTATTTGTTCCCCCTGAGTTTATATTCTCAGTAGAGGTCTCAGTTACCACTGGGGCTTTCTCATCGACCGTTGTTACCTGTTGTTGATTCTGTTCAGTAGAATCAACTAGGTCAGCTACATTGCCTGCTGGCTGAGTCTAAATTTCTTCATCGTCTGACCCATCATCCCAACAATGCTGGATCTTTTCAGCTTTATCATCTAGTGCGAGATCCTGTAGCTTGCTGCTGCCATCTTCAGTATTTGCCTTTGTAGTTTTCCTGTTCTTAGTAACAAACTCATCAAAAACAACATGAGGGCTTTCCTCTACGCAAAGGGTCCGATAGTTAAAGACTCTGAAGGCTTTACTGACTCGAGAGTATCCTAAAAATACTCCTTGATCAGATTTGCTATCAAAGACCTTCAACCGATCTTTCCCATTATTGTGGATAAAGCACGGACAGCCAAAAATATGAAAATGAGAAATAGAAGGAATCTCCCTTTCCATAATTCGTAAGGTGTCTTCATGTGTTGTTGTGTAAGTAGTGAGCGATTCTGAGTGTAGCAGGCGGTGTCAGTAGCATCTGCCCAGAACTTTGAGGGTAGTCCAGAGTCTGCTAGGAGCGTTCTTGCTACTTCTTTGAGAGTTCTATATTTGCGTTCAGCAAGTCCGTTCTGCTGAGGAGTACGAGCTGCTGATGTCTCGGGCTTAATTCCCTCCTTTTCGCAGTACTCTTTAACTACTGAGTTAAGAAATTTTGTTCCTCTGTCTGAGCGAATTCTCTGTATCTTGATGTCCTTTTCCACGCTGAGCTTTTTCAGCATTTTAGGCAACTCAGTCATGACATCAGATTTGTTGGCGATGAAGATGACCCATGTATATCTCGAGTAGTCGTCAATAACGACAAGGGCATACTTCTTGCCTCGTATAGTCACTGGAGAGACTGGCCCGAATAAGTCCATGTGCAGCAGCTGAAGGATTCCGTCAGTGGAAGGTGAAGGAATGGGTGGATTGCTACTCTTTGTCTGCTTTCCCTTCAAGCATGCTTCACAATTTTTGTCTTTGATAAATGATTTGTTGGGCAGTCCTCTGACTTTAGAGTTCTTGGCGAGCTTGTTCATAGTCTTGAAGTTCAGGTGGCTAAGCCTCTTGTGCCACAGCCATCCTGCCTTATCACTTGATTTAGTTTGTGCGAGTAAGCAAGCCTCAGGTTCTGCGGTTTTCCAATTGGCAACGTATATATTCTTCCTCCGCGAACCTGATAACACTGTTTTCCCTGTAGATTTATCAACAATATCATAGAAACCAGCGTCAAAGATTACTCTATTTAGATTGTCACATAATTGACTGACTGAAAGGAGATTATGTTGAAGTCCTTCAACATATGTTACTCTTGGAACTGAAGCAGTCCCAATGTTCAGCGTTCCATATCCCCTTGTGTAGCCTTTTGAGTTGTTACCGAACTCAATTCTGGGACCATCTTCTTGTACATAGTTGGTCAGTAGGCTCTTCTGGTATGTCATGTGTCTCGAGCAGCCGTTGTCCACTATCCAAGGGTCCTTATGCACCTGCAAAACAGAAGCATTTTTAGGTACCCTTTGGTTCAGTTGGGTCCTTACATGTTAGTGGGTGATTTCGGAACCCAGATCTGCCTAGGAACCTTAGAAGTCTGAGACTTCTTCTTCTGAACCTTGTCAGCTTTCTTCTCCACAGGACTCGGAGATACTGACTTTCTGATGATTTTGGGTTCAGGAGCTTTCTTCTTCTGAGTTTTTGTGATCCTCCTGACCCTAGGCTCATAGTAGTACGAACCATACTGAGCCGGGTGCTCATACAATGGCTCATTGTACTGTTCTGCCCACCTGACCTTCTTGGTTCCCCCTGAGTTTGATCGTGGTGTCCTGGGGCTGGAACCTTTGGTCAGCTGCTTCTTGCTGCTCGGCTGAGGTGCAACTATTTTCTGTTTATTTTTCGCCTGAGGTGTGGTGTCAGCAGCTTGCACCTTTCCTCTGACGAACCTATCAGCCAACATTTCTGAGCTTTTTGAGGTGGAAGCTTCGTGAGTATAGCCAAGTCCTTCTTTCATGACAGTTGGCCTTTGTGCTCTGAGCATACTTTCCAGCTTCTCCTTAGCTCCCAGGTACTGTTCAGTTATCAGTCCCCGCCAGACTTCATCACTTCTTCTGAGTGAGTCATAATCTTTTTCAACGTCGGCGAGCTTCTGACTGAGTAGGGCTATTTCAGTCTCTTTCTCATAATTGTCCTTAGTCAGAACTGAAATCTGAGTATCTTGAAGCTGAGACTTAGTCATAAGAGATTTAATCTCTTCCTTGAGTCTCACAAGAAGATTCTCTGAGTCAGTAGAGACCTGACAATCAGAAGAAAGTCTCTGATTTTTAGCCTTTACCTGTTCCAGTTCCTGAATAGTTCTGCTGAACTCTCTGCTCAGCTGAATCTGCTCCTCTAGTAGATCGTCGTATGCTTGTACCACATCTAGAGGTTCATCTGTGACCGATCATGTGTCGTGTGTGCTGTGTAAAGAAGAGGTTATATTAAGTTTAGAATTTACCTCATCCTCTTCTCCGGCCATCAGACAATATTCAGTCGTTTCTTCAGGAACCGTCTCTCCGACCTCAACTGCGACGAATGCAGCTTCATCCTCAGAGGAATACATGAATGTATCCTCCTCGATCGAGTTGTCGGATATCTCTCCGGCTATGTAGGCCTGCCTTCTTCGGGCAAATTTTTCACGTCTGGCCTACCGTTCTGCTCGTTGAGCAAGTGAGAGTTCGGGACAGTCGTACTGATAATGTCCCTCCTTCTTGCAGTTATAGCGGACAGATGATCTGCTGCCTTTTCCAGCTGAGTCCTTCGATGGACTTGCAGCAGGTTTTGAGTTCCTGCAATTAGTAGAAGGTTTAGATTCTTCCCTTTTCTGATAATCTTTCTTACCTGAGGGAGAATCTCTGTTGTATTTCCTCAGTTTTCTGACTCTCTCCTTTTCTCTCTGATATTTGAGGGCCATCAATTCTAGTGGTCAGGGCCCGAAGACTCAGAGGACTTTGCTTCTGTTGTGGCCACTGCCTTGTTAGAGGAAATAGGTTTGGCTCCAGTTTTGCTGACTGTTGCTTTGAAGGCATGGTCGATCTGAGTGTCAGCTGGAGCACTGGAACATCTTTGGGGTAGGCTATGCTCAAATTCCTCTATTTTTAATTCTGAAAATATAACATCAGGAGTTAGAGCATTAAGATCAGAGCGGCGTAAATAAGTAGCAAATGGAAGCCACTTTTGTCGAGGTAGAGCTCTCAAGATCTTCGTGTTCATCTCTTTATTGGTGAACATCCTCCCCAGCCCGTTGATCACATTGACTTGATTTGTGAATCTGACGCTAAGCTCGTCAATGGTTTCACTGGGCTCCATTGCAAAGGCATCGAACTTCTGTAGCTCTAATTCGAGCTTGTTTTCCTTGATCTGCGGGGTTCCTTGGCTCAGTAAAGCCAGGGCATCCCAAAGTTCTTTCGCCGTTTTGCAGTCTTGCACCCTCCCGAGGTGAAAATCACTGAGCGTAGTCAGTATTGCATTTTGCGCAACTCGGTTGAGGTTGTGCAGCTTTTTCTCTTCTAGTATAAAGGCATATTTTTCTTTGGGGATCTTAGCACCACTCTGTGCTCCTACACCCCCCACAGTGGCAAACTGAACGCTGTCGATCATGGGAACGATGGGTCCTGTCTCAAGGACATCCGTCATGCAGTCATGCAGCGATGTAAGGTGTGCCTCCATTCTCACACGCCATACCATGTAGTTCTCTATTGAGAACATCGGCACCATCCGAATACCTGACATATCAGATATATTGTGAACGAGTATAAGGATGAAAGAAAAGATGCTTGTGCAGTGAAAATGTTTTCAGGATCTGTTCGAGAAGACCAGTAGTACAGAACCGGCGATCAGAAGAACACCGTTGCTTTGATACCAATTGTTGGTCCGGAGACGATAGTCAGGTGTAGAGGGGGGGGGGGTGAATACACCTGATCACAGTTTCTTTTCTCAGAACGTGAAGGACAGCTGAGCTGTTGGTTGCGACTGATGAACAGTGCCAGATAATAACCTTCGATCACGGGTCAGAAGTGTGTCAGCTACTTGAAACTCAGTCGGAGACATTGTGCGGATAAAAGTGTAGGGCCCGGAGATTCGTCTCAGTTTGAAAACGCGTTTTCGCAAATTAAAGTCCTTTGGCTGGTGCGCTTTGAAAATACGTTTTATGCAAAGATATGATTTTTAATTAGTTTGTATGCAATGCAATAAAACAGTAAATAACACAAGCAATATAACGTGGTTCGGATACGCAAGATCCTACGTCCACGGTCCTGATGAGACAAGCGAACTTGTTGATTTATCTGAGAAAGCCTCAGCAAGGAATCTGTGCACTGGACATATCCTTCTAAGTTATAGTCCTTAGCGTACAATTCAAACCTAAGTTTGAAGGGGAGGGGATAATCTCCAACTAGGAAGGAGTTCTTACAATAAGAACAATTCACAGAGAGTGAACTCCTTTGAAATTTTTAAGCTATAGATTTTGCAGTGAGCTTAGCAAGAGAAGAAGGGATCTAAAGAACTCTAGAGAGAAGAACTAGAAATATTCTATGAAGGCAAGTTCTTCGCTGGAATGGTCTTTAAGTGTGCTAGAGTATGTTCTTGAGCTTGAGCGTTTTTCCCTTGTGTATCCCGTACGTGGAGCTCGGTTTTCTTCTCTATTTATAGTTGTGAGCAGGCATATGTCCGTTGGAGAAGACAATGCCACGTGTCACAAGCTTCCAAAGAAAACGACCATAATTTTCGAATTGTTGCAGCAGGGCAGTTGACACTGTATATGAGAGCAGCTTTAGTTGGTCAGAGCAGGTAAAGCGTTGTCGGCTTCTCATTGGTCGAGGTTTGTGGTAGGTGAGAATGTGTCAGTGGTCAGAGTTGACTATCCCTCAACCTCGTATGATCTTCTGCTGAACTTTGAAATGACTTTAGCGACTGTGTCGTTTTCTACCGGATACGGTAGACTTAAGGCAGTCTCTGTCCTCTTGGTCTGAGTCGGCTGACAAGAATTATGGCTTTGGTGGGTCAGCTGGTGACTGCGAAGGTACTGAGCTTTTGCGTTGAGTTCTTCTGCTGATGTCTATCAGCTAATGTGCTGTCTCCCACTGAAGGTAAAGACCAGCTGCTGAAGTGTCTTCTACTGAATTAAAGTTCAGCTGATGACAGAAGAATGTAAGCTCTTACACTGATGACGTGGGGTTTTGGGAAGTAATTTCGACAGAAGATCAGTCCAACAGCTTCCCCCTTACAGGACTTAGACAAAAAGATAATCAAATATAAAAAGTCTAGCCTATACATCATCTAATCCTATTCACACTACACTACTAATATCAACTGGGTTTTGGGATCTTCAATTCCATAGTACTACTATGATTTCCCCTAATACTATTTTGCCCTATAGCATGTTGAGTATCATCTACTGACTCATATCCCAACAACAGTCACACGAGTCTACTTGCCCAGACACGATCCAAGTACTAGGTCAGACAGTCTGGCAGTAATTGCATCCAGTTACGAAAATGCCCCCATACGTGACCAACTTAAAACACACATTTCTCACTCACCGAAATTCGGTTTTGAGATTACGAATGTGGTCACAACAATTTAATCATGGTTAGACTAAAATATTAATTAGTGAAAACCAAATTTCCAACAAAACCTTGATGTATCACTATATAGTTGCATGTAAGGACTTTTACAAAGTGTATCTTACATGTTCTCCATTCGATTGATCCCCTTAGGGTAATACAAGTAGAGGCATAGCAAGAGAGAGGTTCACCTACCTTAAATCAGAAAACTGTCCTGCCCTTGCCTATTCTGCCGTGTTTTTTCCCATCTAATTTCTGAAATTAAGGATCTCGTAGAGCCTCTGTAAAATATGATAATTTTTAGAGTAGTCTTTATATTTTTCATCATTTTTTACTTTTCTCTACCCAGATACTACGATTTATATAGCGGTCACTGAAATACCCATATATCACCCCACACAAGAGATTTTGTCCCAATTTTTCTTCCTACATAATCTATACACATAGGTTTTGTAAAAATGTTGGATTGTTACTTTTATCATGCACACACGAAGTCAGTTTCCACTCCAAATCTGATTGTCCGGCAGAACTGGTATTAGAGAACTAATTTCTAGGTTGTTTTGATTCGGTAACTACAGGGTCAAACCGTGTCCAAATTATTTTTAATTTTTAGAGAATACCCTTTCGCTTGTTCTCTGTCTATATGTATAACTTCAGGGTTTATGGAGTTAATTAAGGTCCTGAATGAACGGCTCAAAGACAACCTATCGAAATTGTCCAAATTTGAACTCTGTATATTAATTGTAGTATATCTTCTTTAATGCTTACAGTTTTGGCATGAGACCTGTTTTGAAATGACATAGATTCTCCAAGGTATCTTTAGGTGTGTGGTTTGAAATTTTTGGACGAATGTAGGATTTATGGCACCTTTGGATTGGAGGTGTTCTGCACTAGCTCTTAAAAGGCAAAATAAAAACCTAATCTACTGTCCCCTTGCGGATGGCCTAGCGGTCGAGGTGGGTGGCCGGGACCGATAGGTGCCCCGGTTCAATTCCCACCAAGGCCGCAAGGTGTTGCGCTCGTCACCCATTAACATTAAGGGGTATTGACCCTCCCGTATGATTTGCAGGCTAAAAAAAAAAAAACCTAATCTACTCCCTCCATCCCGCAATAAGCGGCTCAAAACTTTTTGAAAAATATAATAAAATTACTCTCTTTATTTTCCGTCACTTGTTGATTTCCGTGTCTCTTTGCGGGAATCGAGGCTTGACAGAAAGTGTGATATAAAGAAGGTAATGATGCAAATTTACAATTTTAACCTTACATATCATTTTACTTCTTTTTGTTTCAAGGTGTTATTGTCTTTTGGTACATATCATCATTTCTCTTCTTTTTGTCTTTCTTTTTCTCTCATTGTCAGATGTGTAATTCCTATTCTTGGGTCAAGAGAATGAGAGAATATTATGTTCTCTAATGCTGAATTCACGTTGAATAATCATAAAAATAAGTATATAAATTATTAAATAACCTCCTTAATAGTGTAATATAGGCCCCTTGTATCGTTTATGTAATTCACACTTACTTTGATTTTAATGACAAGGAAACCCACTATTATTGCTGAGCCACATTATAAGGAGTGCCCACCTTTTTTTTTGTAGAAAATATCAAAAACATCCTGGCCAGTAGAATTAACACCATTAGCTTTAAAAAGCGCTTGTGTTACATTTATCACTGACTAGACTTTTAATACATTAAAAATTACAAGATCACATAATTAAGACATCCAGGTGCAAGGAAACAATGTTCAAAATTAAAGTGTAAACTTTGCCAAGAATGAGATGGCTTAATTCACCCTCGAAATTAATTAAGCTACTCAGATTAATAAAAGTTTTCAAAAATCCATCTACATTTACGCATGTCTTACCACCAGCTTTCAGGGTAGAAAAGTCTAAATGCGATTTAATACATACAATGTAATAAACTAAACAAAAGGCCCTATCATTTTTCTACTTTGATGAATTTGGTATTTTGGATGAGATGCTGCATCATATTCTTATGCATGCTGTTATCCAAATGGAAGGGAGACAATGCATAACCAAGCACGTACGGAAGAGAGAGAAACTGCAGTCTAGACTACCCTTGAGACAAAAAATCATGTTGATGCAGATTGAAAAATTAAGCACCCCCCTCAATCATACTCGTGCAGCTCAATTTTCATCTATGAACAGAGGCGGAACCAGAGGGGGGTCAGGTGGGTCGATCGACCCCCCGGCCGCCATGACTTTGCTCGAGTAGGGTATAGAATTCGTGTTACTATATGTATATATTTCAGTGGTAAATTATGCTAACTGTGCCTTGTAGTTTAGTTGGCTAGTGGCTCTGTCTGTCTGTAAATGGGGAGGTTGAGGGTTCGAATCTCCCTGCTTGCTCGATCATGTAGTATTTTTTCCCTCTTTCATATTTCTCTTTAGTTTAATTACAACTATAATTAATTCCTTTATTTCATTATTTTAATCACAATTTTTTCCTATACTTCCTTTCAAGCTTATTATTAGTTATTATTGTATCGATCTATCACATGTTATAAGTACATTTTTCTCTCTCTTTTTTAATACTTAAATAAATACATTTCTCAATATAACAAATACAACAAATAACTTTGGCTTGATAGAGTTAGCATACATATCTTTTATAGTGTGTTTGTATTCAAACCATTTAAAACTATATTTAGCAACCCTCGATTTTTTCTCTGCCTTTGACCAACCCTCGATTTTTTCTCTGCCTTCGGCCACCGTTGTTCCTCTACTTCGACCCCCCGATCTGAAAGTTCTGGTTCCGCCACTGTCTATGAAGCAGCTCGTCATCAGGTCCCCGGCAGTGTACTACTCGTACTCGACAAGATGATGAAAGCACAAACCACTGAAAGTGAGAAGACAGAAACCCAAGTGTTTTCTGTATACATCTCCATGGCATCAGTGAATGAAAAACGAGTTCTACTCTCAGTCCAGTTGCGCAGCCTATCTGCCTCAGCAGCGTACAGTGCCCGTCCCTAAGAGATCCATAAGTTAACACACTTCAAAAGTCATAAAACCAGATTATATTTTGTTATTACCTGGTCATCGAACCAGCGAGCACGTCTAACCCATGCAGTGACTAGAGCAAGTAAAATTCGTGGCGGAGTCAAGTAGTTGATAGCTTTCCCACTTCTCATTCGTGGAACTAAGGTTCTAGCAACAGTCTCCGGAAGCTCACAGATAATGTTGAACATCAGCTTGTTTTTAACAGTTGAACCACTGTAACCAACCAAGAGACATTGCACTTATTTAGCAACCACCGACTGATTAAGGAAGACAAGATTGTAATCTACCTTAATAACAGGTCTGTCAGGACCATGCCTGGTGAAGCTGTGTGGACACCAACTTTTGATCTTTTGCTCTCCTTCAAGAGCGACGAGTGAAGCTGCCTAAGACCACATTTTGTCGACCCGTATCTATATATTCAACCTCGATCATTTAGAATGATTCAACCTCAATCATTTAGAATGAAATTAATTGGTTGCTAGGATTAAGCTTACACAGCTGTTAGTGGAGTGCTAGATCCTCCAGACCCAGCACCATCCATGTTAAAAATATGACCTCCATTCGCCTGGTTGGTCATGATCCGTAATGCTTCACGAGTGCAGAGTATTGACCCAACCAAATTTGTAGTCACAATCTGTCCATGATTTAGAATCTTGAGTAGGTGTACAGAAAATACACATTGTGAATCATATTTATTTTGGAATACCATCTAAACTTGTCACAGGGCTTACTCTCATTTATGCCTTTAACATACATTCCTCAATTTCCATGGAACAATGCAAATCTCCAAATTAATTATTAGAAAGAAGACTAGAAATTCAAAAGTGAATAGACCTTATCTGAAATCAAGTTCTTGATAGACTCCAAAGTATCTCGAATGCATTTTTTTCTCCCTGCATAAAAATTACTTCGACTAGATTCTTACTTCTTAGCGGAGGATTTAATGAATGAGAATCTATGCACAAGTGTAGAAGTAATGCATAAACATACATGGATTGTCTTAATCTAAGATCGAACCAAACACGAGGGCATATGGGTAATCATTCTAAGCCTTTCATTTCCTCTTCCTTTCTCGATTCCTTTCCGTTTCCCTCCGCGAACCAAACGGCCCCTTATTATTTGCATTACAGCCATTGTCTTCCAATAATGTATTTTGGAAGAAATCAACACCTGCCTTCTGTACGTCCAGAGATCCCCAAATACTACACAATTTCCCTCTGTAGATACTTTTAGGGTTAACAAAGAATTGAACTGTTATACACGAATGTTTCTCACACCTAGTGATCATTTATCAAAGAATGACTCTGGTTATCAAATGATTGAACAACCGGGAGCAATTTACTTACGATACTAACAGTGTTTTTATACTGCCAACTGCAGTGGTTTGTCCATCAAGCGATAAACATTTTTCGATATTTTGATTGCCTTGGGGTGATGTTATGCATCAAATTTAAGCATCTAGAGTATCTCCAACAAGGTTCTTATTTATATACCGAAGGACGTCCATGACATTCATACCTATATGCAATACATGTATCAGCAAATATTTTTGGCTGGCTGTATTCTGCCATTTCTAGTATGTTATATATTTTCATACTTATATGTGCACATTGCATAGAATCTAATCAGTCTGAATCCTTAAAGAGTGGCAAACCTGTTGGATGTCATCATCACTAAACTGCAGCAAGGGTCTGAACCCCTTGTTTGTCCCCGCATTGTTTACCTGTGAAGGAATAAACAGAG
The DNA here is from genome assembly GCA_028984105.1 of Lavandula angustifolia. NCBI lineage: Eukaryota > Viridiplantae > Streptophyta > Magnoliopsida > Lamiales > Lamiaceae > Lavandula > Lavandula angustifolia. Next base: position 13,605,374 of record CM054809.1, on the reverse strand, counting down.
AAGTCATGCTAAACACATTGAAGTTTCTTCCAATACTACATGGAAAACTCATTCCAATGACATTTCAACTCTCCGGAAATACTGTATTTCTTGAAACTATTTTAAATTCAGTGAATTTTATGATTGTCCTGAAGGATGCTTTGCAAGTTGGTGCAAAGGAAATGGATACTGGTCACTTTCATAGGACACGTCAATTTAATTATGTAAATACAATCCAGAAACTATATCTACAGAATAGGAGGCCCATATATGTTTAGCCATCAGATATTGATTGATGGGAACTACGATGACCTATCAATGTTCAATCTCAAGATGATACTGCAATCATACTAGTGACATTCAAATGTTCAAAAGGGCAAACAAGAGAATACTCAGCTAAGCATAAAAGAGAAAAAAATGAATGACAAAAGCCAACAGCAATTCACCTACCCAGATATCAATGGAGCCAAGTTCCTTAACAGCAAAATTTGCCAACTTTGCAACATCTTCAGGAATAGAGACATCACATGTAATCCCCACTATTTTGGCATGTCTTAAATGTTTTGTAGATGAGCCACCCATAGCAACTACAACTTGCTTTAGATTCTCAGATAGTTCTTTGACGGTCGTGTCCGCGGATTCAGCACTGCCTCCAAAAGAGCAAGCATCAGTAAAGGCATTAATTGATAAGAGGAAAGATGCATATTACAAAATCTGAGTGATGCTAATTGTATAATTACCTACGAGAAGTGACAACTATCCTGTCGCCCGAAAGTATGAATTCACGGGCTAGAGCTTTTCCAAGTCCTCGGGTACTGTATACACCAAGCATAAAGTTAATTGATGCAAAACAAATAAAACGTCACTATGCAAATACTCAAGCAAATAAAACATTGGCAAAACATAGTTTGGAACTTGGAAAGTCTTTAGTCTTCATTCAAATAAAAAACAAAATCCTACTGCAACCAGTCTAATAGATTGAAGCACATATTTGGTACCTTGCAGACAAAATTATAAGTAGCTAGCTTATAAATGTAAAAAGCATAAATAGCTGGAAACTTATGGTCAATAAAGTATAAATTTGGAAAACAGAAGCTTCCAGTGTAACTTCTATCAAGTCTTAAACGGAAGCTTTACTGGTTCTTACAACTAGATGTGTACCTTCCAGTTATGACAACATTGCGAGGACCCGATCGACTGACTTCCTCCAACACCATGTTGGAACCAATCATCGTTCCAATTATGATTCCCCCAAGCCAACTGTACCAAACTAATGCATTCATTTGATCATCCCCAGCTACAAAGTGTTTGAGAAGTTCATCACGAAATTAATTGCTGGATGTCAAATAGAAACTTACTACTGAAATTAGAAGAAAAGATAAACCAAAGGCTAACCTGACAACTGAAACCCGATTAGCAGTATAACTCCTGTACTTAACATTGTCACAATGTATCTTCCAATGTGCATGGACCACTGCCGAAAACAAGTGTGGATCATAAATTGAGCATGGAATAGTTAAGAATACTCACATCGAACACCTAACTATTCTTCTTCAATGTAAAATTACAAAGATATTGTGAAGATCTATCAATAGAGTAGAGAATTTAAAAAAATAAAAAATAAAAGAAAATAAAAAGACACCAAAATTGCATGCTTGCTGACACTACGTATTTATAGACTTATTTTTTTCAAGCAGGAAACAAGATCAAGAACAGTAGCTGAAAATCAACACCATGAGCTCCTTCAAAAATAATCAGTTTTCTTCCCACGATTTTTGCATCAAAATCTATAAAAAAGAGAGAGCTTACAGCAAACAAAGGTTCTTCCAACTTCTCCATAGCTTCTTGAAACTTCCCTTGGAATCGCAAGCTGGACTTGGACTCTCCAAACAGCATCTCTAGTAGCGCCCACAAAGTTATTCACACTCTTTTTCGACCCAAAACCCTCTTCATCAGACTTGAAAGACCTGCAAGGTCGAACCCAAATTCTTCGGCGGGCCTTCACACTAACCGGGTCCCACAAAAGACGGTGGCGGAGGACTGGCGGCGGTTGGCCGGATTTGTGGTGGCAATCAACCGATGGAAGGTGCAGCTTTACTACTGTGGTCATTATGGACACCAGGAAATCGATATATGTAGCTGAACTGAATTTGAGAATTGTGAGAGTTGTTTCAATTCATCAAGTTCCAATCTTTAGGGATTGCTTTTGGGGAATTTTATATCGGAAGTATGAGTAACAAATATCTTGGAATTCATACACCAGAAGTTAGGTAGGACCGAAGGAGAGAGAGAAAAGCAAGAGAGAGACGAGTGTGATTACCACATGTTACTGCAAAATCTCATCTCCACACTTCGTTTGTAACGTGGCATTCTTGGCATCGAGCTCATGCATCGATCTACGATTATCTATTTGGGATTTTTGTTTTTTTATTTATTTAAAATACTTCCTCCGTCCCCATAATTATTACTCCCTTCGTTCCACTCCATTAGTCCACTTTCTTTTCGGCACGGAGATTAAAAAAGTTGTTTGTTGTGTGTAAAATAGATAAAGTAGTGGGGTCCACTTAAATATATTAGAGTATTATTTTAAGTTAAAAAGAGAAAGTTGACTAATGGAGTGGAACGACCAAAAAAGGAAAAATGGACTAATGGAGTAGAACGGAGGGAGTATTTACTTTCATTTTCGCACTGTCCTATAATTATTGTTCTATTTTCAAGAAAAAGTAAATTATTACAAACACTTTATTTAAAAACCTCACACCTTTACACAATCAATAACTCTTTTTAAAAATTGTACAATAAAAATTTAGAGTAAAAATTATGAGATGGAGGAAGTATAAAATATTTGAATCGTGTAATATCTAAGTTTTGTTTGATATATTCTCACTTGTTTCAATACTGTTTTAATTAAGTTAAAATTATTTACAGTTTTTATTATATATATAAATTGATGGTCCCCAAATTATGAGTGTTTAGCCGAATTGATCTCTAATTTTTACTACTCAATCATATTATTTATGCCTCATTAGGATTGAGTATGGAAATTAAGAAGCGAGTGTAAACTGTAAATGTACGAAGGACTTACGATACTCATTATGGAATTGATTAAAGAAAATTAAATGATCTTTACATGGAAATGAAATAATCTGGAGTGATTAATGAAGAAAATATTGCAGAATCAAAAGTGGCTTTAGTTCATGGCCAAATGAATGAACCGTCGGACATACTTCTGTATACTCTTGTATGTACACTCTACAAAGATGTTGACATGTGACACAAATAATTAAAAATGTAGGTCACATATAACATATGTTAACATTATTGTGGAGTGTAACACACATGGATACACAAAAGTATGACAAAAAAGTATATGTTTGTAATCGTATAAAGTGGTGGGGTTTACTTGTTTACATTAATTGTGGTCCATCAATTTATTTTCTAATTTGACATGAGATATAAATAATGAGATAGACTGAAAAGAAAATTGAGACATTAATAATGGGACGGGAAAATTATTTTTTTAATTAAAGATCTATAAACTATAGTTAATTTGATAAAATGGTCATTCCGTTAACTTTACTATCAGTCAACAAAATTCTTTAAAAATAATAAATTAAAATGAATTTGAAATAAGTTTTATTGTGACCAATTCGATCAATTTTTAAGTTTTTAGCATTAATTTCATTATTTTTAAAAAAATATAATTAATTAATTTAAAAAATAATAAATATTTTTTAGATAGTTTCACCTATTTTTTCAAATAATTTCACCAATTTCCTTTAAAAATAAATAATTAAGATAATTAATAAAAAATTATGAGTGTTATAAACTATATGGAATGAGAGAATAATAGAGAGAACGAGAAAATAGATGTGTATTATTCTGAGGGTGGAGACCTCTATTTATAGAGTACAAGATAGGCTGCTAGGGTTTAGATATGGTCATCATATATATAGTAAATCTTATATACAACACTCCCCTTGATAGACCATCCTAAACAAAAATTGTTGCTTCGTTAAAACCTTGTCAGAAAAACCAATGGGATAAAAACTGGTCGAAGGAAAAAGAGTACAGCTGCTCCACCTCATTCTTGATCCTTGATTCGGCGCATATCGATCTTGTGTACTAATTTCTTGAATGTTGACGTTGGTAATGCATTTGTAAAAGAATCCGCTAGATTGTCACTTGAACGAATTTGCTAAATGTTGATTTCGTCACTTTTTTGGAGATCATGTGTTACATTGGCTCTTTTATGAATCAATCTCAATGACTCATTTACTCGTGTGTTGCATTGGATGCCTCGTTAAAAACCTTAACTAAGAAAACCCTTAGGGAAAAAACTTAGAAAGGAAAAAAGAGTACAACCATTTGACCTTCAGGGTCATTTGACCTTTAGGAGTCAGTCTAATCTTTAGAATTATTTACAATTCGTAACTCCCCCTCAAGATAACAATCTTCAAGGTTATCTTCAAGGTCTAAACTAATATGTGCAACACAAGTTTAATAATTATCATCATAGATAATAACATTAATATGTCAATATATCATTACTTCCATAAATAGACAAATGTCATGTTTGTCTCGAAGATAACAAAGGATGGTCAAAACCATTTCAAATTCTCCAATTGCACATAATTAAGGAACTTATGGTCCTCATCTTTGTTATCTTCTATAGGTCTAAATGAGTCTCCATCCACTTCAAGTGATTGAAGCAACCATTATATAGCTATGTTGATGCAATATGATAAAATCTCTTTAAAGACCTTTCAGGTAGGTCGACGAGTGTAACTCCATCAGGGAGATGCTCAATCGTCATGTCAAGACAATTATTAGTTCAACCTAAGTCTTTTGATTCTAACTCCGTCTTTAGGCATAGGTTGATTTCATCAAGTACTTTTGTACATAATGATTCGCATATCCTTTTCAGGAGTAATTTGGAGTGATGTGTTCTAAATTCATATTCCGCAGACTTTCTATCTTTAGCACCAATAAATCTCTCACGCTTCTGGCTCTAATGAGAATCAATTGATTTATATTTTCTATGAGGAACTTCAGTTCGTTTATGGTGCATATACAATAAGTATATGAGATTTTAGTCACTCATTTTGCACTAAATAACTTAATGAACTTCTGGTTCATAGTGCGTGAATCTAATAATTAATCCAACGAGATCTTTGTGACATTCAATCATTTATATTTCATGTCTCCCCCTAATGCTGACAAGGATGTGAGTTGGATTATAAAATCAACATATCAATGAATAATAATTCATAATTATATGCTCAATGTAAGTCATTTTGACGGAGTATACATATAAGTATTATGCGCTTCAGGAGTTTCAATCAAACTCAAGTCATCATTTTTGTACCCTTCTGTCAAAGAATACTCGTCGTTCTGATTGTATCATATACGGATGTACTATCTCAGCCCTTACAATGACTTTTGCAGTCTAATTGAAAACCATTTTTTGACTTACATGCTTTGAGCAAGTTAAATCATTCAGGGACCTTTATACATATGTCACTATCTAGTGAATCATATTGATAAATATTTAATACATCCATAAGGCGCATAGTAAGTCTTTTGTGACATAAGTAGACTAATCAAATATAATGGCGTCTATTATAGGAGAGTACATAATTAATTCACGGTCTTTGAGAGAAACATTGTGTTACGAGTATTGCCCTATATCTCGTAATTTTTCATTTCTTTTTCTAACAAAGACACATTTATATCCTTCGGGGATATTTTTCCGGATTTGAACTACAAGTCCAAAGATTTTTCGGCTTTATAGGGAATTTTGATTCACCTTGTATGACTTCGTTCGTCTTTGGCCAATTATTTATATCTTGATAATCTCTTGTAGATCATCATTGAGGATCCTCTTTTATCATTTCAAGAGTCATATTAAAGGCGAATATATCGTCATGCGTCCACGACGATATTTGATCTCTCCAATATATTGAGATCTCAATATTTTCAGACACTTGTAGTTCTTCAGGAACTTCATTTGATTGATTAATCATTATCGTCATTGTTTGGTTCATATGTTGTGCCCATTTTCTTAGACACAAAATTTCTTTTAGAACTAATTGGTCGATCATATTTTTGACGAACTTTATATTCACTTGCTACCGTTAGTACTTGTCCTTCAGGGATATTTATTCTTGTGGGGGTATTTGTAGTAAATGTAAAACATTGTCACTTCTTTTATATACACAAATTAAAAGCATCAAGGAGTTGGTTTGCAATCTTTTGCAAGTGAGTCTTTTGACTTCTTGTTCACATTGATTACTTCTGGAATCCAAATGTGACTAGTTTGTTCTTGTATTTTTTGTTGGATGTAGATTTCACATTGATTACTTCAGGAATCCGAAAGTGACAAATGTTCGACCTTATGTTGGGAACGATATTTCATCATAATAACAATCTTCTTGTGATACTCGTTTTATATACGTACAAAACCTGATTATGGACATGAGCAACTAGGTGTTGAATCTCAATCCCAAAGCAATATAATATTAAATCCTCTTCAGGAGGAACTTGGAGTTTAATAAACTCACTCGTTTTATCAATACAAATCGTCTTGATGGAATTGAACTCTCTATTTTTTGAACTTGTAGTTCTAACAAGTGCTACATTTCTTCTAGAAATCAAGCAAATCATGAAAATTCTTTTATTAAGAGATTCTTCAGGATCTCTAAGTTGCGCCCATATAAATTTTCAATTATGTTGCGCATTATAGTTGCTCGCAGATGTCCAAACTATCATGTCAAAGCATAAAGTCCTTTGAACTTCCGGTTCATGACATGGTTTGTCTCACTTGTTTTCATAAATGTTACATTTAAGATGGTAGTGTGAATTTTTTTTTTTTTGTTAGCTTCTGGCTAAATACAAAAGAATCACTACCTTTGTATATTATTTCAATATGCTTGAATCGTTCTTCAAGAACATGTAGTATTCTTCAGGAATTCAAATTGTGCTATATCAGGAGCAACAATTTTAGTCTATATTAAACTACTTTAGGCGAAAGATTAATATTTTCGAGAATCTCAATCATATCGTATTCTTTGGAGATATCAATTGTGCTACTTCTGGAGCGACATCAATATGTTTTTCAATTGCTCTTCTGGAGCATGTAATATTCTCCAAGAATATTAATGTATTGTGTTACTTCATGAGTAACAATAAATTAAGTTGAAAATATGTTTTCAACTCGCTTCTACTGAGTATGTAATATTGTTCAAGAACATTAATTAATCAATGATGTACCTCAATTTTAAGCGGTTTATACTCTGTGCAAGAAGAAAAACAAAACGACCCCTTTTCTCAAAATTTCTTTGAGCATACTAAGAACAATCGTGCTGATAACGTGTTATAAACTATATGGAATGAGAGAATAACAGAGAGAACGGGAAAATAGATGTGTATTATTTTGAGGGTGGAGACCTCTATTTATAGAGTACAAGATAGGTTGATATGGCTTAGATATGGTCATCATATATATAGTAAATCTTATCTACAACAAAGAGGATATTTTCGGAGATGGTTCTCCCATTTTTGGAAATAATTTCACAATTTTTTTTATGAAAGAAAAAAATAGTTAAATATTCACTTGTTTCTTAATTAATCTTTTTATATTTTTTTTGGCAAAATAGGTCTTCAAAATTTAAAATTGATTAAATTGGTCCTAATAAAATTTATTTCGGAAAAACCATTTTATAATTATTTTTTAAAAAAAATCATTAATTAACGGTAAAATTGACGGAATAACCAATTTATTTAAATAAACATAGTTTGCGGATCTATTAGTTAAAATATAAAGATTACGAACCAATTGAGTTAAACAGTTATAATTTGGGGACCTCTTACGCCAAATTGCCTAAAATAAAAACTTATAAGGATAACTATATAAATTTAGCATATAAATAAAACTATTATTCAATGCATAACTATTTTTTATTTTAAAAAGATCTTGCAAACTATATTTTCATTTTCGTTTTTTAATAAAATAATAATCTCTCGTCCCATTGTAAGTGAACCGTTTACTTTTTAGTGAGTCACACTACTAAAAGTGACTCATAGTTAAAATAACACTTAAATATAATTTAGTGAGTCACACTACTTTAAGTCACTAGTGTGAGATGAAAGAAACAACACATATAGAATGTTTTAATATTTTTTTACGAAATAACTAAAACATTATCATAAAATAATTTCATATCTTAAGTAAGATTTCGAACGAAAAGTGAAATCCTTTTAGGATAGTTAGGTGATTTTTTTTTTATGTATGACGAGGAACCCACAACCGCTATTTTTAGTGTGCAAAAGGTAAACTCATCAATTGTGACTTTAGTGGGTTTTGAACCAATAACCTTCGCCCACAGACTAAGCACCTTAACCGCTATATCATCCAAAATGGACTAATTTTGGAATTTGCAAAAAATAATATATATATTTCCATGAAATATATGGTAAAAGCGAGTAAAATTTTGAGATTTTTTTTTTCTTCAGAAAAGTAATATTTGAAAATTAATATTTCGTTTTATAGGCAAAGTTTCTTGTAAAAGGTGTATCTAAATTATTGATTTTGTTACTCTTTGTTGTGAGCTTAAGGTAGATTATAAATGCATTTTGCATTTGCTAAAAGAAAACATGCCATTTAAGTAGACACAATTTACTTTACTACTTTATAAATTTAATTCTATTATTATTTTTAATTTTTTTAAATCAAATGCCCATCAAGGATCGAAAGTTAGATAGACTCCCAATCTACATGTCTCTATCAAAATTGTTGGTCCAGAGACGAGTCTTCAGGTGTAGATGGCATAAGTTTCAAATCAGACGCGAAAGTCAGTCTTATACTAAATTTGCGCGTGAGCAGAGTGATTCAAGCTACTGAACACTGACTGAGGACAATAGGCAAGCGACTCGGTACAAGAAATTATGCGAAATAGTGTAGGCCTGATTTTAATTGTCTCTTTTGAAAAATATTTGTTACTTAAAAAAGTTCTAGTTTATGCTTGTGCGTCTTAAAACCGAAAATCCAGAGTTACGATTTTTCAAAGCGGTTTGAATGCAAGATGTGTTTGGATTGTATACTAAAAGTAATCTATGTATTTGCTTGTATACAATGTTTCCCATTACCACTATTATTATTCTCCAATTTGATTGTTACAATTGCACAAATTAGTCATTTATCTCACAAGAGTTAGATCATATAGTGTGTCGTAGATCACAGAAGACTGTAGTGATTGGTTGAACTAGTAAGATATAAACAGTTATCACAGCTGAGGCAACTTTAGGACAAGTTGTCGGTTTAGGCTACAATGTAGATAAGAAGTGACTTGTCTTGGTCACTTGTCTATGTTGATACATTTGATATAATGACGGATCACGGTGAGACGTGTCCTTCTATCTGATCCGTGTGAAAAGTCAAGGTCTTAGAGACTCAGCTAATCTTAAGCTTGATGAGATTTCAACTAAGTGCACACGACTAGCTATTACTTTGACTAACCATGGGTGAGGGTCATCGTGATCGTATATCTCTGTATCTTGGGTAAGCGTTGTTGCGTGTAACTCGAGCTGGTTATCTGCATCATGCATCCGTATCCTGTTAAATGGTTGATGATATCCCCTTGAGGAGCTCGAAAGGTTTATCATACAAAACCCTGCAAGTTGATTAAGTTCAAGTATGATAATAAGGTCGAGTGGTACTACTCAAGGACAAGATATTAATTGTATTAAGTCGTCAGTAAACTTAATCAATTATGGATATTCGATATCTTAAATACGGGGATTAACTGAAGTTAAAAATACAAATTCTGACTCTACTTTGGGATAAAAGGGTAAGTCAACATAGATTCTTTAGTGGAATGAATCTATGTTTGTGAATTAATAATACTCTGGGCTGATTATGGAAAATTAATTTACTTGAGACCCAACTTTATTTCTTGTAATATGTCTTTGGTATGGCCCGAACATACACCCAACTGTATGCGACATTTACTCTCGAAATCACTAGACTACTTCATTACCTGGAGTTGTTTGGTCAATTGGTAATAGTCTAATGGCCCCTTTTACTATTTGGATTGGGCTTGGAGTCAAATGTCCATTAGGGTTCCTTTGACTAGCCCTTATAAATAGGGAATAAGGGGGTCATTAGTTACACACTTGTTGTCTAAATTTGTGTGCCGAAAAGTGTGAGTCCGAGAGTAGTTCGTCGGAGCTGAGAGCTCGGACACGGGAACAATCCAGAAGACTTTGGAGCCAAGAATATCGTATTCTAGGACGATCCTACTGTATGATTTTCTACAAGATGAACAATAGGCAATAAAATAGTAGAGTGACACAATGTGTTACAACCTGATTTTCGAAAGAAGGGCGTATGATGGGGTGGTGTGAAGTACATAGAAATTAAAAATGAATAATGTTTATATTCAATGAATAATACAAATTAATTTAAGAATATTAAATTCATAAGTCTTCAAGTTCGAGATTCATCCAAAATCCAATAAACATCGGTTCACGAGAGAGAGTATAGTTCGAAGAATAATTAAGTTAAATCTAATGTGGCAATCGAGAAAACACTTCATTTCCCAAAAGGGGCAAAAATCAATGAGGCGCAATGGGAATCACTTTATTGAACAACTACTCTCGCCCTCGGCTTCGTCCGTCAGCAGTGACTGCTCAACCTGAAAAATATTTTTGAAAAGATTTTGGATTGAGTACTAGTGTACTCAAGGGTATACACAATTTCAGTCTGATGTGTTAGGCTAGAACAAGAACCTCAGTCGACTATATGAGAGCACTGAACTTAATCGAACACGCATAAAACATTTCAATTGATAACAACACATGAGATTTGAGAGCTTAATAACTAAAAATATTTTTAGAGGAAAGTAGAACCCTCCTCGTGGTGTTGTCGTTAACCTTGCTGCGATTTTTGAGATTATTGCCCTTCCTCGGGTCCTACAAGAGAGACTCTTAATTTTGTTGTAGTTGAAACCTAGTCATCCTAGAATTTATTCGATTCTAGTTCACATAATTCCATCTCAAAGGTTTAGCTTTTTTTTTTTGGAAATTCTTAGGTTTACACTAAATATTTTCTTGCTTGGATATAACTCATATGTATTTTTCGCTAGCAACCCCTTCACGTTCGATGATTTAGTAGCTTTGGTATTTTTCTAGAATTTAAAAGTATATTTTAAAATAAAATATAGTTTAGAAATATTTTCGCAGCGACTTTCGGCTTTAATTTCGAACAATCCGATTGTCGGTCTTCGATGATGAACTCATGTTTAGATTCTATCCCAGTGGAGGTACAAGATCGTAGAAATAAATTTCTCAATCAAGTACTGTCTCGATATCGAAAGAAGGTCCCGAACTTGTGTTAGTGAAACTGCGGCAGTTCTGCCAGCGGTACCTTGGAGGCTTATATCTTTTGCGTTCGAACTCCGATTTATGCGTCGAGCATGGTGTTGGAAGCCAACGAACCCAACATTCTATCAGTATATGGTTCGGTGTATTTCGAGAAGGAACGAAGCTTATATACTATTTTAAAGTCTGTAGATCTGCACATTTAGGGAAAAGTAGGGTGTTTCAACGATGCTTTTTCTCCGATGATGAACAGAGAGCGTCTGAGGATGGCCTAGATGACGAGGTTTAAGACGATATGCGAATTGGGGTTATCAGTGGTCGTTCAGAGAAAGAACTCACAAAACGGTTGATAGTTAAGCCTTTTTTTTAGCACTTAAATTTTCTGGTTCATACATTAAATCAAATAGTTCCTAGGCCATTTTCAAGTGAGTATATTTCGGCGATCGGGACTCCATTTTATAAATAGGAAGATGTTCGGGAATCCGTGTAGATTAAGCTTTACGATGGTGTAAGTTTTGGAGTTTTTTGTTCGATTGAGTTATCAAAAATCGGTGGGAACTTGCTACCCTACACTTCTCGCCGGCTTGACGGTTTTAAGTGGGCGTTTTCGACGAGGCATAATGTTTTGGTCCGAGCTCCAGCTCCCCAATGGTATGGGTGTCATAGGATTTCAGTTAGAAGGGTTTTGGAAACGCTTGAAAGGTGTTGCTCTGCAGTATGAAAAAAAACATAAGGCAGTTCGGTGAGCCTTCTTTGACGGTGAATAAATTCTTGGTCTGGACTCTGCTTCACGAACCGATTGCGGCGATCGAAAGGCGGTGATAAGGAATTTCTAATGGTATCTAATTTGCTAGGTTTTGGTTGGTTAGGAATTCCGGAAAACGATCAAAAATAGGTGGTTCCGCAGCCTATGAGGATATGCACATTAATGCAAAACTCAAGGCGCTAAGACTAATTAAGCAAAGATCAACTTTTCACATCTCTAACTGTTCACGAACGCGCAGACACATGCTAGAGCAAGTTTCTTAGTCAATCTTAGGTTTTAACAAACACTATGGCTCAAAATCTTCAAAAATTTAAATCAAGTGACATACATATATTGGATTCGTGGGATAATCATGTCTACATTTCCAGTTTCGAACTCTCAATGGAAAAATCATAGTTTCACGGTAGATTACTTATTTAGAAGAGAAAGATTTTCATGAATGTTTTTGAACGAAGATTGAAACGTACAATAACATGGATTGGTTGTGGCATTAAATCGAGCATACATAGAGCGTACCCTTCTGCATTAGATTTCGAGTTTTCCTTATTTTAATCCCGCATTAGATTTCGAGTTTTCCTTATTTTAATCCCAAACCAACAAGATGTCTCATACAACCATGAATCAAATCAAATTAAAGAAATTGAAGAGAGAGAGAGAGAGAGAGAGAGAGAGAGAGAGAGAGAGAGAGAGAGAGAGAGAGAGAGAGAGAGAGAGAGAGAGAGAGAGAGAGAGAGAGAGAGAGAGAGAGAGAGAGAAGAGAGAGAGAGAGAGAGAGAGAGAGAGAGAGAGACGGTAATACAAAGCACATGATTCTCATCATTCTCTTACAACACATACTTTATCAAGGAGCAAATGATTCTCTGTAACCCGTTGCAAAAATCCTATAGCTGGAGGAGGGGAAAGATACGTAAAGGAAGGTTATCGTCTTCACTTGTGGGAGCTGTCTAGAAATTGAGAGGCTCTTGCCAGGAATCTAGAATGAGCTTGGAATAGAGGTGGCCGGTGGGTCGAACACGACTGAATACTCTTGAGCGGAAGTGACTTGGAGCGGAGAAGAATTTTAAGAGAGACAAAGCAGGGTTTTGGTAGCGTAAAAGTGTAGGAAGTGTTGAATGGGGGACACAGTCCAGATTCTTCTCCTCTCCATCCAAGGAGAAATAGGGTGAGAAAAAAAACTTGACCAATAGAAAGGAAAGGTGTGCATGGCTCTGCAAATTCTACTAGCGTGGAGAAGCACTCTTGTTTCATGAGAGAAGTGGTAACCATAATCCTAAGAAGGATAGAGATAATGACATGGACTTCTTATGCAGGAGATATCACATATCAACTGCAAATCTCCTTCACCATCCCAATCAAGATTGGCAACGTGGATATGGGCGGTGATGAAGGAGTGTTGGCCAATATTACCAGTATTTACATAAGTGTTTCTTGTAAGATTTGAAACGTCAGTCCCTTTTGCGTGCGTCCTGGGTATTTTAGGATTCAAGAAAATCTAGAATTCCTATTCTATCTAGAATATCTTAGAGAGGGAGAGATTGTGTGGAGATTTCCCAAAATGTTAGGAAATTTTGGAGTGTATCCATCTATATACATATAAAATAGGTACACTCATAGTAAAATAATACTCCCTCCGTCCCAATATTAATGTCCACTTTGCTTTTTACACGGTTTTTAAAGAGAGTTGTTAGTTGTGAGTAGAGATGTATAAAGGTGTGGGTCCTACAAAAAAATTGTGTGTAATAATTTGTTAAAAAGGGAATATTGGACATTATATTTGGGACAGCCCAAAATGGAATACTGGACATTATAATTGGGACGGAGGGAGTATTATACTACTAATAATATTATTATCATAACTTAAAAATCGAAAATATCAATGGAAAAGTTAGAACAATATAGGTAATTAATTTGAAACCATAGTATATGGTTGAATCCTATTTATTATTATTATTATTATTATTATTATTATTATTATTATTATTATTAAACACTAAAATAAACTCAAGATTACATGGGTATTACACAAGGATTTTTAGAGTGGTTCGGATATGCAAGATCCTACGTCCACTTTCGTATTTTCAGGAGGGCTATTGAGTTAGTCTCAATATGGATCCGTGTATAGGACAGATCACTACTGGTTATAGTCTTAATGAGTTTACAAAGGTTGCAAACATGAGGTTTGAGAGTTTCCTATAACTGTGAAGGAGTTCTTCTAATAACAACAGTTCGAAAGTGAGCTCTTTCGGTTTTTAAGCTTATAATCTAACAAGGAAAGCTTAGAGTATTGAGAAGTGTTGGAAAATAACATAAGTCTTGAATGATCCCAAACCCCTATTGATTGATAAACTAGTCTGATGTATTTTTTAGGTGTTTTCATCCTGTAATTGTATATGTGGGTTGAATTTTTAAACGACTTTTTTGGCATGAAACCAGTTCAAGAATGACATAGACACTTTAAGGTACCTACATATATGTGGGTTGAATTTTTGAACGAGCATATAATTTATGGCACCATTTTTAATGAAGGCACTTTGCACTAGCTTCTAAGGGCAAAATGAAACTTGATCACATGAATATGTATATAGTTATGGCCTCGATCTTGATCTTATGATTTTATAGAATTGGGAAGTATTCCCTCCGTCCCAATATTTGTGGCTCAATTGGTTTCGGCACGGGAATTTAGAAAGTGGTGTTATGTGATCTAGATTGTTTGACTTTTTGATAGATAATTTTGGGCCATATAATCTTTACCTTTTTTAGAAGTGAGCCACAAATATTGAGACATTCATTTCGAAAAAGTGACCCACAAATAATAGGACGGAGAGAGTATGTTATATGTGTGCTTATTATGGAATATGTCAATAGAATAATAACTTAACTAGTAATGTACTTGTGCTACGCACAAAAACAAAAACATTCGAACCATGACTTCCAAATTTAAAATATATCTTAACAACATAAAAAGGACAATCTTTGTATGCTAACATCTCCCTTTCAACTATGATAACTAAAAACCTTCATTTAAACAAAAATGTCTGTAATCGTCAATGGAAGCGAGATCACTCCCATGCTCACAAAAATCACAATACTCAACTTACAACTTATAAGTTACTCCCTCCGTTCCATTGATATAGTCAAGTATACTTTTTCGAGTTGTCCCATTGAAGTTATCTCGTTTCCTTTTATTAGCAAATAATTACACACATTTTATTTGAGGAGTCTACAACTTAACACAACTCTAAACAATACAAACAACTCTCCTTAAAAATCATGTCGATGGAGGGAGCACTTTTTGTTCAGTTTAACATCACTATATATCTTAATTCAAACTTATAAGTTACATTGTATCGATCTAAATACAAATTGTTGTAATTTTATATATTGTACGCAAATCTTATATACAATGTTATTCATTTTTATTATTTGTGTACTCATATTTGATTGATATATTTGTGCATGTTTTGAGTCATATTATTTTGTATAAAATCATATTATGTAATGTGTTGTATACTCCTTTATATCACAGAATGAATACAACCCATAATACAAATCATAAAGCAAAAGAAAAAAAAGTCATGCTGCAATTCATCAACTTTATTAGCATTGTTCTAGTTGATTTAGTTAATACTCAATAAAAACTATCTATTCAACAAAATGGGAAACTCTGAATAGCTATATTGTCTTCAGCACATCCTCCTTCGTCACCCTAGAATCGTAGTTATTTGTTTCCATTTTTATTCATTTCTTTTTGTGTTTTGGGGGCGTGGGGGGCTTGTAACATATAAGTAATTAAAAATTATTCGGATATTAACGGGAAAAACTTACCATCTATCTCCAAGTCATTCAAATGATAAAACTAATGCGAATAGATCTATAGCAAAAAAAGAAAAAAATAATAAAAAATTACAAAAGGCATAGCCAATATCATTTGAAAGTAAGAAGCCTCAGCATTTCCAATAAATTTACAAAGGAAATACGTTTGATTGTATTCAATTGTGAGCTTCTCCCAACTCAATTCACGGGAATCAAATAAATTGATAATAACATTCTTGGTTGTATGGTTGGTACAACAGTAAGTTTCCAAGTACGGTTGTAAATAGGAATGAGAATAAGATATCCTTTTAATAGAGTATTGTTGTCAAAATCCAAAACTAATCTAACCCCTATCATATGCAAAATTATCCAAAATTCTTACTTTCCTTTCAATATTCAAGAACATCAAATTATGAGCCTAAAAGTATATATCTCAATTCTCATGCAAGTAACTGATCAATTTCTGATTCTTGTAGTAAAGCTTGAAAAGCCAACTACATAAGATCGTCACAAGGCACATAAATACTATATATATAGATCCAACTATGCATTTATCATGTACTCAAACATAAATATCATACTCGCATCCATCCAACAATGTAATATCATTCTTTCTTTGCTTATTTAGTCACGTGGTCCTATACTTTATCGCATTAATTTTATGTCATTCCCACAAAAGCATACAATTAAGAAATATATAGATTCTAATCATTCTATAATATAAACACAAATTGGTACAAATACTCCCCAATGTTTGCTAGTTTGAATTAATTGGTATCTAATCTTTTTTTTTTAGTTTATTGGTCCCCAATATTTGTTGTTTGGATAAATTGGTCATTCTGTTAATTTTAAATTATTCAACTGTTAGTTATAAAGGTATTTACTAAATAAAAGTTACAATGACCAATTCATTCAATTTTTAAATTAAATTTGAACTTTTTTTCAAATATATATTTTTTTAATTATAATCATTTCATATAAATTTTTTCAATTAATTTATTTTTTCAAATAAAATTTTTGGTAAGACAAAAAAAAATTAACGTGAATAAAAAATTAATAAAAATAAAAATTTAACTAAATCGAAATTAACTAATACTAGTAATAGTTTTAGGATGCAATTCATACAATTATTAAATGAATTTCTATCTAGTTTTTTTTTTTAATAATTTTTTTTCGATTTTTTTAATAAACTTTAATTCAAATAATTTTTTTACTTAAAAGATTTTAATTAAAAATAAAAATTAACTAAATCTAGATTAACTAATAATTTTGCATCTCACAGTGGAGGAGGTGAGCGAGTCGACGCAGCGGCTGGTGAAGATGTTGTGTTCTTCGAGGTCGAAGATGTCGTTGGAGAAAAGCGTCTGGACGACTTGGAGGTGGGAAAGGTAGCCTGTTGGGTGATGATTCTATCCTCAGCAGTATTAGATATAGTGGGAAATGATTCAGTCTTCTATGTTGAGATTTACTCAGTAGCCTTGTGCTCTGAAATGGTCTGAAGATTTGAAGATCCCAAAACCCTATATTGATTGGTGAACCTTTACATTGTAATCTGTTTTTGTCTCTGGGGATTCAGACTCAGCAGACCCTCTGCTCTGGTTCAGGCATTCAGTAGCTTATCCGCCTCAGCACCAGAAGTAGAAGACTCAGTTAATATTAGGCTCAGCAGGAGCAGTATACTGAAAGGAGTCAGTAGAACTGAACTCAGCTGGAGTAGTCCACTGTACTCAGAGTTGATCTTCAGTAAAGCCAACTCAGCAGGAGTTCACTACTGAATCAGAGATCAGACTCAGCAACGGCCAGACAGTCTTCTGAACTGTCAGATCTTTGAAAATCAATCAGCAGAGTCAAGTACGAGGAAGAGAGAAGTCAGCTTCAAATCTCCTTGAAGTCATTCTCGTCTCAACCACTTTCGAACCTCGACCAATGACAAGCAGACACCTGTCCTATACCTACTAAAGCTGCAAGTCAACAACTTTCCAGAAATGGAGGGAAAGGACACTGCCACCCTACATCAAAAGAGCCGTTAGCTACCCAAATGAGAGAGACAAAGGATCATCATCTCCAACGGATCTATCCTAATCTCTTCTCTATAAATAGAGGGATAAATCAAATTTGAAGCTCACGACACATACACGAAAAACGAGCAAACGAGAAAAAGAACACACAGAGCATTCAAACGAGCAAACTCGAAAAGCCTAAGTCTTCCGCAAGAAGTTCGAAGAATCTATCTCCGGTGAAATACTACATTCCAGCTCTTAGGGAACCAAGTTGAACTGACAAATACAGCCTCTAGTATCCAAACGACGATACACGAACCCAAAGCTATACTCAGCTGTTCGTCGTTCTAGAAGCCACTTCCTTGTTCCCTATCCCTCTAACCTAAGCTCAATAGCGTATATCCATAGCTTAGACGAAGGAGTTCATCCTTGAACTGATCCTTATTGTAAAGGACTCCTTCACAGTTGGAGAGTTTTTCAAACACTTAGTTTGATAACCGTGTAAACTGAGACTTGCTTAGTATAAATCTCAAGACCAGTGTTTGTCCAGCGTACAAACCGACTGAGACTACCTCAATATAATAAATAGCTTCCTGATCTTTCGGGACAGTGGACGTAGGATTTTTGTGTCCGAACCACTTTAAAAATCTATGTGTCTTGTGTTCTGTTTCGTTTCACTGTTGCATTGATTTACTGTTCACACTGAAAAATATTCTTTAAATCATTCAACTGAGTTTCAGCAAACTTAAGAGACTGCACTAATCTACTGAAACTGTTTTGATAAAATGTTTTTCCCACTAAACTGAATTTGGGACTACACTATTCCGCACCACTGAACTCTATCTGCAAGATACTGAATTCTGACTCTCAGTCAACTAGCAGATCTCAGTAGAGTCAGTCACTCTGCCAACACGATTCAAAACAGCTTATCTGGTCTGCTGAACTTGTTCAGTATGACATCTTCCTGAAAAGGACTGTTCGTGTTTAAGTTGAGAAATTGGGTTTCAGGTGTATCACCCCCCCCCCCCTCTACACTTGAACATGCTCTCGGGACCAACAGAGGTCTCAGTTACTACTTGGGTTTCCTCATCGACCTGAGTTACCTGGGATTGACTCTGTTCAGGAGAGTCAATCGGCTCAGCTACTTCTGCTGCTGGTTGAGATTCAGTAGACTTGTCTTCAGTTTCCTCATCTGAATCATCGACCCAACATAGCTGGATCTTTTCGACTTTGTCTTTTAAGCTCAAATCCTGTAGCTGCTTACTGATGTCCTCAGATTCAGGTTTAGAGTTATTGCTCCTGTCTTCAGTAGCAAACTCATTAAAAACAACATGAGGGCTTTCCTCCACACAAAGGGTCCGATAGTTAAAGACTCTGAAAGCTTTGCTGACCCGGGAGTATCCTAAGAACACTCCTTGATCTGACTTGCTATCAAAAGTTTTCAGCTGATCTTTCCCATTATTGTGGATAAAGCACGAACACCCAAAAATATGGAAATAAGATAAAGAAGGCTTCCTGCCGTTCCATAGTTCATATGGTGTCTTCTTATGCTGCTTTGTCAGTAGAGATCGGTTCTAAGTGTAACATGCAGTGTCAGTAGCTTCTGCCCAGAATTTGGTTGGGAGTCCTGAGTCTGCGAGTAGAGTTCTTGCTGCTTCTTTGAGTGTTCGATTCTTTTGTTCAGCAACCCCATTCTGCTGAGGTGTGCGCGCAGCAGATGTCTCATGCTCTATTCCTTCTGCTTTGCAGAACTCCTCTACCATGAAATTAAGGAACTCAGTTCCTCTGTCAGAACGTATTTTGACAATTTTGGTGTTCTTCTCGACACTGAGCCTTTTCAGAAGCGTTGGTAACTCTGTTTTGACGTCAGACTTGTTGGCAATAAATATGACCCATGTGTAGCGCGAGTAGTCATCAATGACCACTAAAGCATACTTCTTGCCTCTGATCGTCACTGGAGAGATTGGACCGAATTAATCCATATGTAGCAGCTGAAGGATTCCATCAGTGGAAGGAGATGGAACAGGTGGAATTTGTTTCTTTGTTTGCTTTCCCTTCAGACATGCCTCACACTGAGTGTCTTTGCTGAATACTTCATTCGGCAGTCCTCTTGCTAGAGTGTTTCTTGCCAATTTGTTGAGCGTCTTGAAGTTGAGATGGCTGAGTCTTCTGTGCTAGAACCACCCCGTTTTGTTGTCATTCTTCACCAACAAACAAGCTTCAGGTTCAGCTGAGTTCCAGTCAGCTACATAGATATTCTTTTTGCGCGAACCTAATAACACTATTTTCCCTATGGATTTATCAATAACATCACAAAAACCAGCGTCAAATATCACTCTATTCGAGTTATCACAAAATTGACTAACAGAGAAAAGGTTATGCTGAAGTCCTTCAACATATGATACTCTTGGAACTGTTGTTGTTCCAATGCTGAGTGTTCCATATCCTCTGGTATAGCCTTTTGCATTGTCTCCAAACACGATTCGGGGTCCTTCTTCAGTAGTATAATTCTTCAGCAAGTCCTTTTGGTATGTCATATGTCTTGAGCATCCGCTGTCCACATACTAAGGATCTTTGTGCACCTGCAAAACAGAATTATATTTAGGTACCCTTTATTTTTGATTTTGGGTCCTTAGATGTTAGTTTTGGTAACCCATATCTATCTTACGACCCTGGTGGTCTCAGATAGTTTCTTTCCACTTATGTCAACATATTTGACCACTGGACTGATCACTGTTGACTTCTGAGGCTTTTCAGGTTCAGGAGTCCTGATCTTCTGAGTAGGTGGACTGCTGACCTTTGCCTTCTGTACGGCTTTCATCTTCTTTTTCTGACTTTTGGATCCTCTCCTGACTATAGGATCATAATAATATGACCCATACTGAGCTGGATGTGTCAGCTGAGGAGGTCCATACTGATCAATCCATTTTTATTTATTGGTTCCCCCTTGACAGAACTGGGGTGATCTGGTGCTGATCTTCTTGTCAGAGTGTTGATGAGTAGGATGAGATGCCTTCATCTTTTGTTTGTTCTTGGCTAGGGGGTTCAGTATATCTGCATTGATTGTCTCCCCTGGAACAAACCTATCAGCAAGCCGGCTTTCTGAGTGTGTACGGGGGCAGATGAGGAAGTTCCCTGGCTGAATCCAAGTCCTTCCTTGCAATGCTTGGGCTTGTTGCTTGCTAGCATAGCCTCTAGCTTCTTTTTAGCGCCCATGTACCGCTCTGTCATCAGATTTCTCCAGACATCATCACTCTTTTTCAGCAAATCATGCTCGGTCTGAAGTCCTGATAACTCTTGCTTCAGTAGACTCAGTTCAGTATCTTTCTGAGTCAAGTCATTGGTCAAGACTGAGATCTGATCTTCTTGATGCTGAGACTTGGCCATCAGAGAGTTTATCTCCTCCCTGAGTCTAAACACAAGTCCTTCTGACTCAGTAGCAACCTGACTTTTCTGAGAAAGTCTCTAATTCTCCACTTTCAGGGTATCCAATTCCTGAAGGGTCTTACTGAGCTACAAACTCATCTGGATCTGTTCATCGAGTAGTTCTTCGTATGCGATCGCAATGTCCAGATTCTCGTCTGCACCTGAAAGGGTGTCGTGTGTGCAGTGTGAAGAGGAGTTAAACGGTTCATGAGAATTTACCTTATCCTCTTCTCCTGCCATGAGACACTTTTCAGTATCTTCTTCATCTTCAAGCTCTAAGGCCATGAAGGCTGCTTCATCATCAGATGAATCCATGAAGGAATCGATTTCATCTGAGTCGTCTGAAGGTTCACCAGTAATGTATGCTTGTCTCTTCTTGATGAACTTCTCCCTCCGAGCTTTACGTGATGCTCGTTCAGCAGTACTGAGCTCAGGATAGTCATACTGATAGTGTCCTGGCGTCTTGCAGTTATAGCAGGTGGTGACTCTTTTTTCCTTACTTTCACTGTCTTTCGACTGAGCTGAGTCATCCTGTTTCATGTATTCAGAAGTATGTGAGTTAGGAGTGCGCTTGGGTGTATAATCATTCTTACCCTTAGAGTCTCTCACGACTCTTGAGAGCTTTCTATGCCTATCTTTCTCCTTCTGATACTTTACGGCAAGTAGCGCGTACTTCTTGGCTAGATTGCCTTCTTGTATATCACTGAGTGAAGGTTCAGCCTTGCTAGACGCCGGAGGCTGCTTTTCTGCCGATCGATGCTTTGAAAGCATGGTCGATTTTGGTGTCAGCTTCAGCTCGCTGCTTCCTTTGAGGTAAGCCAAACTCGAACTCCTCTGCTTTGAGTTCTGAAAAGATATGGCCAGGAGTAACAATATCTAAATCAGAATGACGTAATAAAGTTGCAAAGGGGGTCCAGTGACCGTCTGGCAGTGCCCTCAAAATCTTGAGATTCATGTCTCGGTTGGAGAACGTCTTTCCCAGTCCGTTGATAGAGTTCATCAGATCCGTGAATCTGACGTTGAGATCTTCAATGGTGTCACCAGGCATGAGCGACAATCTCTCCAGCTTTTGGAGTTCCAAATAGGCCAAGTTTATTTGCTTTGATCTTCTGAGTCCCCCGACTCAGTAGTGCTAGAGCATCCCAGAGTTCCTTTGCGGACTTGCAGTCCTGAACTCTTCCGAGATAAGAATCATTTAGGGTGGTCAGTATGGCATTTCTGGCGACTCGATCGAGGTTGTGAAGCTTCTTCTCCTCCGGGGTGAAGAGACTTCGTCTTTTAGGAACTTTGTTACCGGTCCACCATCCCTCCTCCTTGTTCGCGGTCTCAGGTTATGACGCTATCAATCATAGGAACGATAGGTCCTTCTTCCGGAACTTCCGTCATGCTGTCGTGGAGGGAGGTCAGATGTGCTTCCATACGCCATAGTTCTCTCTCGAGAACATGGGTACCATCCTTATACCTGACATATCAGACATGATAAATAGTGATATGAATGAAGAATGATATGCAGTGAAAACGTTTTCCGGATCCGTTCAAGTAGACCAATTTCAGAATAGCAAGAGTCTTATAGAACTCCCGCTCTGATACCAATTGTTGGTATCAAAACAGTGAAATTTGACAAGAGTCTTATAGAACTCCCGATCTCTGCAAGGGCACAAAAGTATCTCGGCAAATTTAACAAGGGTCTGCTGAGTCTGAATCCTCAGAGACAAAAACAAATTACAACGTAAAGGTTCACCAATCAATATAGGGTTTTGGGATCTTCAAATCTTCAGACTATTTTAGAGCACAAGGCTACCAAGTAAATCTCAACACAGAAGACTGAATCATTTCCCACTATATCTAATATTGCTGAGGCTAGAATCATCACCCAACAACCTCTACTGAGAATAACAACTCAGGGGGAACAACTGAAGTTCCTGAGCTAAATGCCTCTAAACCTGGTGACTCAATAGATCACACTCTCATTACTGAATTACTTCAATCTCAAAATAGTACAACTGAAATGCCTAACTCACCTACTATCTGTGTTGAACAAATTTTAGATGAAGAGCTGAAACATCGTAGATCGTGGCTGGATGCTCATACTTCTGATTTAATCATTGGAGATCCTTCAGCAAGCGTAAACACAAGATTCAGATTCTGTCAGGGAGAAAGCGCCTTATACTCCTGCTTCTTGTCTACTGAAGAACCTCAGTCAGTTGAGGACGCACTGAAAGATGCTGACTGGATAATAACTATGCAGGAGGAGCTGAATCAGTTCACGAGAAACGAAGTTTGGGAGCTTGTTGATAGACCCCGGCATCAACATGTGATTGGAACAAAATGGGTCTTCAAGAACAAGCATGATGAAAACAACGTCATAGTAAGGAATAAAGCGAGACTCGTGGCAAAAAGCTACTGTCAAGCTGAAGGGATAGATTTCGACGAGACTTTCGCTCCAGTATCAGACTATTCCTAGCCTACGCAACACATCAAAGATTCAGAGTTTATCAAATGGATGTGAAGTCTGCTTTCCTGAATGGCGTGCTGAAAGAAGAAGTCTATGTGGAACAAACGTCCGGCTTTCAGTAGGGACATCAAGTTTATAGACTCAGAAAGGTTCTGTATGGGTTAAAACAAGCACCAGGGCTTGATACGATACCCTAACTAAGTTTCTTCTTCAGAAAGGTTTTCAGAAAGGCACAGTAGACCGCACATTATTCAGCATTCGACTGGAAGACGACCTATTACTTGTGCAGATCTATGTAGATGACATCATCTTCGGCTCGAAGAACGTCATCATGTGTCAGCAGTTTGAAAGAATGATGAAGGATAAGTTCGAGATGTCAATGATGGGAGAAATAGACTATTTCCTTGGATTTCAAGTCAAACAATCTGAGAAGGGAACGTTCATCAATCAAGGCAAATACACTCGAGACCTCATCAAGAGATTCGGTTGCACATCCGGCAAACCAATCAAGATCCCGATGAACACAAACATGAAAATTGATCTTGATAAAGAGGGAGTATCAGTAGACCAAACTGAATTTCGTGTTATAATTGGTTCTTTATTATACTTAACGACTACTCGTCCCGACATAACTTATGTTGTAGGTATTTGTGCTCGATTCCGGGCGAATCCAAAGTAGAGTCACATGGACTCAAGCAAAGAAGATTCTCAGCTATCTCGAGGAACACCTGACATGGGTTTGTGGCATCCAGTTGATGATAATATAGAACTAACTGGTTATTCTGATGCTGACTATGTAGGATGTAGAATTGACCGAAAGTCAACTTCAGGAACGTGTCAGTTCCTTGACAGTAAGCTAATTTCATGGTTTTCAAAGAAACAACATTCAGTAGCCACGTCAACTGCTGAAGCTGAATACATGGTTGCCGGAAGTTGTTGCGCCCAAATCCTTTGGCTAAGACAGCAGCTACACGACAATGACGTCATTCAGAATGAAGTGCCGATCATCTGCAATAGTACCAGTGCCATTGCAATCACTCAGAATCTTGTACTTCATACGAGATACAAGCATGTGGACATCAGACACCACTTCATTCGTGACCATGTCGAAAAGAAGGATATCAAGATGGAAAAGATCCATACTGACCATCAAAGGGCTGATATACTTACCAAGCCTCTACCTGAAGCCAGATTCAGAGAACTTTCAGTAGAGCTAGGTCTGCTGGACCCTACTGACTCTAGTCAGTAAGAGGATTCAGGAGAGGAGCGATCGATAAGAAGGGGAATGTTCACTCTCGCATCGAGTAAAATCAGTGCGTAGAGACTCAACAACCATCTACACGAGGTATCAGCTGACTACGATGTTCAGCTGACAGGTTTGCGTATCTCTACTCAGTAGTAGCCAATAGAGCAGTTCTATGCATTTATGAATCAGATTCAGCATAGTATTCAATGCTCTATAACATGTCATTTAATTTTAACGGATTACATTTAATGTACGACATTCTATGCATAAGTATGCTGAACTCTGCCACGCATTTAATGCATATCGTATCATAGTTACTACTTAGGCTATTTACAACTGGCTTTTGACTTAGGCGGCAAACATGATCATTACCTATTATTTAAAACTCAATCTTGACCGTCCATCTCAAAAAGCACGTTTAAACTGAACCATTGATCGTTAACTATTTATCTTCTGTAAGATATATTTATGTGTTCAAATCTTTGAAACCGCCATTAGTGTGAAGGAATAATAGGGTTTACAGTAAGGCTACCTTCCTCCTGGTGTGTTGTCGCGGCTCCGATTGTTGCTCCTGTGTCAGATCTTCTGATCTGTGTCCCGGCCTTTTTCTCCCTCTGGGTGGTCAGAGATCTGAAGAAAATAAATTTATTTCTCTCTCTGTAACTCACGCCTATTCTCGAAATTTTTATGAATCAATTGTGTGAGTTTCTGAACATAATACTAATATATATAGGCTTCAAAAACCTATATAATATTAATATATTTGTAGCCCATTAATTTAATTATATTCCAATGGGCTTCTACATAATCAGCCCATAATATAATTAATTAATTTATTGGGCTACTAATATTTATCAATTAATTGGCCCAGCCAATTAATTCCAGATAAATAACATTATTAAATAATGTAAAATACATTAATCCATTAATAATGAATTCGAGAGATAATAAATTACTAGGCAACTAATTGGGCCGGATCGGGGATCCAATACAAGAAATAAAGTGGGCCTCCAATTAATTAATTATCCATGCTCACCATGAGCAAAATTAATTAATTAACACGAATTCATTCCACTAGAGAATCCGTGCTGACTTACCCCTTTATCCCAATTTGAGCAAGGGCTTGTATTTTAGACTTAATCGATCTCCGTATTTAAGATAAAAATATCCGTTAATTAATTAAGCTTCTTATTGCTTAAATTAATTAACATCTTGTATTCTCGAGTAGTACCACTCGACCTTATTAACACACTCGAACTTAATCAACCGGCCGGGTTTAGTGTGCTAATCCTTTCGAGTTCCTCGTGGGGATATTATCAACCCATTCTCGGGATACGGCCGCAAGATACGGACAACCAGGCTGAGCCACAAATGACTACTAACACCCAAGATACGTAGATCCGGTCGCTCATTGGACGTTCACCATAGTAGGTCAAAGTGATAGATAGCCAAATGCACTTCACCGAAGTCTTACCAAGCTTAAGACTAGCTAAGTCACCGAGATCTTGGTTTTCCACTAATGTCGGTTAGGAAAACACATCTCACCGTGATCCGTCAATACACCACCTTAAGTGTACCAAGTAAAGACAAGCGGCCTAAGACAAGCCACTTCTTATCTAAATCGCAGCTTAAACCGACAACTTCATCCTTAAGTTGTCTCACCGTGTTAACCTTGTTTATATCTTTTTAGTTCAACCAATTTGTGTTGTCTTCCGTGATACCCGACACAACACACAAATCTAACTATTATACAAGATAAAGGATAACATGTGCAAATATACATATTTATCGAGATAGGAGAATAAAACAGTGGTAAGGACAAAAACACATTATATACAAGCATAAAATTTCTTCCAGTATATAAAATCCCAACAATTCTCCCACTTATACTAAAGTAAACTTTTAGTATACAATGTGTCTATATCTCAGCTATCTAGGTACAAACTAGTACCCAGCTATATCTTAGCTATCTATCCTATCTATCACGACATCTTCTCCCACTTATACAAAAGTTTTACGTAGTCCTAAGTGGGGCATCTCTACCATCCCAAAGCCACGAACATGCTTCTCGTAAGCCGGGAGTGGTAAGCTCTTCGTGAAAGGATTAGCTAGGTTGACTTCAGTTCTAATTTTATCAATCACCAGGTCACCTCGATTAACGAATACTCGTATAATATGGTACTTCCTGTCTATGTGTTTAGACGCCTTGTGAGATCTAGGTTCCTTAGAATTTGTCACTGCACCCGCATTATCACAATGAATCGTGATCGCCTTAGGCAAATTCTGAACAATATAAAGATCTTGGAGGAAATTCTTGAGCCAAACTGCCTCTTTCGAAGCTTCTGAAGCAGCCACATACTCTGCTTCCATGGTTGAGTCCGCAATGCATTTCTGCTTTGCACTCTTCCATGAAACGGCTCCACCTCCCAAGGTAAACACATAACCCGAGGTAGACTTCTTCTCGTCTGACTGGTCAGCCTGGAAATCCGATTCTGTATAACCCAAAGACACTAGACTGTCTGACTGGTAAACAAGCCTATAATCTCTAGTCCGTTTAAGGTACTTGAGAATATACTTGACCGCAGTCCAGTATTCCTTTCCAAGGTTAGACTGATATCTTGAGACCATGCCTACGGCATATGAGATATCTGCTCTTCTACAAAGCATCGCATACATGAGGCTACCGGCAGCGGAAGCATATGGTACTTGCCTCATATTTTCTATCTCTTCAGGCGTTTTCAGGGCACTGATTCTTGGATAGAAAAATGCCATGTCTGAAAGGTACTAAACCTCTCTTGGCTTTTGCATGCTAAAACGAGCAATAAC
Organism: Lavandula angustifolia; assembly: GCA_028984105.1. Classification (NCBI taxonomy): domain Eukaryota; kingdom Viridiplantae; phylum Streptophyta; class Magnoliopsida; order Lamiales; family Lamiaceae; genus Lavandula; species Lavandula angustifolia. The sequence goes on along the minus strand of CM054809.1, from coordinate 13,577,484 downwards.
AGTGTCAATGTAGGACACTTGTGACAAGCTTAACATCCTTTTTCTGGCGATCTCGAATAACCTTGATCCCAAGGATGTAAGCAGCTTCACCTAAGTCCTTCATTTGAAACTGCTCGGATAACCATGTCTTTACGTCTGATAACACTTCAATATTATTGCTAATACGAAGGATGTCATCTACATAAAATGCAAGAAACACCACTGATCCGTTAACACAAATACGTTACACACACCTCGTTAGGACAAGATACAAATCCATAGGATTTGACTACCTCGTCGAAAACGCTAGTGCCATAACCGAAAATCTTGCTTAAGTCCATGAATAGACTTCTTAAGCTTCCAAACTAGATGCTCTTCGCCCTCATTCACATAACCATCTGGCTGCTTCATGTAGATGTCCCTACCTTTTTTTTTTTTTTTGTTTAGGAAAGCGGTTTTGACATACATTTGTCAGATCTCTAGTTTCATGTGAGCTGATATGGCAAGGAGAATCCGAATGGACTTGATCATTGCTATAGGCGAGAAGGTCTCTTCATAATCGATACCTTCTTTCTGGGTAAAACCCTTCGCCACTAGTCTGGCCTTAAACGCCATGATCTCTTCATTCGGTGCTCTCTCTTTCTCTTGTATACCCACTTACTACCAATAGCATTGAAGCCCTTAGGTAGTTCAGTGATCTCGTATACATCCATATCAGTTATGGACTCAAATTCTGAGTCCATGGTGCATCTACATCTCCCACTGCTTCGTTGTAAGTCCAGGGATCCACGGTATCTTGTTCATCTGCCAGGAGATAATTAAACGTCTCCATAGTGAACATATACCGATCAGGTGTAAATATCACCCTCCCACTACGTCGAACAGTGTCAGGAGCTGTGTTAACAGATTGTGCAGTTACTCGTGGAGTACTATCTTGCATAACTCGGCCGTTTCAAGTGGAACCCGACCACCTTGTAATTCCTCAAGGATGATGTCGACTCGAGATTTTTGGTTACTAATGTAATCCTCTTCTAAGAACCGAGCGTTAGGGCTAACAACGATCTTCAGTTCTTTAGGATCATAAAAGTATCCACCTTTCGTTTCCTTCGGATGCCCTATGAACAACATCACTTCTGAACGTGATTCCAATTTGTCCCCGCCTTATTTAGCACATAAGCGGGATAACCCCAAATCCTTAAGTGGTGCATACTGGGTTTGTGCCCGCTCCACAACTCGAAAGGGATCTTTTGTACCGACTTGGAATGCACACGGTTCAAGCAAGTATGCTTTGCGATCTGTAGGCATATCCCCAAAAGAAAACGGCAAAGTTGCATAACTTCATCATCGACCGAACCATCTCTAAGAGACTTCGGTTCCTTCTCTCCGACACACCATTCTCGCGAGGCGTGCCCGGTGATGTCGGTGGGATGTAATCCCACATTCTGTCAAGTAGTCCTTGAACTCGTTGGACAGGTATTCCCCACCACGATTAGATCGTAGTGTTTTGATTTCTTTACCTAGCTTCTTCTCCACTTCTGCCTTGAATTCCTTAAAGGTTTCAAAGCAATCCAACTTGTGGCGAAGAAGGTAAACATATCCATACCTCGAGTAATCGTCAGTAAATTTGACGAAGTACTCCCTCCACGAGCTTGTGTAGACATAGACCCACACAAGTCAGAATGTATCAAACTTAATGCTTACGTGGCTCTATAACCCCGTGCCTTCAAAGGCCTAGTCATCATCTTTCCTTCCAAACAGGTTTCACAAGTTGGAAACGGTTCAATCTTGGAGAGACTCCAATGATCCATATTCCACCAACCTCTGAGTCCTGTTAAGATTGATGTGACCTAGTCTTAAGTGCCATAGATAAGTTTGATTTACCTTAGAAGACTCTTTCCTCTTCTTAGGATTTGATGATGAGGAAGCAATATTAACAGAATTACGCGGTTTACAAGTAATAGTATATAAAGATCCGTTTAATGGTCCACCACAGATAAAATCATCGTCTTTCATGATAGAAACTTCACTATCAAAACTTGATTTATAACCATCCATGGTGCAGAGTTTTGAAACAGAAATAATGTTTCGCCTAAACTCAGGCACATATTAAACATCTTAAGTACTAAAACAGAACTATCAAAAGATAGATTTAAATCTCCAATGGCAATTGCATGAACTTTCAATCCATTGCCCATTGAGACTACCACCTACGCCATTGCTCAATTACCTTTTCGCAAGAAACCTTGCAAGGTGTAACAAACATGAACAGTGTTGCCCCCAAATCCACTACCCATTCATGGGTAGAAGAGGAAACCGAACGGTTTCGATTACAAGAGCGACTCGCGTCTCTTTCTGTTTGCCTTGACATCCGGATTATAATTCTTCCAGTGTCCTTTCTTACCATTCTTGAAGAACCTTCCTTTCTCCTTTGACATTTGCATGTCGCCGTAAGGACCGTCTTCTTACTCCCACCGCTCTTCTTGAAATGTCCACCCTTTCTCGTTCTTTTTCCGGTTTCCGCATTTCGAGGATTCCTTGAACTACTAGGGATATTCAAGACTTGAGCACTCTTGCCCTTTTCTATAACCTCTTTGACCGCTACCAAAGATTTGAGTAACATACTCATAGTAAACTCGTTCTTAGACATAGCGGTCCTAAAAAAGAAGTTCTTATAGAACCTTTGCAGAGCATTTATTGGGAAGGTAAGATATCTCTTCCACTTTGTAAAATTATTTAAAATTGTAAACCCGTTAGGGTTTGGTTGGTGAGACTGTTTAGGAACTCGAAATTAAAATTTTTTGAACAGACATATCTGAAAAAATATAAATTAAAAGCATGTATAAAATTAATATTTGCACATAATTCGTAATTAACAATCATTGTAACCTTTTGAAAAACCAATGATGTTAAAAACCTCGAACAGCTCTAAGAATTCCACTAGCAAGCCACGCAGGTGGACGTTTACTAGCGTAACCCTAAACCAAGCTATTTACCTAGCTCTTTAATTTCAATCCACGTCTAGGTTCTTGAGACGAATGAAATTAATAGTTCGATATTCTGGACCATGTCACTATTAAAACGCGGGAAGGGACTTCGAGGGAAGTGAATTGTACCTGCGGTGACATCTAAGCATTGACCATTAATTTGACCAAATATAATCAAATTCTTGAAATTGACATACTTACTCGAACCATGCCGCATTCAATTTGATCTTATTAGCCATCCTATTTAATTATTATCTTCTAGAGTACTCGTGTTTACTAGGCATGCAAGCCACGCAGGTGGACGTTTACGGCTTCGCTCCCACTACTCAATAATAATCAAATATTATTTTGGAAAACTCATCTCACAAAACTGGTAGCTCAAAAATGCAAGCAAGCCACGCAGGTGGACGTTTACTTACATAATCTTACTACTTTCGTGTAGAGTCCAATTAATGGAGGTCCGATTAAGTGTTTAAAATCCAAATTAATGGAATCTAATTAAACATTTAATTTTAAAGTTGCTTAGTCTTTTTTGTTCAAAAGGTTTGTAACGAATCATGCAATCACACATAATTCCTAAAGCATGCAATTTCTAAACGCACATAATAAAACGTGCTCGCGAAAAATAAAACATGCTTTAACAACGACATAAATCCTATTTACATGCTTTTCTAAGCGCAATTAATCACATAATCGCATGCTAAAGCATAATTAAAAATAAATACGCAAATAGGAAATTTAAAATCGTTATCGGGCTTTAAAACACGTAATTCCTAACTATTACATTGCCCGATCAAAATACAGATCTTCGAAATCTTGAAAATCTTCGAACTGAAGCGTATCAAAACGCATCGAACCGTCGTCGCCACGTCATCGGGGGGTCGCCACGTGGCGGTACACTTGCGGTGCACGTTTACGCACAGTCGGCGAGGGCGGACATGGCGCGCCACGTCGGCGCGCCATGTCGGCATCACCTTCTTCATCAAATCGCGCCGCCGCCGCCGTTTCGAGGCCTCGCCGGAGCTCCGCCGTCGTCGGGGAAGATGCCCGCGGCCCACGCAAACCTTTCCCCACCTTGCGCCGCCGCCTACGGCCCCGGGAATCGAGCTGCGCGCGGCCGCGCTCCCGGCAGAGCGGCGCGCGGCTGCCCGCGGCCTCCACGGCCCGACGCCGCCATTTTCGTTGTGCGGGTACCGCCCCTAGGCACGATCCACACGCCCGGGCTACCCAAATCCGGCGACAATTGCCGCGCAGCCATGGGAATCAAGCGAATTTCGCATCCGTCGCCGGCGAGCTTCACGGCTCAAATTCGTACACTCCGAGCCGCGATTCGATCAATTGAAAAAGGGGAAACATAATTGGAACACTCACGACCAGCGTGTAACGGATTCCGGCCGAGATTAGTTCCTCAATTTCCCAATTTCAAACGATTCGCCGGAACGAATTCATAACGAGCAGTGAACTTCAGACATCAATTCCGGTCGCATCCGGGATCGGATGACCCCATACGACCTATCAACGCGAAGCTCGTAAGAAGAGGATTCCATCGGTTCAAGCTGATCGGAAATCCGACTACGGACTTGCCGGGAATCGCCGCCGCAAGATGCGGCGGAAGCCTAGAAAACAAGGGTTTTCTCGCCAATTTGGGGATTTCTGGACAGCACGACCACTTCTCCTTTCCGACGCTATTCCGGACAAACCAGAAATCGGAATGGGTCGTGCGACCTATCCAGACGAATCTAACGCGAAGACGAACAAACCTATCCAAACGGATCGGAAGGATACTGTAGCACGCGCCCTCACGCGCTGTCGCAAGTCGGCGCCCGTGTTCTGCCAGAAACTAGGTTTTCGCCCTTCCGCTCCGTCGTGCCTCGATTTTCGTGCCAATCGGACCAATTACAGTACAACAAACAGTACAATCACATAGCACATTGATCCTATCAACTACTCGTGGATTTTCTCACGAGAAAAACGTTACAATGGGGTCAAAACGATGGCTCGCAGCCGCCCCCAAACACGAAATAGCCCGATAACGACGAAATAAAACCTAATTATGCAACAATCGAGCCTAAACCGGGCTCGATACCAATTGAAGGAATAATAGGGTTTACGGTAAGGCTACCTTCCTCCCCGGTGTGTTGTCGCGGCTCCGATTGTTGCTCCTGTGTCAGATCTTCTGATCTGTGTCCCGGCCTTTTTCTCCCTCTGGGTGGTCAGAGATCTGAAGAAAATAAATTTATTTCTCTCTCTGTAACTCACGCCTATTCTCGAAATTTTTATGAATCAATTGTGTGAGTTTCTGAACAGAATACTAATATATATAGGCTTCAAAAACCTATATAATATTAATATATTTGTAGCCCATTAATTTAATTATATTCCAATGGGCTTCTACATAATCAGCCCATAATATAATTAATTAATTTATTGGGCTACTAATATTTATCAATTAATTGGCCCAGCCAATTAATTCTAGATAAATAACATTATTAAATAATGTAAAATACATTAATCCATTAATAATGAATTCTGAGAGATAATAAATTACTAGGCAACTAATTGGGCCAGATCAAGGATCCAATACAAGAAATAAAGTTTGGGCCTCCAATTAATTAATTATCCATGCTCGGCCCGAGCAAAATTAATTAATTAACACGAGATTCATTCCACTAGAGAATCCGTCTTTGACTTACCCCTTTATCCCAATTTGAGCAAGGGCTTGTATTTTAGACTTAATCGATCTCCGTATTTAAGATAGAAATATCCGTTAATTAATTAAGCTTACTTACTGCTTAAATTAATTAACATCTTGTATTCCTGAGTAGTACCACTCGACCTTATTAACACACTCTGAACTTAATCAACCTAGGGTTTAGTGTGCTAATCCTTTCGAGTTCCTCGGGGGATATTATCAACCCATTCCCGGATACGGCCGCAAGATACAGACAACCGGTCTGAGCCACAAATGACTACTAACACCCAAGATACGTAGATCCGGTCGCTCATTGGACGTTCACCATAGTAGGTCAAAGTGATAGATAGCCAAATGCACTCAACGAAGTCTTACCAAGCTTAAGACTAGCTAAGTCACCGAGATCTTGGTTTTCCACTAATGTCGAGTTAGGAAAACACATCTCACCGTGATCCGTCAATACACCACCTTAAGTGTACCCGGTAAAAGACAAGCGACTAAGACAAGCCACTTCTTATCTAAACTGCGACTTAAACCGACAACTTCATCCTTAAGTTGTCTCAATGTATTAACCGTTTTTATATCTTGTTAGTTCAACCAATTTGTGTTGTCTTCGTGATACCCGACACACCACACAAATCTAACTATTATACAAGATAAAGGATAACATGTGCAAATATACATATTTATCAGATAGGAGAATAAAACAGTGGTAAGGACAAAAACACATTGTATACAAGCATAAAATTGCTTCCAGTATACAAAATCCCAACATAGCGATCTATCAAATCTTTCAAAACCCCTAAATTTCTGAGATTTCCTACTCCCTTACATACATTCATCATTTATCTCTTAGAAAATTTCAGTGATAAAATGTCAGGAATTCAAGTTGATTCTCCCATGGATATATAGGAGATACTTGAGAAAGACCGCGTCTGGTGTGAACCTATGATGGAGTTTGACGCGTGTGATCTCGATTACATGGAGGAGATCTTCTACGCACTTCGCGAGACCAGGCTGGAAGGTTTTCTTTCAAGAAAGCCATCATTCTTCCTTCCTCGTCTATCGACGGGGATATTCGCTGCCGCTTCATTGTACATCCTATAGGCGATCCCACATGTGATGATCCAGAAATCAAGCAGATGTCCATCCGTGAAGCCACGAAGAGAAGCTTCAACTTGCCCAGTGAAGGCTTCACAACCGTCTCTTACAAAGATGATTTAATGGACGAGTACCTCTTAGAATTCTGCGGAAGCCAATAGTGTTCGGAGCCGCATTTCCAAAAGAACGCAATGCTCCCTCGATGCAGAGCATTGGCGTACATCGTGACTCGATTCTTGCCGACGAGTCAAGCGGGCTCATTTGACCAAGTGTCCGTGCCCAAGCTCCAACTCATGATGGCTATTCACGACCGAGCCAAGATTAACCGGGCCGGAGTTCTTCCTCAAAGAATTTATGACGCGATCCAACGATTTGACAAATCCTTAAGGCGACCGAGTCAAAGGCAAACTTCTATACGGATCGAAGATCTCCGTAATGATAGAAGACTTGCGGATCCGACGGTTTAACCTACGAAGACTTCAATCCGAAGAAGGTCAGATTCCGGAGCGAGGGGTGGCCCTTGCCAGGTCGGGCTCAGGGCCCGCTGCATCTAAAACTATGCCTCAGAAGACCACTCCAACGAAGAAGAGGTCCCCTAAAATCTTAACGCCTAAGGCACCAGCCAAGCGACTGAGTCAGCACGGCCGCGCCTCGTGACCGAGACAGAGCCGGGCGCAATCATCGAACAACCTCTGCAGCTCGGGGACGAGCCGTAGTCTTCCGAGAAAACGAGTCGGCAGAGAAGTGTCGTCTCTTCGAACATAATGAGGCAGTGGACCAAGGGGTCCCAGCTGAAGAAATCTAGGGCAAAGATGTTCAGGCCCTGGATAGCCCCTTGGATATCCCACCTCTAAGCAGTCTTCCTTCTGCTGAGAAACAGGCGTCTCCCATCGAAGTCGAGAGCTCGAAGACAGCATCAGAGTCAGAATCTGTCGGGATGGAGGCCTCAGCGCTCAGATCCAGAGCCTCCCGAGAGATTGCTGAAGTAATACCGGAGATCGCCAGCCACTCAGATTTTGTCATATTGGCTAGGCAGGCGCGACTCCATATGTTAATCAGGTTCCAAGAATGGCGCAATCTGAATCGCCTCGTTACTCACCATTCATGTGAACAGCTCCATGAAGAAGAGCTGCTGATAAGAGGGAAGATTGGCTACTCAGAGCCATCTAACCTCGGCACTCTCGAGGACCTGAGGGCGGCCATGCTCGCCTTGCTGAATGACAGACTCCCTGTCTCAGCACGAGCGCCCTCAGATGGGTCTGACCCCGATGGTCAGGATTCACCCCGTGATTCAGGCCTTGAGAAGCCTGATGAGGGAACTCAACAGGACAAGGATGCGACCATACCGACTGCTGATATTCCACTCAGCATCCTTGGACCTGGACAGACGGTGGCTGGTACTTCGAAAGTAGCTGATCCTGCTCAGCTTCTCTTAGAATCTGCTTTCGAGGTAGCGCCCAGCCCGAAGAGCCGTCGTTCGAAGACAGTGGCTAGGGCACTGAAGAATCAAGGCACCCAAAATCGCCTTCTTGCCCGTACCGTCCACAAAACTTGGCGGCAAACCACTGAGGCACAGATTGCGGAGCTACAGGGACTCAGAACCGCCATTTCTACATCATCTCAGGTTCCTGACTTCTCCAGCATTCTGATAAATGCCTTAGCTGCACAGAGAGCTGATTTCGAGGCTCAGCTCAAGATGATTCAGGAAGGCCAGGATAAACTGCTGAATAATTTCAAGGCCACTCAAACCGCTCACACTGAATCAGTCACAGCCATCTTACAAGACAACGAACTCAGAATCCAAGATATTCAGAAAGCTCTTGAAGAGAAGGTTGAGCAGCAGCTGAAAGAGTTCAAGGCTGCAGCAGATCTCTCACACAAAGAATACAGCAATCAGCTGACCCTTGAGAGAAACGAGCTGCATGAGGCATTGACAAAGCTGCATACAAAGCTGGATGATCTGTCAGCCTCCTACACCAGGCTGAACAAGAAGGTATCTGCTCCGCCTCCACTCCTAATTACTGATGCCAAAAAGGGGGAAAGTTTGGCAAAGCAGGAAAAGCTGTAATAGACAAATCAACTAAGGGGGAAGCTGCTAAGGAGCTGATACTGAAGTCTCCAAAGAGAGCAAGGTCAGTGACAGGGGCAAGTACAACTCAGACATCCGCCCATACTGCACCTACTAAAACTGTCGAGGCCCAGGGTGTCTCAGCTGCAGCTGCAGTATCTACTGAGACTGGCCCAAGCGACTCAGGAGCCAGAGAAGTCGCTACTCAGGCAACACAAACTCCCCTTGACATTATTAAGGAAGTTGCCGAGTATGCCGATGAAGAGGACTCAGAAGAGGAAGAAGCTACTCTTCCACCTCCAGTTGCCGGCAAGGGCAAGAAAGTTCTGAAACTTCCAACCCCTCCCTCCAAGAAGAAAGGATCTAGGAGATATGTTACTCCGGAGGAGGAGGCTCAGATAGCCACAGACGAGAAGCTGGCTAGGGAGATAGTCGAAGGCTGAGCGACCAATAAACCTAAACCGAAGCCTCGTCAAAGGCAAATCTAAGGCTCCGGCTCGAGGCAAGAGAACAAGTACTAGGCTTGCCTCCTAAAACGCTTAAACTCGATGACGAAGCCGATAAGGAAAAGGAGAAGTAGCAAGCACAACAATCTCTTGGGCGACAGGAAACCACCAAATAAAAATCATCAACTCCCGCTGACTCATAAGAAGAGCCACCTCACAAGCCCTCCTATACTGCATCTAAGGCACAGGATCAAGAGATGGAAGAGATCTGGGCTCAGCTAGACCGATACTTATATAGAGGTGAAGATGCCAGGCAATTAGAAGCAGCCAGAGAAAGGATCTGGATGACAGATCTTGGGGCTCTCGGCCGAGAACGAAAAAGGAAGCTAGTCGAGATGATTCCATCAAAAGCCGATATCCCCTACAGATACAGGAGATTCAGGAAACCTACGGATCTGAAGACTTACAGATGGCCTAGAACTGATGAATGGATGCCAGTGGAATTCACTCAGAGGTGGGAATCGCTGAAAATCGAGTTCATTAAAAGGAACTATTTCTGGAGATTCTGGTCTGAGAAGCGCAAGGCAGAAGCATATACTGAATGGATGATGAGAGCCGACTTAGATATGTATGCCAAATTGCAGAAAGCTGTCAAAGAAAATTTTGAAGTCAGAGTTCCAGACCCTAGAATCCTGCCACCCCCACGAAGACTTGACGGATCCATTCACTTCGGTGTTATAGAGAAAGAAGTGAAGGACGCTGCTGAAGCAAAATTTCTTGATGAAGAAGATCTAGCGGACTTTGCCGAGATACTAAAGCTGAGGAAGTTCACCTACCGCATGTATGGAGTGCCTCTTCCTGAATCTCAATCCCAAGATTTCAAAGACAGGATTAGGCAGTTCAAATGATTCCTTGCTTCTGTTTTCTTGTTATCTTTTTAGTCTAGCAAAGATGTATCTGTACTGAACTTCTTTACTCATATATAATATATCTTTGTTTGGCTTTGACAATATCTTTTTGTCTAAATAGCCTTGTTTTTCTATGCTTAACACTCAGAGTCACTGAAGTGATTACTGACTCACACACTCACTGTCTGATTTAGTGTCAGTTGTTGCTTAGCTATATTCTGTTAGACTTGCTGTGTTTTTAGGGGAAATCATTGTTAAGATAGGGGGAAAGTAGTCTAGGACTTGAAGAACAACTCCACTGATCCTACTTGTAATATTTGTAAGGAGTTATGTTTCTGACAAGTCATAGTGATAGGTTGATTAGATGTTGATTACTAGGTTTTGGCATCATCAAATAGGGGGAAATTGTTGGGTGATGATTCTATCCTCAGCAGTATTAGATATAGTGGGAAATGATTCAGTCTTCTGTGTTGAGATTTACTCAGTAGCCTTGTGCTCTGAAATAGTCTGAAGATTTGAAGATCCCAAAACCCTATATTGATTGGTGAACCTTTACGTTGTAATCTGTTTTTGTCTCTGAGGATTCAGACTCAGCAGACCCTCTGCTCTGGTTCAGGCATTCAGTAGCTTATCCGCCTCAGCACCAGAAGTAGAAGACTCAGTTAATATTGGACTCAGCAAGAGCAGTATACTGAAAGGAGTCAGTGGAACTGGACTCAGCTGGAGTAGTCCACTGTACTCAGAGTTGATCTTCAGTAAAGCCAACTCAGCAGGAGTTCACTACTGAATCAGAGATTAGACTTAGCAACGGCCAAACAGTCTTCTGAACTGTCAGATCTTTGAAAGTCAATCAGCAGAGTCAAGTACGAGGAAGAGAGAAGTCAACTTCAAATCTCCTTGAAATCTGTTCTGTCTCAACCACTTTCTGAACCTCGACCAGTGACAAGCAGACACATGTCCTATACCTACTAAAGCTGCAAGTCAACAACTTTCCAGAAATGGAGGGAAAGGACATTGCCACCCTACTTCAAAAGAGCCGTTAGCTACCAAAATGAGAGAGACAAAGGATCATCGTCTCCCACGGATCTATCCTAATCTCTTCTCTATAAATAGAGGGATAAATCAAATTTGAAGCTCACGACACATACACGAAAAACGAGCAAACGAGAAAAAAGAACACACGAGGCATTCAAACGAGCAAACTCGAAAAGCCTAAGTCTTCCGCAAGAAGTTCGAAGAATCTATCTCCAGGTGAAATACTACATTCCAGCTCTTAGGGAACCAAGTTGAACCGACAAATACACCTCTAGTATCCAAACGACAATACACGAACCCAAAGCTATACTCAGTTGTTCGTCGTTCTAGAAGCCACTTCCTTGTTCCCTATCCCTCTAACCTAAGCTCAATAGCGTATATCCATAGCTTAGACGAAGGAGTTCATCCTTGAACTGATCCTTATTGTAAAGGACTCCTTCACAGTTGGAGAGTTTTTCAAACACTTAGTTTGATAAGCGTGTAAACTGAGACTTGCTCAGTATAAATCTCAAGACAAGTGTTTGTCCAGTACAGACAAACCGACTGAGACTACATCAGTATAATAAATAGCTTCCGATCTTTCGAGACAAGTGGACGTAGGATTTTTGTGTCCGAACCACTTTAAAAATCTCTGTCTTGTGTTGTGTTTTGTTTCACTATTGCATTTATTTACTGTTCACACTGAAAAATATTCTTTAAATCATTCAACTGAGTTTCAGCAAACTTAAGAGACTGCACTAATCTATTGAAACTGTTTTGATAAAAAGTTTTTCCCACTCAACTGAATTTGGGCCTACACTATTCCGCACCGCTGAACTCTATCTGCAAGATACTGAATTCTGACTCTCGTCAGCTAGCAGATCTCAGTAGAGTCAGTCACTCTGCCAACACGATTCAGAACAGCTTATCAGTGTCCCCTGAACTTGTTCATGCATTTACATCTTCCTGAAAAGGACTGTTCGTGTTTAAGTTGAGAAATCGGGTTTCAGGTGTATTCACCCCCCCCCTCTACACCTGAACGTGCTCTCGGGACCAACAAGCCAGACGATATGGAGAATGACATATAAGATTGGGAGAGGGTGGTGTAGACGAGGGTGGTGAGCGTGGAGAATTTGTTGTTGCGGTAGCGGGCATGGCTTGGTACGACGGAAAGAGGGGATTTAGTTAATTTTTTATTTTTAATTAATTTTTTTTCATGCTAAAAAATTAATTTAAAAATTAAATAATTTGGTCCCTAAAATTATTATTAGTTAATTCTTTTTATTTTAATTAATTTTTTATTTAAAATTTTTAATTAAATGTTTTCTTATAAAAAAATTATAAAAAAAAATTATTTTAAACGATTTTAATTTAAAAACATGTTTGAAAAAAAATAAAATTTAATTTAAAAATTGGATGAATTGGTCCCTTAATCATTATTTTTCCGTAAATGCTCCCATGTCTAATCGTTGACTAACTTAAATTTAGCGTAAGAACTAATTTATCTAAACCAGGAAACATTAGGGATCAATAAACTAAAAAAAAAAATAGGGACTAATTCATCCAAACTAGCAAACCAATCCATTTGTGCCAATTTGCCTAATATAAATTCTAAGTAGTAAAATGCAGAGATAGCTATCATAGATTTGCAGGTGTAAAAACACTATATCCTACATTGTCAAATTAGTAACAAAATGTATGTAACAAAAACTACATAATCTAACTGCAAGATCAAGATCATAATGGGATCCAGTTCTTTTTACTAATTAAATTACATAAACGCATCCTACCATATTATAAACTTAGTACGAAGAGAACACAAAATATATTAGGAAGAGAATCTGTGCTAAGAGCAACTGCATCGCCTGCCAATACCATGCACTTAAATGAAGAGAGAATTGTGAAGAGAGAATACATTTTCAATACATCAAATGGAGAGAAAGTCTTAATTAGTGGGACCTACCTCTAAAAAAACTATTAATCTTGGTGATTCCAACAGGAAGAGTCGCTCATTTCAATCGAGAGTATGGATCAAGTTGCAAGATGGGCATGTGTGATTTTATGGATGCTCTCCTTAACAAAGCTCAAGCAAACAGTCAGGAAAGTTGTATCGTGTTGATGGTGATCAGGCAAGGATTTTAACTTGCTGTAAAAATAATGGCTTGTGTCTTGTATTGGTTTAGTAATTGAACTGTGTGGTTTATATTTTTTAAATGTATGGTTTTCAAGTTATTAAAAAGACAAAATTTAACTAAATAAATGCTAGCAGGCTGCAGTTTCAAGTGTTCATCGCAACACAAAAAAAAAATATATTAAAATCCTATCATTAATGAATACTTGAATGTTTATCTAATAATAATAATAGGAAACAAAAAAAAAATTAAAGGTTTGTCTCACCTTTTTTAATCCATTATATGTGCATTTTAAATAGTAGGTTGGAGTAATAGTGAAGGTACCACACTTGAATAATAAAATACTCCCTCCATCCCACTAGGAATGACACGTTTTCTTTATCAGAACATCCCACTAAAAATGACACGTTTTAAAAAATGGCAAAGAATGTGTCAACTACATTTAACTACTCAAAAATCATACCACGCAACACCACTTTCTTGATTCCGGCACCCAAATCTAAATAAATGCTAGTAGGCCGTAGTTGCAAGTTTTCGTCCTGCAACTGTCCGATCGGACAGAAGGTTGCCAAGAGAAAGGCGACGAAAAAGGTGTAGCTTCTAGCGTAGCGAGGATCGAGATGAAGGGTTAATGCAATATTTCGATAAATTAAAAGCAATCGTAAACAATTTGATATCAAGGAAAGAGGCATTATTAGAGCTACAGATGAGCACTGAGCAGAGGAAGGCGAGTGCTGAGCGGAGGAAAATGATCGAGCAATAGAGGAAGCTATTCAAAATCCTAACACAAGACACAAGCAACTTGACAACACACCAATTATATTTTCATAACAAGCATTGCGAAGTAAATAAAGAAGAGTTGAATTTATCCACCTAAGTGAATTTCATTTTATTAATGTAATCTTTATATTTGTTTTTAATGTTTACCACTGTTTAATGTGATCCTTGTATTTTCTTTTAACATTGTAATTTACCTTTGTTTAATGCAATCTTTATATTTTATACGAAAGAAACAACACATGATCATTTTTTATAAGATGGAGGAACATGTGATCGTAACTAGTCGTTGGAAACTTTATAGAGTAGTGAAGGAACATATTATCTCTCACTTTCTCACACTTTTCAAATCCTCATACTTTGCATATGCACAATATGGCTCAATACTCTTCAAGTAGCTCTAGCTCTAGCTCATCTACTAACAACGAGGATGAGTTGAATAATGTGGAGTTAGCCGTGTGTGAAGCAATTCTTCTCCGTAGTCAAGATTTAATATAAGAATAAGAAAGAAGGTGTCTCCAGGAGAGGCGTCAAAGGAGAAGGTATATCAAAAGGAATCATGAAGACGGATACTATATGCTTTTCAATGATTATTTGGCCGAGGTCTCGATGTATCCCTACAACATATTTCGTCGCCGATTCCGAATGCGGAGACACTTATTCCTCCGAATTGTGAATGCCCTTGAGAATCACTCGACATATTTCCAACAGAGGAACGATGCAATATATCGTAGAGGTTGGTTACCTCTACAAAAAATGCATCACGACTATTCGTCAATTGGCATACGGAGTACTAGCCGATCATTTGAATGAGTATATCCGAATGGAGGAATCAACTGCAACCAAATGTCTTTCTACACTCTATAAGAATGTGGTAGAAATCTGGGGCAATTTTATACTTGAGAAGGCCCAATGCAGCTGGCGTTTAACGTCTTACTCAGATGCACAATGATAGACATGGATTCCAGGAATGCTGGGAATTCTTGATTGTATGCACTTGGAATGGAAGAATTGTCCAGTCACGTGGAAAGGTCAATTTATGAGGGGACATGGTTCTCCTTCGATCGTGCTAGAAATTGTTGCTCCCAAGATCTATGGATATGGCATGCCTTTTTTGGTGTAGCTGGTTCACAGAATGATATCAATGTCTTAAATGAATCTACGTTATTCAACAATGTGCTCCCAGGAAATGCGTTTGAGATTAATTTCACGGTGAATGACACACATTATAATCAGGGTTGTTATCAGATGGAATTTATCCAACATGAGCTACTTTTGTGAAGTCTTTTCCTTGCTTAGACTATCCAAAGAGGATACTTTTTAAAGAAAGACAAGAGGTTGCTAGGAAAGATGTTGAACAAGCATTTAGGGTGCTCCAGACTCGATGGACAATCGTTAGAGGGCCGCTTCGATCTTGATGCTTGCAAAAGAATAAAATTCATCATGTTAAGTTGCGTAATTTTACACAACATGATTGTTGAGGATGAGTGGGATATGGTTGCATCATTTCCCAACGATGAAGATCATGAACCTGTCCAATTCGTTTAAGGTCCAAATCCATAATTTCATAATGTGATCCGAACCAACTCTGAGTTACATAACAACGATATGCATCACCAACTTCGACACGACTTGGTTGAGCATATATGAACTCGCTACAACAACAATTGATCGATAAACATTTTGATGTAATAAATCGTATTTTTATTTTAAGTGTTGTATTATTTAATTTCCATGTTATTGCAAGTTTATATTTTTTTTTTACTTTCCTACTATTTATTGTTTAATGAATTTATCCAAAAAAAGTAGTAATTTTTTTTTTAATTTTTAATTGTTAATTAATTTGTTGAGAAATAATATTACTGTTATATATTTGTTTTTGTTATTAAAATATATGATTTAAAAAATTAAAGTAGTGGGACCCAATAAAGTAGAATTTGTAAGTATGGATGAATGAAGGAATGTGATTGTGTGTTTAAAAGTTGAGTGTTTAAAAAAAGCTGATGTGGAGTAGATAGAAACTGATAAATGAGTGTTTAAATGTTAGAGGGGTGTGGATGCTCTGAGGCAGAGAAGTAAACAACAAATGAAATTTTCGTTCTTCTCAACTTTCTGCCAATTCCACATCACTTTTTGGAAAAATTTGCTTCGTGACTAATTATCCTAAAGAAATTACTCTGAAGAAAGACAATTATCCAAAAAGAAAGGGTCAGAAAAATGAGCGAAACTGCCGCACGGATGAAAGAGAGAGAGGAACCCACACGGTGTAGGAAAGGTGAGGAAGTGAAAATCAGGACTTGCTTATCACAATGTTTCACTACAATGAAGCTCTGTGAAAGGAGTTTTGTAAATGTTGATTCCGAAAGGTAGGAGATGGAAGAAGGTGGTGGTTTGTTGTGTGGCTGAGAAGGTGGAGAAGGAGAACTTTTTATGATATATCTGTATTTGATAGAATGAAAAGGATATTTAGGGAGTGATATTGAATCAATTTCAATTGAAGTGAAAATTAAGTGAAATTGAATTGTAATTGATTTTAATTGATTTTTTTTATATCAATTTTTGTTGAGTTGAATTAAATTGAATAGAAATTTGATTGGATTTTGGAAAATTGGATTGAAATTGAATTTCATTTAAATAGATTGGATTGTAATTTTATAGATATGTATGTATGTATAGATTAAAAAAGAATAATAAATTTACCCCTTAATTTAATTGAAATATCAATTAAGTCCAGTTGAATTGTTAATAGAAATGAAATTGACATTCGGTTTTAATATATATAAGAGATAAGTGAAGTAAGAGAGTATGATTTAGTTGTCGCACTCTAAAATTTGAAACTTCTTTTTCCAAAACGAGTTGTAAGTTAGGATAAGATATCGATAATAATAAGAACTAATAAGATTTCGAAGTAAGACTAAGATTAGAAGTTGTTGTAGGGCCGATGTGGAAGAGGAATAACATCCAACGTCGAAGAAGAGAAAAATATTTTGACCTACGACGAGGTGGGTAATACTTTCTCTAAAAATCATCCTCGAGTTATTGAGCTCTAGAAATTTTGTTTATCCGTGAAAGTTTTTGTGCATTTACTTGTTTAAAACTTCTATGTAAAGAATCGATCGAGGCTTTTGTCCTACCCGAAATGCCGGACGAGGGTTTAGAAAGCGTACTCGTTGTTAGTACCACAATGTGTGATCATCATTGTGTGCTAAGTAATAACATGAGATGTGGGACCCCTTGGGTTTTGACTCGAGGACCAAGGCCCAAGTTATGAGAATCAACTGGTATAAGTAATAGGAAAATATGACACAAATGGGCTAACCTAATATATAATTTTTTTGTATGGTTGGAACGTTTATTTTCAAAACCCTCCAATACATACCCAGCATGAATAAACAGTTTTATGTTTTCAAACTACTTTACCCATTGAGTACATTAGTGCTCAGCCCAATATTTTCAAAATTTTTAAGGTTAAGTGGCAGGTGTCGATGGGCGAAGCTGAGAATGAGTTTTGATTATGAGCGTTGCCTTTTGTGTTTGTTGTGGGAGATGGATCTTTATTGAATCTTAGTATGATATTTAACCTATTTTGTTACCCAAAGGATTTGACATGTTTTTGTTAAACTCCGAATATTATATATATAACGTCAGCTTTAAAAGTATTCCTTTTGGTATTAAATTTTAAATTATTACTCTAGTATATTTTAGATTTTCTGAGAATTATTCAAAAAATATTATTTTTATTTATCCTTCCGTTGTGTCCTGATTTTCATGGAAGTCAGGGCGTTACAAAAAATAAATTAAAAAATTAATAAAATATTTAAAAACTACTTGGTTAAGTTTGCCCGTCCACCCAAAAGCCCTGGGTTGGATTAGGCTTCATATATCATGGTTTCAATAAGGTGTCGGGCGGACTCGAAAAATTGAGTTGGGCGGACTCCTTTTTGCCACCTCTAATATCTACTCTCAAAACCCCCATTAGGATTGTAAGCTTTAGACTGATTAATTAATGGTAACATAAACCATCGTTGAATCCACATAATTCGATCCCGGGAATAGATTAAGTGAACCACACACATCAAGCTTTTGGCACCATTGTCACGGACTCAATGTTTATGCTATTTTAGATTGATTGAACTTTTGTTTACTTTTTTGAATTTTATTTTTGCTTGTTTCGTTGCTTATGTTTTTTGTGAATTGTGTTTAACATTCACTACTTGGTTGTTTTTATATAGGTGTAACCATGGTAGGAGATCAAAGCATCCCACTCTTGAACTTTTTGTTGACAATATACATTGGATATGAAGGACAATTCAAAGAGAGGAGGAAGAACATTTTGAAGCTATGGCGGAAAGCAACAACAATAAGATGTCTCAAGGAGACTACACAAAAGCCCATGACTGGAGATCAAACTACATGTGTTGTGCTTGAAGATGACGTGAGCAATTGTGACTTGAAGTCCTTCTACTACCAATTGCTACCATTATTCCATGACATGGCATCAGAAGATCTCTTTTTAACTCATATTTTTCTCTACCTTGGCGACTATTCTCACTCACGGATTTACACCTTGTCAAATGGGAAGAGAGTTGAATTCCTACACCTTGAAGAATCGCGCCAAGGCATTCTTGTGACCCTTTCGATAGGTTCATTGAGGACAATGAATGAGGTAGTTGATGCCTTCAACACACAATACTTTTTATGAGCTAGAAGCCACGAACTAAGGCAACAATGTGTCG
Source organism: Lavandula angustifolia (assembly GCA_028984105.1). Classification (NCBI taxonomy): domain Eukaryota; kingdom Viridiplantae; phylum Streptophyta; class Magnoliopsida; order Lamiales; family Lamiaceae; genus Lavandula; species Lavandula angustifolia. The sequence goes on along the minus strand of CM054809.1, from coordinate 13,558,647 downwards.
TTGATAAAGACATTTAAGCAATAATATCATTATTGTTTTATATGTGTCGTTAATAGAGGCATTTAAGTAATAACCACTTTAAGAAATTAATTGTTATAACACGAGCAAAATATTGCAAAAATTGTGTATGATTTACATAAAGTTAAGAATGCGATTAATTTTGATTTAATCGAAATAATACATATACGTGTTTTCAAATGAATTGTTTACTATCAATTTATTAATATATTTTAGCCCATATATTTCTAATTACATAAATCATAAATACTTTATATGTTTTCTAAACTCTTAAAAATTAAATCCTTTAATATTAGAAATGGAAAATATTATTATATAATCAAAGTGATTACTTTATCTCAACATTATTATATAGAAATGTTTCCTAGGTTTTCTATTAGAATTGATTATTCAAAGACTTTGATTTGGTCCAAACAATTCTCCAAGGGGGTTTGGCATATTTGTAATGCAAAACCTTTAAGGCCCGTTTGGTTGGCAAGGATTCTGCCTCAGGGAAGTAATCTGATTCCAAATTGTTAAAATCCTGTGTTTGATAGTATACGGAAAGTAATTTGATTCCAAGATTTTAAAATTCTGTCTTTGGTTCAATTTTAGCAAAATATTGGAAAAAGTAATGAGAATCATAGAAATAAGAAAAATGGTGTAATAATTGTGGATTCTTTTTCCGTGTTTAGAATAGGTATTCTTTTTTTCTTGGTACAAGGAAAGTAATTTATTATTATTATTATTATTATTATTATTATTATTATTATTATTATTATTATTAAAAATATAATAATTAGTTATTATTGAATAAAAATATTATTAATTTATAGGTAATATATTTTAATAAATTAATCAAATAGTTTATTTATTTATATTTTTAATATTTTTTTATTTATGAAAATAATAACTATTTAATAATAACTATTTTTCTTAAATAAATTTTTTATTATTCTAAAAAATATTATAATTAAAATAAGTGAGTACTTAATAATTTTATTATTATTATTACTAAATATGTTATTAATATTAAAAAAAATGTTTGTAACTAATATTTATTATTATTATTATTATTATTATTATTATTATTATTATTTAAAAAAGATGTTATTGATATTAAAAAAGATATTTTTAACTAAATATCTTGAATATTTTATTATAAATTATATAATAAAAAAATTATCAATAATAATATTTTCGATGATTTTATATATTTATGAAATAATAATATGACAATTAACAAATAGTTGATGATAAATATATTTTATTCGTATTATTAATAACATGATTTTACATTTCTTAGTATCAACCAAACAAGTGCAAATAATCTGTTTTCTTTAGATTCATATTCCACGGAATCAAATTCCTCAGTAATTTTACTTTCCTTAATCATTTTCCTCGCAATCATATTTTACGGAATCATATTCCCTGACAACATTACTTTCCTGACAGCCAAACGGGGCCTTAGTGCAACTGGTTTCAGGTGCAACCGGCTGCATAAAGCTTAATACTTCATTAATGTAAATGTTAACATAAGTGCTCATGTAGTACAGTTGGTGTACTGTTGGCCTTTTACCCGAGAGACTCGGGTTCGAGACCAGTAATGAACTTTTATTTTATTTTTTTTATTTTTGACATTAAAAATTAAACTTTTATTTTCAAATTACATTTATGATATAAAAAAATATAATGAATTTAGTGTTTTATTTTAAAAAATATATTTTTTTAATTTTTACATTAAAAATTGAATTTTTTATTTTCAAATTACATTATGATACAAAAAATATAATAAATTTATTCTTTTATTTTCAAAAAAATAATATATGACTCAAAAAATATTAATATGTATATTATAATTTATTCTTGTTAATAAAAATACAATATTTTTTATTTTTTTCAATTACATTAGCAACAAACTTTTCATTTTTTTTTTTAATTTTGACATTAAAAATTGAATTTTTATTTTAAATTACATTATGATACAAAAAAATATAGTAAACTTATTTTTTTATTTTAAAAAAAATGTATGACTCAAAAAATATTAATATGTATATTAGAATTTATTCTTGTTAATAAAAATACAATATTTTTTATTTTGTTTTTTAATTACATGATGGAGAATATGTGGAGATAATAAAAGTATCACTTTATATGAAAAATGTATCAATTATTCCGAAAATATCATTTGTTCTGAATAAAAGTATCACTTCTTATTAACTAATGTATCACTTGTCATTAATCAAAGTATCACTTCCTATTAATAAAAATATCACTTATTATTAACCAATGTATCACTTTTCATAAATCAAAGTATCACTTTCTATGAATAAAAATACCACTTATTATGAATAAAAGTATCGTTGGTTTTAGTAAAAGTATCAATTGTTCTTAATAATAGTATCAGTATGCATGAAAAAAGTATCAATTATTTTGAATATATCATTTGTTCTGAATAAAAGTATCACTTGCTATTAATCAGTGTATCACTTGTTATGAATCAAAGTATCACTTATTATGAATAAAAGTATCATTGGTTTTAGTAAATTTACTAAATATATCACTTGTTATGAATCAAAATAACACTTGTTATGAATCAAAGTATCACTTGTTATGAATAAAAGTATCGGTTATTATGAATAAAAATATCATTGTTTTTAGTAAAAGTATCACTTTGTTATTAATCAATGTATGAAAAAAAACAATGGGACTTGATTAGTGTGATGGAGGGAGTTTAAAAAAAATCATTATAAAAAAAAAGGGCAAACTTGAACTGAAAAAAATATCAATTGGTTGGAATAAAAATATTACTACCTCCGTCCCGCTATTTCCGACACACTTCATTTCGACACGAAAAATTAAGAAAATAGATGATTAAAAATGAGATATGGGTATATGAGAGAGAGAAGATGAGTGAAAATAGATGATAAAGTAAGAGAGAGAAGATGATAAATGAAGAAAAAATAGGAGAGATAAGATGGTAAAATATGAGAGAGATGATAGTTATATAAAAATTAGGAAGTGTGCCAGAAATAGCGGGACATCCATTTCGGAAAAGTGTGCTAGAAATAGTGGGACGGAGGTAGTACTTATTAAAACAAATTTATCACTTTTTAAAATTAATATATCAATTAAAATGAAAAAAGGGACAAATTTGATTTGAAAAAATATCAATTGGTTGAAATAAAAATATTACTTATTATAAATAAATTTATCACTTTTTTTTAAATTAATATATCAATTAAAATGAAAGAAAACATTATCAAAAAAAGGACAAACTTGATCTGAAAAAATATCAATTGGTTGGAATAAAAATATTACTTATTATAAACAAATTTATCACTTTTTTAAATTAATTTATCAATTACAATAAAAAAAGGGACAAACTTGATTTGAAAAAATATCAATTGGTTGGAATAAAATTATTACTTATTATAAATAAAATTTATCACTTTTTTTAAATTAATATATCAATTAAAATGAAAAAAAAAACATTATAAAAAAAGGACAAACTTAATCTAAAAAAATATCAATTAATTAAAATAAAAAAATTACTTATTATAAACAAATTATCACTTTTTTTAAATTAATATATCAATTAAAATAAAAAAAAAAATCTCAAAAATATAATGCTGGGATTCGAACCGGGCATATAAGGTTTGAGCCAAGCAGCTCGACCAGTTGCACTACCAAAATATTGTTAAAATAATGCAAATTGCTCTTATTTACCTGTATACATGCGGTTGCACCTGCAACCGGATGTATAGGATTCCATTTCTTTCTGTAATTATTTTTCTCTCTTTTTATCCGTAGCCGACTGGAACACTGATATTACTCGCCCCATAACAATTCCTCCAGTCTCGTTGAAATTTTCATTTCCTTTAAACCAACTCGCCTTTTTCCTCACCGGCTAAATGCAAATTCGATCTGCGGTTGAATGATCTATCGACCTCTACAGACAGAGACACGTCGGAGCCTCCGATCGCCGGCGGGTAATGGAAGCGCGGCCGATCCTTCTGGAAGACTTCGGTCAGAAGGTCGATTTGACGCGCAGGATCAGAGAGGTTTTACTCAACTACCCAGAGGGTACCACCGTCCTCAAGGAGCTCATTCAGAATGCTGATGACGCCGGCGCCACCACCGTCCGCCTCTGTCTCGATCGCCGCACCCATGGCGTCGACTCTTTGCTCTCTCCCGGCCTCGCGCAGTGGCAAGGGCCTTCGCTGTTGGCGTATAACGACGCCGTTTTCACCGACGAGGACTTCGTCAGTATTTCCCGAATAGGTGGCAGCACCAAGCATGACAAGGCTTGGAAGACTGGTCGATATGGGTAACTAGTGCCTCAATTTTGCTTTATCTTATGAGCTATTTACGTGTCCATACATGTGGGTATATGAGTTTTTCAACTTTCTATTTTAAAATTATTAGCTATCTGTTGATTGTTGAACATCCGCACACGAAATTTGGAGTAGGGCTGTATTTGGTGAAGGAGTTCAAAATATGAAAGCATGAGTATTAGCAATGAATTTCTGGTACGAGTCAAGTACTATGGGAGAGTTTCTATTTTGGTTGTGTAAATTGTGTGCTCCATCTTGATAAGATTTTCATAGAATGTTTAGCTCATAAATTCTTTCCTTTACCTATCGACAGTCTTGTTTGTGTGCTGACTAGTAAGAATATCTTTTCAATCTTGATGTGGAATTATCCAACAACGGCTGTTTTTGTTTGTCTGTACGTCGGGCTTTGTGTTGCTAAACCATTTCAGCATCTTTAATTTTTTCAGTTGTCAATAAACGCGTCCTGGTACTGGTCATTTTCTGTTATGAACTGTTGTAGTATTGATTTGAATGTTTTATAACTGTTAACTCTTATCACAACCTAATATTTGATAACCCAAAACAGGTTTTATATACCACCGTCACCTTAACATTATAGATTCCTTGGTGACAGAAAATCAACTTGGCGAAGTGTTTCGCATTATTTAATTACATTTATCTTGCATTATATTCGAGAGCATGCACCTGTTTCTGTACAAAATGCTTTAAGCTGATGTTCAAATGCTTTATAATTTTTGGTTTGACCTGACTTTTAAAATGTAATCCATGAAGATTACGTCCATCTATTATACTTAGCACATTACTGATCGAGTTTCATGCCCCTTGAAGATAAATAGAGATATAAAACATGAAAACGGAAAGTTTTTTGGAAAGCTAATATTTGAATCTTTAAATTATTGGAAGTTTCCAAAACCACTGATTCTTAATCAATGCAACTTAGTAATTTATTTTGGCTTTGCACCATAAAGGTGTAGGCCACTTCTGATTCTTTATCTGTTTCGAGATTTTAAATGAAAATGTTAACCGGTTACATATTGCATAGTGACGCTCGTTCATAACATGTGCAAGTTTTAGAGTAGTGTTCATGTTTTTATTTCTTGCAATTTAGTTTAAGCATTTAATTTTCTATTCTCACACCGGTTCTATAGTTTTGCCTTTTTGCATTATGATATACGTGTTTTGGTTAAAGGGACGTTTTGGATCATCTGCTCTTAAAGTCTTGATTATCATTGAAATGCAATAAACAGGTGTTTGTGGAGGCTTTCTGGAGTTACTTTTTATAAATAAATTCATCCTTTTCATTTTTCTAGGGTGGGCTTCAACTCAGTATACCATTTAACCGACTTGCCTTCTTTTGTGAGCGGCGAACACGTTGTTCTATTTGATCCTCAAGGTGTTTATCTTCCAAATATCTCGACTGCTAATCCTGGGAAGAGAATAGAGTATGTTAGTTCCTCAGCCATCTCACTGTATGGAGATCAGTTTTTACCATATTGTGCTTTTGGTTGCGACATGAAAAGCCCTTTCAATGGAACTTTATTTCGTTTCCCTTTGAGGGATGCAGACCGGGCTGCAAATAGTAAGCTTTCAAAGCAAGCCTACCTTGAAGAAGATATATCTTCCATGTTTGTTCAGCTTTATGAGGAAGGCACACTTTTGCTACTTTTTCTTAAATGTGTACTATCTCTAGAAATGTACGTGTGGGATGTAGGGATGCACAAACCAAGGAAAATTTACTCTTGCTCTATCAACTTAGGAAATGACAATGTATTGTGGCATCGCCAATCACTTCAAAGACTTTCTAAGTTAGACTATGGTTTTGATAGCGAGATGGGTGCCTTTTCACTGGACTTCTCAAGTGAAGCTGTTGTTGGGGATGTTTCAAAAACAAGAGCCGATAAGTTCTACATAGTGCAGATGATGGCTTCATCATCAAGTAGAATTGGCACTTTTGCAGCCAAGGCAGCAAAAGATTATGATATGCATCTGTTGCCATGGGCATCGGTGGCAGCATGCATATCAGATGATTCACTCAATGTAATTTTCCCTCACTCAGTAGGCATTGGAATATATTATGCTACTTCTCCAGGCTTCTCTTCTCTCACGCTAACTATGTTAACCTTTTCATATATATTTTCATAGTTGGTCATATGTGTGTTGCTAGCTATATGTTATGATTTTTTTTTGTCTTAATCTGAAAAATGATGTCTAAAGAGTTAAAATGTCACTTGTGTATAGAAATTTCATGAGGTTGTATTGTTCTCTGTTGTAGTTCAGTTTTCAAAATATGCATTGTGAAATGGTACCTGGGTGGGTTGGGTGGTGATCTTTGCTTTGCATTTTTGTTTAACCACTGAGGTTAATTTACGGCTTGTGAAGGTTAAGATTCCAAGATGAAGCTTGCGCTTTTTATTTTGTTTTGCATAATGGATGAGGTAGTACCCTAATCATACACTGAGAAAGCATATGAAACCTGTAAAATTTTCTATTGCTCCACTTTAGTCTTGTTATGGGTTTGGAAGATGAACAATGTACCAGCTAAGATTTGGTTCTTCTTTCTTACAGAAAAAACTCCATGTCTAATGTGTTGACCAGCACCAGCATGCTTATTTACTTTAAGGCTGTTAATTATATGCTTCCACTTTGTAAAAGGTTATCTTAAATTATTTGTGGGATCTAGTGCAATTACATTTATCTCTACCCTTGGTGGGGAAATAATCAATTATATTCACATTCAACTTGTTAAACTCTTCTTTGTCTTAATGTAATACAAGTCTCATAAATTTTGACAGGACAAAATTCTGAAAATTGGGCGGGCATTCTGTTTTCTTCCTCTCCCTGTGAAAACTGGTTTCCAATTTCAAATTAATGGATATTTTGAGGTTTCTTCAAATCGACGTGGAATTTGGTATGGTGATGACATGGACAGATCTGGCAAAATTCGTTCTATTTGGAACAGGCTTCTGCTTGAAGATGTTGTAGCACCTAGTTTTGGTAAACTTCTGCTGAGCATACGAGATATTGTAGGTTCAATTAAAGAATATTATTCCTTGTGGCCTATCGGTTCGTTTGAAGAGCCATGGACTTTGCTTGTTGAGCAAATCTACAAAAATATTTGGGACTCGCCCGTCTTATATTCAAATGTTGATGGCGGAAAGTGGGTTTTGCCTAAGGAAGCATTTCTTCATGACATGGAGACTCCTGGAACTAAGGAAATTTGTGATGTTCTTGTCCAGCTCGGGATGCCTATTGTTCCTTTGCCCAGTGATCTGTTTGAGATGATCTTAAATTGCAAATCAATTGGGCATAAGAATGTTGTTACTCCTGACTCTGTACGTCATTACTTGAGAGAATGCAAACATTTAAATGTAATTGGGAGACCTGAGAAGCTTGTGCTGTTGGAGTATTGTCTTGAGGACTTGATTGATATAGATGTCGGTATTCATGCATCTGACCTGCCTTTGCTTCCATTGGCTAATGGTGATTTTGGATCATTGTCAAGAACCTCGGAAGGGGTCACATATTTTATTTGCAATGAACTGGAATATATGCTTCTTGAACAAATTTCTTGCAGAATTATTGATAGGAGTATTCCTACAAAGCTGCTAGGCAGACTTACGTCAATAGCAAATGTCTCCGGGGCAAACCTAGTTGTTTGTACTGTAAATGAGTTTATTCAACTATTATCTGCATTGGTACCCGCAGAATGGAAATATAAGAACCAGGTTCTCTGGAGTCCAAATTCCAATACTTCTCATCCTAGCTCATCTTGGTTTTTGCTTTTTTGGCGTTACCTTTGTGAACAATGTGCGGAGTTATCTGTTTTTGGAGATTGGCCTATATTACCTTCGGTCTCTGGGCTTTTGTATAGGCCTTCCAGGCAGAATAAATTGCTGAATATGGAACAGTTGTCGGAGAAGTTACAAAATATCCTTGTTAAGATAGGATGCAACATACTGGACACCAATTATTGCACCGGACATCCTGATCTAATGAAATATGTGCATAGTGCTGATGCTGCAGGTGTTCTAGATTCAATCTATGACGTGTCCTCTAATGATAGTATTAGTCAGCTTCTTCAGTGTCTGGAAGGAGATGAAAAAGATGAGCTTCGTCAGTTTCTTCTGAATCCTGCATGGTTTGTTGGAAAGCAATTGGATGATTCACATATACAGAATAGCAAGTGGCTTCCTATCTATAGAGTCTATGGTGGAGAATCTCTTGAAAATTTCAAGTATTCTGATTTAGTAAACCCTAATAAATTCTTGCCCCCTTTTGACTGTCTGGAGTGCTTGTTTTCTGGAGAGTTTCTCTTTAATTCCTCAAGCACTGAGCAAGAGTTGCTTAGGAGGTATTATGGTATTGAAAGAATGAAAAAGACATTGTTTTATAGGATGAATGTTTTTAACCGGATGGACCAATTAAAAAGCGAAGTTCGCGACAATGTCATGCTTTCAGTTCTTCAGGAGCTACCACAACTATGTGTGGAGGATACATCATTCAGAGAATATTTGAGAAATCTGGAATTTGTGCCAACTTTAAGTGGAACCCTGAAAAGCCCGGTAACGTTATATGATCCAAGAAATGAGGAGTTGTATGCTTTATTAGAAGATTCTGATAGTTTTCCATTTGGGACTTTCCACGAATCAGGTGTGTTAGATATGTTACAAGGATTGGGTCTTAAGACTACTGCTTCATTTGATGCAGTCATACAAAGTGCTCATCATGTGGAACACTTAATGCATGAAAATCAAGAAAAAGCTCATTCAAGAGGAAAGATACTTCTTTCATATCTAGAGGTCAATGCATTTAAGTGGCTACCTGATATACCAGAGGATGAGCAAACAACAGTTGCTAGAATTTTCGGAAGAGCTTCAAATGCTTTTAAATCGCGACATCTCAAATTAGACTTGGAAAAGTTCTGGAATGAGCTGCGGCTGATTTCATGGTGCCCAGTTCTTATCTCTCCCCCACATATGTCATTACCATGGCCAACTGTCTCATCTTTGGTTGCGCCTCCAAAGCTTGTAAGACTATACAATGATTTGTGGCTTGTTTCTGCAAGTATGCGGATATTAGACGGAGAATGCTCCTCATCAGCATTATCCTATCAACTTGGTTGGTCTGACCCTCCAGGGGGAAGTATGATTGCTGCACAGCTTCTTGAGCTTGGGAAAAATAATGAGATGGTGTCCGATCTCAGTCTCCGGCAGGAATTGGCTCTGGCAATGCCAAAGATATATTCTATCTTGATGGGACTTCTCTCTTCAGATGAAATTGACATTGTAAAGGCTATTCTAGAAGGTTGCCGGTGGATATGGGTCGGAGATGGATTTGCCACCTCAAATGAGGTTGTCCTCAATGGTCCTCTTCATTTGGCTCCCTACATTCGTGTCGTACCTATTGATTTGGCTGCCTTCAGTAACTTATTTTTGGAGATGGGTATTCAGGAATATTTGCGGCCTTCTGATTATGCAAATATACTAAATAGAATGGCCACTAAGAAGGGTGCTGCTACTTTGGATTCTCAGGAAATAGCTGCTGCTACTTTTATCGCTCAGCACCTCGCGGAAGCTCACTTCTGTAATGATCAGATTAATATATATCTTCCAGATGTATCAGGTAGACTAGTCAATGCAACAAATTTAGTCTACAATGATGCTCCCTGGTTGCTTGAGTCTGACAGCTCTGACAAAATACTTGGCAATGCGGCTATATCTCTTGGTGCAAAGCAAGCTGTTCATAAATTTGTTCATGGTAACATTTCTCATGATATCGCTGAGAAGCTAGGTGTACGATCATTTCGGAGGATTTTGCTTGCAGAGAGTGCTGATTCAATGAATTTGAGTTTGTCTGGAGCAGCTGAAGCATTTGGGCAGCATGAAGCATTAACTACCAGACTTAGACATATACTGGAAATGTATGCTGATGGACCTGCAGTTCTTTTTGAGTTGGTACAAAATGCTGAGGATGCAGGGGCCTCAAATGTGACCTTTTTATTGGATAAATCCCATTATGGGACTTCATCTCTTCTTTCACCTGAAATGGGTAATTGGCAAGGCCCAGCTCTGTATTGTTTCAATGACTCTGTTTTTACCTCACAGGATCTTTATGCTGTTTCCCGTATAGGCCAAGAGAGTAAACTAGAGAAGCCATTTGCAATTGGAAGATTTGGTCTTGGATTTAACTGCGTGTATCACTTCACTGATATCCCAACTTTTGTTTCGGGAGAAAATATCGTCATGTTTGATCCTCATGCCAGCTATCTACCTGGAATATCTCCGACTCACCCAGGGCTCCGGATTAAATTTGCAGGCAGGAAGATTTTAGAACAGTTTCCTGATCAATTTTCTCCATTTCAGCACTTCGGATGTGATCTGCAGCATTCGTTTCCTGGCACTCTCTTTCGTTTTGCTCTGAGGACAGCTGACGCTGCCTCTAAAAGCCAAATAAAAAAGAAGTTTGTACACCTTCTGACGTCCTTTCACTCTTTTCTTCCTTCTCTGAGGTTGTTACCGCTACTCTTCTATTTCTACGCAATGTAAAGACTATATCTATTTATGTTAAAGAAGAGCCTAATAGTGAAATGCAATTACTACATTGTGTTCGCAAGGATTGCGTTAATGAAGCTGAAGTTGAAAAGGGTCCATTTCATCAAGTATTTAGCTCTATGTATGAGAACCAACAAGATAGATTGAGTATGGATCAGTTTCTTAACAGGTTAAGCAAATCCATCAAAACGGAAATGCCATGGAGGTCTAAGAAGCTTTTGGTGTCCGAGAAGAACCTTTCAGGTTGTAGGTCATGCATGTGGCTAACTTGTGAGTCCTTAGGTAGTTTCCACAGAAAGGGTAAATTTGCTACTTCTAACAAGAAATTGAGCAAGTTTGTTCCCTGGGTCTGCATAGCTACACCTATCAGTTCTGTTGAGGTTGAAAAAATAATGGGTGGGAGTGAGGATGCACCGGATGCATCTTTTCCTAATAATGCTGACATTCCTCAAATCCTTCAAACTTCCTTACAAGCCACATTAAATTTTGATGGCCGTGCTTTTTGTTTCTTGCCTCTTCCAATTAGCACAGGCCTTCCAGTTCACATAAATGCCTATTTTGAGTTGTCTTCAAACCGAAGGGACATATGGTTTGGTGATGACATGGTAGGGGATGGGAAGATCCGTTCGGACTGGAACATGTACCTCCTTGAAGAAGTTGCTGCCCCTGCTTATGGCCGTCTTCTTGAGACAATTGCACTGGAGTTTGGTCCAAGTGATTTGTTCTTTTCCTTTTGGCCAAGAGCGGGGGGAGTTGAACCTTGGGCCTCACTAGTACAGAAGCTCTACCAGTTTATCTCTGAGAATGGTTTACGTGTGTTGTATACCAAAACCCGAGGAGGACAATGGATTTCTCCCAAGCAAGCAATTTTTCCTGATCATAATTTTGAGAAGTCACATGAACTATCGGAAGCATTGTTTGAGGCAGGTTTGCCTGTAGCTGATGTTCCAAAGGATATTGTTGACAAATTTATGGAAATTTGCCCGTCTCTGCATTTCCTCAGTCCTCAGTTACTTAGAACACTTCTAATTCGGAGGACACGTGAATTCAAAGATAGAAACTCAATGATCTTAACCCTTGAATACTGCCTTCTCGATCTTAGAAGTCCAGTCGTTTCAAAAAGTTTCTATGGTTTACCCTTGGTACCGCTTTCAAGTGGTGCATTTACAAAACTTGACAGAAGAGGGTTGACAGAACAAATTTATCTAACCAGGGGAGATGGATACAGTCTTCTGAAGGACTCTGTCGCACATCAACTAGTAGACTGCACCATTTCTGATCATCTTTACAGTAAGTTGTGTACTCTTGCTGAAAACCAAGATTTTAATCTATCTTGTCTGACTTGTCAGCTCCTTGAAAATATTCTTCCAAGACTAATTCCGGCAGAATGGCATAATGTTAAGGAGGTCACTTGGGACCCTGGTCATCAAGGCCAGCCCAGTTTGGAATGGGTAAGATTACTTTGGGGCTATTTGAAATCGTCTTGTGAAGATCTTTCAGTGTTTTCTAACTGGCCAATTTTGCCAGTGGAGAATAATCATCTCACACAGCTCGTAAAAAATTCCAATGTGATTAAAGATGTTGGGTGGAGTGAAAACATGTTGGCATTGTTGCAGAGAGCAGGATGCTTAATACTGAGACGTGATATCCCAATTGAACATTCACAGTTGAAACTTTATGTACAGGCCTCAACAGCAGTAGGTGTTTTAAATGCATTGTTGGCAGTCGCTGGTAAACCGGATGATGTTGTTCATCTCTTCAATCATGCCACGGATGGGGGACTGCATGAAATTAGAATTTTTGTTCTTCAGTCAAGATGGTTCTCTGATGATTTATTGGACAACACTCATTTAAATGTTATTAAGCAGATACCAATGTTTGAGTCATTCAAGAGTAGAAAACTTGTACCTTTAAAATCTCTTAAATGGCTTAAACCAGAATTTGCAAGTGAGTTCTTTTTAGATGATGATTTTGTCAAATTGGATTCTGAAAAAGAAAGAACTATCCTAAAGAAATATTTAGACATCAAAGAACCATCAAGGTTGTGTTTTTATGAAGGTTATGTACTCTCTCGGATGTCAGAGCTCATTTCCCAGGCGGGTCTTCTCTTGAGTATTTTACGTGATATTAGATCCTTGATTGAGGATGATAACTCTTGCAAGGAAGCATTGTCTGCTATTCCTTTTGTTCAGTCGTCTGATGGATCCTGGAGAGAGGCATTCAGGTGTGTTTTATGATGTATTGCTAATTGTAGAACCTTATATTCAAATTCTTGGGAAGCCACTAAAAAGTAAAAAGGATATTTTTCTGCCTGCCTCAGTTTAATGATTGCAATTATCTATGTTCGCTGTTAACAAATCATTGTCATTCATAATCGATGTACAAAGTACTGTTAGCACTGTAGGACAACTACGCGATGTTACTACTTATTTCTGGAAAATGGCAAGTCTAAATTGATGGTTTGTTCGTCAACATGTTACTAATATTTTCGAGCGCTGCTTTTACATTTGAAGGCATAAAAAACAATTTTCTTATTTCTGGAAAATGAGCAAGTTTAAGTTGATGGTTTGTTCACTGACACTGTAATTAATGCTTTATGTATAAAGGAATGAAACTTCCTAGTTTCCGTGACTGTAACAAAATATCCTCGACACTTCATATAGGTTCAATTTACTGAGAAGCTCTTTATGGTCTAGAACAGAAGGGATTTTTTTTTGCAGTTGGTTGAATAATGAACTAAGTCGTGGAAGAGGAAAGAATGGAATGCATGAATTGTTGCAGATTGTATTATCATGTTACCAAATTGTTGTCCATCTCTGTAGATAATGATTCTAACATGATCTTATCACAGGCTTTATGATCCTCGTGTTACTGAACTTAAACTGTTTCTCCATGGAGGAGCCTTCTTTCCCTCAGAAAATTTCTCTGACCCTGAAATCCTGGACATTTTGGTCACTCTTGGACTTAAGCAGACCTTGGGTACAGCTGGATTACTCGATTGCGCCAGGTCGGTCTCAATGTTGTACGAGTCAAGGGACGCTGAAGCAATAATACTTGCAAGGAGGCTGCTTTCTTGTTTAAATGCACTGTCATTGAAGCTGTCGAATGCAGAAGAGAGTGAACATTCTGCTGATCTTACAGAATATCAGGAGAGTGCAACTCCTGGAGATGAAGAGAAGGATTCGTCAATTTGTGGTTCAGTGGACTCCTTATCAAAGGCTTCAAGTTCTAATTCAGTAGTCAACAACTTGGTTGATAATATGAGTGGAGAAGACTTTTGGTTAGGTTTGCGATGTATCAGCTGGTGTCCAGTATATCCTGATCCCCCATTCAAGGTTCTTCCATGGTTAGCCTCAGTCCATACAATAGCAGCTCCAGCTACTACCAGGCCCAAATCACAGATATGGATGGTTTCCTCGAGGTTGCATGTATTAGATGGTGAATGCTCCAAATACCTTCAAGACAAGCTTGGTTGGCTGGATCCACTGCCTGTGGATATCTTGTCTGCCCAATTAGTGGGGTTATCTAACAGTTATCATGAGCTCAGGTTGCATCATGATGAAGAACTGAAAAAACAAATACCATTGATTTATTCACAACTGCAAAGTTATACAAAGTCTGGTGAGCTGGCACTTATTAAATCTTCCTTAAATGATGTTAAATGGGTTTGGATTGGAGATGAATTTGTGGCCCCGGATGTGCTTGCATTTGACTCACCAGTGAAATTTAGTCCCTACATTTACGTGGTACCAACTGAACTTTCAATATTTCAGGATTTGCTCTTAGCTTTGGGAGTTAGACGTAATTTTGATGTTACAGATTATCTTAATGTTCTAATACAGTTAAGGAATGATGTACAAGGTGTTATACTCTCAAGTGATCAGTTGAATTTTGTCCAATGTGTCCTTGAAACAATTGCAGATAATTGTGTGGAAAGGTCTGGGCTAGAAAGACCCAGCAAGATTCTGGTCCCAGATTTTACCGGAATGCTCATAGATGCAGCAGATCTTGTGTATAATGATGCACCATGGATGGAAACCAATTTACTTGTTGGTAAACGTTTTCTACATTCCTCCATCAGCTTTGATCTGGCCAACAGATTGGGCATTCAATCACTTCGTTCCCTTTCTTTAGTCAGTAAGGAATTGACTAAGGATCTTCCATGCATGGACTATAGCAAAATACTTGAGCTACTGGAATCACATGGCAACTACGAATTTCTTCTTTTTGATTTGCTTGAATTGGCTGATTGCTGTAAAGCCAAGAAGCTTCACCTCATCTTTGACAAGAGGGAACATCCACGTCAGACTCTGCTGCAGCACAACCTTGGTAATCAGTTCGCATTTGTATTTTAACCTGGCTAAATTAATAGTTAGTATAATTGAATGTAGGATATTACTTGAGTTAATGGCAAGCAATCATGTTCTGCCGAACTGGATTTCTGTTATGCTAGTTCATGGGACCTTGTAGCTCCTTTTGTTTTGAGCACTAAGATTTTACTGATTATATATTGCTAAGCAACTTATGTCAATGCACATAACTCATTTTGAACCTATACAGCTGAATTTCAAGGGCCCGCTTTGGTGGCAATCTTGGAGGGAGCCAGTTTAAGTGGAGATGAAATATCTAGCCTCCAGTTTCTTCCACCATGGAATCTGAGGGGTGATACTATAAACTATGGCTTGGGGTTGCTTAGCTGTTTCTCCATCAGTGATCTGCCATCAGTGATGTCGGATGGCTTCTTGTATATTTTTGATCCTCAGGGTGTAGTAATTGCCACATCTACAACACACTCACCTTCTGCCAAAGTTTTTCCCCTGAGAGGTATACCTTAATACTTGTTTCCGGTTTGCTTAGTTGATGAGGTGCCCCTTGAAATGTGCAGTGGATTGTGTTGGAAACTAAAAATATGCCGCTGCATATTGTTTTGTATGATCAACTTTTGTTGATTTCCATTTTTGCTGGGTTCATAATTGGTAACTAGGGTATTCGCATTTGGGTGGTTACACTGTGTTATAAAATCTCTTATATGAAAAACATGAGCCTTCTTTGCTGTCACATGGAGAATACTGATATTTTTTTGTCCTCTGTTAAATAGGTACAAAATTAACAGAGCGTTTTCATGACCAGTTCAGCCCAATGATGATATATGAAAATATGCCTTGGTCGGCAGCTGACTCCACTGTAATACGCCTGCCTCTTTCATCAAAATGCATGGAAGGTGGAGTTAACTCTCGTTTGACATGGATATATGACAAGTTCATGGAGCATGCTTCTAAACCAATTCTATTTTTGAAGTCAGTTCTGCAGGTAATTCCAGTTTTACCAGACTCGTCCTCAGGAATAATGGGAACATAAATACTTCCTTTTTTTTTTTTTGGGTTGGGTGGGTGGGGGGGTGGGGGGGGTTAGGGTTGGGGTTGCAAATTATTTTATACGGGGGTTGCAAATTATTTAATACTAGCTTAAGAAAAGGAGCAAGCAATTTTCGTTTTGATTTCATCATGGCATCCTAGATCTTTAGTATAAAAAAATTTGCTGACTGTGTAAATTAATGGAATTTTTTCTGATTTATCCTCTTAGTATTTTGTTCATTTTACCTTTAGACTTCTGAAATTAACTTATTATCGTGCAGGTATCTTTGTCAACATGGGAGGATGGAAGCCCACAACCATGCCTTGACTATTCTATTGATATTGATCCTTCGTCTTCTGTGGTTAGAAACCCATTTTCAGAAAAGAAATGGAAGAAATTTCAACTCTCAAGTATATTTGGAAGCTCTACTGCTGCAATCAAATTGCAAGTTTTGGATTTGAACTTGAATCAGGGGGGAACTAGATTTGTTGATCGATGGCTCGTTGTGCTCAGTATGGGTTCTGGTCAAACTAGAAATATGGCACTTGATAGGTATGTTAACATATACGAACTAGTGATATAGGTACAATTTTGTCTGAATACTGAAGCATCTGCATGTTTCATCCATCTTGCTACTTTGGCTTGTTGTGCTCAGAATAGTTTTCTGGTCAAACTAAAAATGTGGCGCTTGATAGGTATGTCAAAAAATACGAACTAGTGATATAGTTACAATTTTGTCTGCATACTGAAGCATCTGCATGTTCCATCCATCTTGCTACTTTGGCTTGTGCTCAGCATAGTTTCTGGTCAAACTAAAAACGTGGCACTTGACAGGTAGTGATCTATTTAGAGTCTTGGGTTAGCTTTTACATAATATATATACTCACACACACAAATCTAGGCTAACAAACCGATGCATAAAGCTTGATCCAGAACATGCTTTCCTGACAAGTCCAACACTGTCTTTCTCGAGCTTGTCTCAAAAAGGTTGTTGAGCTTGAATTCAAGGTTCGAGCTCAACTTGTATATTAAAAGATTGAATTTCTCGAACTGTGATGTGGTGATCCGAGTAGCTTGGCTCATTTACAGACCTATTGGAGACTTGTTACGAAAGGCGGCTAGGTATTGTTTTGATTATTGTCCTCACTATGTGTTGGTTGATCTGGCTTTAAAGTAATAGAAGAATATCTGGGAGCGGGATAAATTGGTCGATGAGGTTTGGGTATAGGAATAAACTTAGCATGGTGGTATTTAAATCATATAGCATTTAAACAATGTTTGTAGCAGATAAAGTGAGATGTTAGAGTTGTGTTCTTATTTAGGATTGTCTTAATTTTTGTGGGATGGCTTATCCATTTGCAGTGTTCGGTGTCCATTTAATCTTAAAGGAATATAAGGTTATGGTGAAATCCATGGCTTAATGAGGTCATTGGTTGTCTGTTGTGTATTCTCATATAACTGTTTTCTAATGTCAGGTTAACAATGTTTTTTTACTATTATCTTGTCACATATTTGGGGTTATTCTCTAGACATCTGTTGCTAGTCTAACAAGGGTAGGTCTTCATGTATTATTGTGAAATAAAACAGATATGTTTTGAATCAAACTAGGACTGCTCATTACAGATCATTGAACTTGGCACAAATATGTAGGTGGTAAAGACTTACGATTTCAGATGCTGCAAAAACATATCTTAAAATCTGGAATATGATTTTATTTTATAAGCCTCATTTTATATAGGCTTTCGAGGTACTCCAAATTGGTTGATGTTTTAGATGCATAGATTTTCATCGGGATCACAAGATTCCTAAATTATATTTTTGTTACCCAAACTGCTAATATTTTGTATATGCAGGAGGTATCTTGCATACAACCTTACACCTGTAGCTGGCGTTGCAGCTCACATATCACGAAATGGCCATCCTATTGAGGATCATTCATCAAATGCCATCCTGTCCCCTCTTCCTCTATCAAGCGGAATAAAGATACCAGTAATGGTGGTGGGGTCTTTTCTGGTGCGCCATAATCAGGGCCGCTATCTTTTCAGATGCCAAGAGAGCAAAGTGGATTTTGGGGTGAAATCTGATGCTGGAAGTCAGTTGATTGAAGCTTGGAACATAGAGCTGATGTCTTGCGTTCGTGACTCTTATATCAAATTGATACTTGAGATGCAGAAGCTAAGGAGAGATCCACTGTCGTCTATTCTTGAAACAAATGTAGGTCGGTCTGTGGGTTTAGTTTTGAGCTCTTACAGGGATGAGATATATTCGTTTTGGCCTAAGTCATTCCAGAATGCCCTGCTCAAGCAACATTTAGATGGTGAAGATGCAACTCTAAGGCCTCTTAAGGCAGACTGGGAATGTCTAATTGAACGAGTTATTAGGCCTGTGTATTCTCGCCTTGTTGAGCTTCCCGTGTGGCAGCTTTATTCTGGGAATTTAGTTAAGGCAGCTGATGGTATGTTTCTCTCACAACCTGGAAATGGAGTGGGTGAAAATTTGCTACCGGCCACTGTCTGTGCTTTTGTCAAGGAGCATTATCCTGTTTTTTCAGTTCCATGGGAACTTGTAACTGAAATCCAGGCAGCGGGCTTTGCCATAAGAGAAATCAAACCTAAGATGGTGCGGAAACTTCTTCGGGATTCATCACCATCTATTAGCACTTGGTCGATTGACACCTATATAGATGTACTTGAATACTGCTTATCTGATATCCAATTTCTGGAGCCATTCGACTCAAAGGAACTTCCCACACCAGAGCACTTGAGTAGTTCTGGCATTGGTTCTTTAAGCCAGAAGGAAAACAGCCATTCATTTGCTGTAACAGACACGAGTCGCCATAGGCACAATGGGATTTCCACTGCTACTTCCGTCAATTCCGGAGGAGATGCAATTGAGATGGTGACGAGCTTAGGGAAGGCTCTATTTGATTTTGGTCGTGGTGTTGTTGAAGATATAGGGAGGGGACCAGGTTCTTCCTCTTACAGTCACCCTTTGACAGGACATACCAATTGCGGACCTTATGGCTTCAGTATAAGTGAGGACCAGAGGCTATTCCAGATATCTTCCGAAATCAGAGGGCTACCTTGTCCAACTGCAAAAAATAGTTTTATCAAATTGGGATTTACTGAAGTTTATGTTGGGAATAAGGAGGAACAGTCTCTGATTACTTCTTTAGCTGGGAAGTTCATTCATCCAGAAGTGGTAGAGAGACCAGTGTTACAGAATATTTTTTCTAACTGCTCTATTCAATCATTTTTGAAACTTCAAGCTTTCTCCATTCGCTTGCTTTCCAGCCAGATGACATCCGTTTTTCATGAAGACTGGGCAAATCATGTAAATGACTCGAAAAATGCCCCATGGTTTTCATGGGAAAATTCTGCAAGTTCTGGTCGTGAAGCAGGTCCTTCTCCAGAGTGGATTAGACTTTTCTGGAAGATATTCCGTGGATCATCAGATGACATCTCTCTTTTTTCTGACTGGCCCCTTATTCCTGCTTTTCTTGGTCGACCTATCTTATGTCGGGTAAGGGAACGACAACTTGTTTTTGTTCCTCCCCGCGTAAGGGATTTGAAAATTTCTGAAATTACTTCTGAAGTTGTTCATGAAGTTGGCCCATCTGAATATTCTTCTGATTCTCATGACATACAAGAATATTTGTTGTCCTATAAACTTATAGAAGAAAAGTACCCTTGGTTGTTTTCTCTTCTTAATCAATACAACATTCCCACTTTTGATGTTAATTACTTGGATTGTGCTACTTCATCGAAGTGTTTACCACTAGATGGCCAGTCTTTGGGGCAAACTATAGCATCCAAGCTTCTAGCAACTAAACGAGCTGGATATTTTCCTCAACTTACATCCTTTTCACCATCTGAACGAGATGAGCTCTTCAGTTTATTTTCTTCTGAATTCTCTTCTAGTAGTTCTAGCTATGGAACAGAAGAGCTTGAAGTGCTACGCAATCTTCCTATTTACAGAACAGTTCTCGGGACATATACCCAGTTGGAAAGTGAGGATCTGTGCATGATCTCTTCAAAAACATTTCTCAAGCCATCAGAGGATCGGTGTCTTTCTCACTCTGCTGATTCTACTGAAAGTTCTTTACTTCGAGCCCTAGGAGTCCCTGAATTTGATGATAAACAGATTCTCATGAAATTCGGATTGCCAGGATTTGACCACACACCTCGGCTTAAGCAGGAGGATATCTTGATATACCTGTTCACAAACTGGAGAGATCTTCAATCAGATTCATCTTTAACTGAGGTCCTTAAAGAGTCTAAATTTGTCAAGACTGCTGATGAACTGTCTGAAAATCTCTGTAAACCACAAGATCTATTTGACCCAGGTGATGCTTTATTGACGTCTATATTTTCTGGGGTGAGGAAGAAATTCCCAGGAGAGAGATTTATTTCTGATGGATGGCTTCAGATTTTGCGGAAAGTGGGTCTCCGGACTTCTGCTGAGGCTGATGTTATTCTTGAGTGTGCTAAGAGAGTTGAGTATCTTGGAGTTGAATGTATGAAAGATGAAGAAGTTCCTGATGAACTTAATGTTTGGAATCCAAAGAATGAAGTATCATTCGAGATTTGGGTGTTGGCTGAAACTTTGGTCAAAACAATTTTCTCTAATTTTGCCGTTCTTTATGGGAACAACTTCTGCAATCTTCTTGGCAAGATTGCTTGTGTTCCAGCTGAAAAAGGATTCCCA
The DNA here is from genome assembly GCA_028984105.1 of Lavandula angustifolia. Taxonomy (NCBI): domain Eukaryota; kingdom Viridiplantae; phylum Streptophyta; class Magnoliopsida; order Lamiales; family Lamiaceae; genus Lavandula; species Lavandula angustifolia. Next base: position 13,537,700 of record CM054809.1, on the reverse strand, counting down.
AATATAGGTGGCAAAAGAAGTGGGAATAGAGTACTTTGTTCATATTCTGAAGTTATACTGATGAAGGATTGGCCTCTTGCATGGAGTTGTGCTCCAATTCTTTCTATACAGAGTGTTGTACCCCCTGAATATGCTTGGGGACCACTACATTTGTCAAGTCCACCGGTATTTTCAACGGTACTTAGGCACCTTCAGGTATGGCTGCAGCATGATGGTGATTGCAAGCTTGTAAATCCGATTGACATTTCTAACCATATCCTGCAGGTTATTGGAAGAAATGGTGGTGAGGATACTCTTGCTCATTGGCCTGCTATATCAGGTATCAAGACAGTTGATGAAGCTTCACTTGAGGTGCTGAAGTATCTGGACAAAGTTTGGAGCTCACTCTCTTCTTCAGGTTAGCTAGTTTGTTTCTCAAGTCATCCAGGAAGATGTCCATGACAGGACTAGTCTTTTATATAGGCGTGTGCCCCTATGTGTGCATGTGTATGTGTTACAAGCTAGAGTCTCTTCTTTTACTCAATCAATTTAGTCTTGAAGAACCTTGTGCAGATTTTACTTAGGCCTATCTGAGAGATTAACTTCATAAAATTTCATTTTGGTGCCTTCTTTTTACATCAAAATGTTCATTAATATAGAGTTAGGGTGTAGATTTTTCAATCATGTCTTCTTTTTCTTGCATGGAAAGAAAACCGTATTTACCTTCAAAATGAGATATTACCGCAATATGTTTCAAGGTATGTGCTAAAACTGTATTATTTGTATTGTACACTCTATTGTGCTTTGAAAAGAGCTTGATAATCAGATAATATATGTACTGACCCTAAAATTTCTAGATATCTTATATAAATTGAATATATCATGCAGTAAGTGCCATAGAGTAGTTTGATTAAGAGTTTCATACACGGATATCCTGGAAAAACACATTCATAACCTATTAGTATTTTCATTTTTCTCCAGGATATCTGTGTATGAAACCTAATGTGTTCCTTGCGTGACATTTCTATAGCTGTATTATAAATTTCTATGAGAAGGAAGCAAATAGTTTACTGCACAGGGGTTTCTGAAAACCTTAAATCAGTGCCCAGGGTTATGATAGCACTGCCAGGCAATGCCCAAGATATGTGTTGCAGAGTTTGCTACAGTTGAGAATTGAAAAAATGAACTTGTGTTACCAAGAATATTCAACTCAGGCCTATTCCTTTGGAAAAGTGTTTCAGTACACCCTAAGCAATATCTTCGTTCCTTGTTTGCTTGTATTTAATTTCATATTTTGTCGAAGATATCTATTTAATTCTAGATATAGTTTTATTACTATAGTTGTAGGATCATGATTGCCAGATAACTGATCCAACAGAACAAATGTAGCGTAATCACTCTAGTTCTAGGAGCCTTGAAGTTCATACCAATCACGCTACCTAGCCTTTTTTTTTTCCTTAGTTTTCTTTCTATCAATTTTTTCCACTGAGCAAATGCCTTGACTTGAGTATGTGGAGAATATCTGATTCTTTTGGACTTTCATGTACTTATAAAATGGTGACCAATTTGAATTACTATTGTTTTGGTAGATATCAGAAAGCTGCAGCAAGTGGCTTTCTTGCCAGCTGCAAATGGTACTCGTCTGGTGAAAGCAAGCTCTCTTTTTGCTCATTTGACTATAAATCTTTCTCCATTTGCATTTGAGCTACCTTCCACGTATCTCCCTTTTGTGAAGATTCTCCGAGATTTGGGTCTTCAAGACTCACTATCTGTTGCTTCTGCAAGGAATCTTCTTTCAGATCTTCAAAGAGTTTGTGGTTATCAGCGTCTGAATCCAAATGAATTTCGTGCCGCAGTTGAAATCTTACATTTTATTTGCGATAAGAATAACAGTCCAGGTGATTCCAACTGGGATTCTGGTTCAATTGTTCCTGATGATGGATGCAGGCTTGTCCAAGCAAAATTATGTGTATATATTGATTCTCGTGGTTCCCATTATGTCAAACATATTGACACTTCCAGAATCAGATTTGTTCACCAAGATCTTCCAGAGAGAGTGTCTGAGGCCCTAGGTATCAAAAGGCTGTCAGATGTCGTGAAAGAGGTACTCAACTGCTTGAATCTTTTAAGTTCACCTTTGTCTATTCAAAAGGTATTTGTTCTACCTTACAATATTTTGTGTTCACCTCCCTGTAGGAATTGGATAATGGTGAAGACTTATCTGATTTGGAGTGTATCGGTTCTGTTTCACTTGCTGCCATCAGAAAAAAGTTAATGAGTGAACCATTCCAGGTGGCAGTTTGGAGATTACTAACTAACTTAGTTAGTACCCATCCTGGGTACTGCAGGCCAAACCTTGAGACCATCCAAAAATCCTTGGTATCTATTGCAGAAAGATTGAATTTTGTCAAATGCTTATACACTCGTTTCTTTTTGCTTCCAAAATCAGTGGACATTACCCTTGTTTCTAAAAATTCCATTCTCCCTGGGTGGGAGGGAGTGTCGCTACATAGGGCCCTTTACTTTATAGATCGGTTGAAAAGGTGTGTTTTGATAGCTGAACCACCAAATTATATAGCAATTACAGATGTAATCTCTGCCGTGATAAGTCACATTCTGGACTCACCAGTTTCATTACCGATTGGGTCTTTATTTCTTTGTCCGGAGTACTCTGAGACTACAGTACTTGATGACTTGAAACTTTGTTTTCACACGAGAGGTGCAGAATTTGGAGGTGGAATTGAGGCTTTTCTTGGCAAGGAGATACTGCCTCAAGATGCTACTCGAGTACAATTCCATCCACTAAGACCTTTCTATAAGGGAGAGATAGTGGCTTGGAGGTCCTCAAATGGAGAGAGATTGAAGTATGGCAGGGTACCAGAAAATGTTAAGCCATCAGCAGGACAAGCACTTTACAGATTTATGCTGGAGACTTCACCAGGGATGACTGAGCCCCTTCTTTCTTCCAACATATTCTCTTTCAAGAATCTTTCTTATAGTGGTGAAGATTCATCAGCTATATTACAGGAGGGAGATCAAATGGTTTCTCAAAACACAAGACCAGAAACTTCCAGGCTCAGGTCAAGCACTCAGGTATCTTTCATCAACCTGCTGAACGCTTCATGAAAGAACATGATAGATGAATTCTCTTTTTGAATGACCTGTTAAGCTCTGTTTTCGATACTAGTTGATGGTAACTTTACGTAGCTTCTAACTTTTGATCACTGTAAATTTTACTAATTTGATGTGTTTCGATGCAACGGCCGACATAAAGAAGTAAGTTGAGATGAGACTTATATACCACAATAACAGTTGAATGCTGTGGCCCCTAACTATTTTAGTGCAAGGAGAAGCAATCATGATGGCCAAATGACATATCTAGTTCATATGCATGGCTTTTTATTTCTTACATCAAGTCTATTTTATTTCTGTGGTTCATGTCTATTTCTGGATTAGCTTCTGTAAGTTCAACTTCAGATACCTTATTTATGACTTGTTTGTAACTTGCAGGCACAGCCAGTGCAAGACCTTCAGCACGGTCGAGTATCAGCTGCAGAATTCGTCCAAGCAGTTCATGAGATGCTTTCTTCTGCTGGAATCAGTGTAGATGTGGAAAAACAGACATTATTGCAGACAGCGTTAACACTGCAAGAACAACTTAAAGAATCTCAGGCAGCATTGTTGCTGGAACAGGTTCTTATCTTATCCTTAATACTTAGATGAACCTAAGCAATGCAATAGAGAAGAGGATTAATGTTCATTTATCTGCAGGAAAAGTCTGACATGGCTGCCAAAGAAGCTGATACAGCAAAAGCAGCATGGTCATGCCGGGTCTGTTTACACAACGAAGTCGATGTCTCGTTAATACCTTGTGGTCATGTATTATGCAGGACATGCTCCTCTGCAGTTTCAAGATGCCCATTCTGTCGCCTCCAAGTATCCAAAACCATGAGAATCTTTCGACCATAAAACTCTTTTTCCAACACATGATTTATTCTTCTTTATTAATGTTTATCTGGTCATAGCAACTACTCTAAATATCTGGTTATGAGGGGAGTTTTCTTCTTCTCTGTATTTGATGTCAGTTTTTAAGAATGTACATGAAAATTTAGTTAAAGAGAAACAAAGCTATTCTCTTAGCCGTGGAAATAATTATAGACCTCATCTTTTGCAATAGGGTAGCGGTGAAGTTATTGTAGGTTGTTCGATATCTATTCAGTAGAAATCCTATTGTATGAATATAAATTTAGATAACAAATACTCCCTCCGTCCAATTTCACTTGTCCAATTTGGTTTCAGCGCGGTTATTTAGGTAATTTGATTTTATATAATAAAAGTGTGGGACCCATATAATAATTAATTGTGTAAAATTAGTATGTGTGAGACTCATATTATTATCTAATTATTTAATTTGATTTGAATGGATATAGTTGTGGGACATATTTCCTTATTTAGAAAGTGGACAAATGAAAGAGGACAACCCGAAATGGAATACTAGACAAGTATAATGGGACGGAGGGTGTAGAAAGTGTCTTAAGAGTATACGACTAAAATTCTAATACAACCTCATAACTTATATTGGAATAATTAGTTAGTTACACTTGAGCACCATCGCATGTTTTTAACAAATTGATCATAACTACTGAATCGTACCCTCGAATTATATGTTGTTGGTTGATAATACTGAATCTATAGTTCTGATAGGAGCTCGAAGTAGTGCATTCTCCATCCAGTTCATAAGTAGACATGTATAAGTTGTCTGGGTAATGATTCCATTTCCTCTACCAAAATCAAATCCACAATCAGCAGTGTCGGATCCATATGCAAAGTCTGTATCAGAAGATTTTGGCTCAGTTGACGTCCTTCTCAGCAATGCAAGAAGGATGTGTAGCACGTGTTGTTGTTATATGCAAAGAAGAATTGGTAAAGAAACTTGATGACTACCTAAATGAACCAATGCAACTATCTGCCACCAATAAACGGCCGCTCTACAGTAAACGTGAGAAGAAAAGAGAGCCCCCCCCCCCTTCCCAAAAATCAAAACTTCACAATAAACCTTCCTACAAGCAAATTCAATCCCGATACTACATACCCATCTCCAAATTATCGTACTCAACAAATATAAAGATAATTATTATTTGAATAGGGACACAAGTCTGCATACCAAAAAATATGTGAAATAAAAAAATACAATTTCCAAATTCAGTCAAATTGCAGCAACAAGATTAGACCTATAGTAGAATCTCAAATAGTAGATAATATATAATGTAAAGATCCCGACACAAAATGCAAGAATAGGCTAATGGAAGGAAATGATTAGACCAAGTTATGTAAGCTCACCGATAAAATCCCTCTTATCTTTATTTTCATCGATAAAGTTTTTGCCTCCTTTATTAAGTTTTTTGCCTTCTTTGCAAATGAAAAGCCCTCTGCTGCTATCTGCTGAAGAATAAATGAATTGCCCATGTATTTCGCAATCGACAAGGCGATTCCTATATTCAAGAAAAAGAAACTTCCATCAATTTGCATGCACATCACTAACCAAATATCCCATGCGGAAAGAAGAAAATATCCATCTTACGGCCGAAATCCGTCAATTCCTTGGTTATGGTCCCTTCCAAGAAGAATAGCAAGAGCAATCTAGAGATAAATATCCCAAAATGCATGACAAGTAAACCAAGAATCACAAATTGGGAACAAATAATATACTACTTAATATAGATAGAAGAAAATGTATGCAACTCATAGCAGCTCAAGCTACAAAAATCTGCTAATCACTACAAAGCTAATTAAAGAACAATATCATCCTCTAAATATTGAAAATCATATATACGACCGAGAAGCTTCTTATGCATGTACCAAATCTAGGTTTTCAAGTGAAAAAAACTTATTAGGAAATTCGCCCCCATCACACGAGTAAACAACCAAGATTTGGCTAATATTGTAATTCATGCAAACCATACTATACGTATTTCCAACTCCTGACAAAATATATATATGAGAAATATTTTAAAAACAAAATTTGTTAAAACTTATTTCAAAAATTTTTGGCCAACGGGAATCATCAGATAAAAATAAATGGCTAATGGTAAATGAAGCCATTTACATAAAAGTCAAAGAGATAATTACCAAGGAACCCCTCCAAACCCAAGTTTTCTCTCAATATCATCTTTTTCGTAGCAAATAACATAACCACCCTCTCACAAACATCAGAAAGGAATCAACATTTTCCCTAATGACTTCCTTCAGCTTGACTATATTCAGACGGTTCATTTTCCTCAGTGACTAGCAAGAGCATAAACATCATTTATTTTGCATAAAAATGTTATACCAAAAAAGCAAAAAGGAGATTACTCGTCCGTGACTTCTCCCATATTCATGCATTCTTCCCATGAATCATATCTCTTAATTATCTTTTTATTGCAATGCGCAAAGCAAATTGATTAGGTATGATAACAATTTAAAACTCAAGGATATTGATTTCAACGGTCCCAAGGAGGAAGTTTAAACTTTCAAATAGTATAACTATTTAAGAAAACAGGACTCTTACCGCTTCACCGGACTCCTTGCTTAGAGCTCTCCAAACACTTCCAAATGCACCACTACCAACTTCCTTAATGATCTTATATCTACATCAACCATATTAAACATAAGATAATCGAAATATTGCATAAATACAAGATTACAACAACCTTACATTTCCATTATTTTGTTTCCTGCCACCATAAAGCACTTTCTCGAATTAGCTAAATAACTTAAAATAGTAGATTACGAATTCTCCAGTATCAATTCAGTACACGAATGTCACTATTGACGGAGTTCATAGCCGTATTTGTGTAGCAAGGCTAAATCAAATTTCCCGAGATGGGAAATGGTTCAGAAAATAGTAGAACATCTCCATAATAGTTCAAAAGGCTATCTAATACTTAATAGCCAGAGAACCATTCTAAGAATTGCAGTATTCAATCTTAGACAAAGAAAAAGAACAAAGATTATAATGGGGAAATATTACAAGAACAAAATAAATTGGGAATTAGTGATAAAAGAAGGTAGTAGAAAATACCTCAAAGTCGTTTCCATAAGGATCTCAAATGGACGTTGTAGAGGCAATGCACAAAAAACCAGAATTGCACGAGAAGACTAATAGTGTAACTGAATCAATAGCACAACCAACTCCCTATATACTACTGCATGCAATTCACATGTGAAAGTGCATTAAGTGCAATCCTCAAAAGAGGCATGAAGATAATCTCCACGGATGACTAACTGTCAGTCAAGAAATTCCTGAAATGGAGAAACCTGGAGCTTGAAATGGAAATTAACGAAACACAATGCGTTCCCTTCCACGCATGCATAGCCACACAAATGAGACAATACTAAATTTTAATATTAAAATATCAATTTTACAAGAAAAGAAATTATATTAATACGAACCTGAATAGGAAACTCAGAGCGTTCTTAAATTCCTCTTCAGTGCCCACAATTCTAACCTGAAAAAATACTCAAATACAATGAAACAAACTTACAAAAATTATTTATCAATAAAGTAATAGGATAAATTGTAAGATGTTACCTCATAAGCTTTCCAAGATCTAATTTTACGGTATAACATTCCTCATTATACTATAAGTTCTGATACACTTCCTTATATACCACATTATGAGTAGTCGTCGACTTCTCACCTTCCTTATTCTCAACAAGAATTTTCAAACCGCTACGATGCACGACACGCGAAATTGCAACATATAATTGCCCATGTGTAAAAACATGATTTTTCAAAAACAATTCTACACATTTTAGAGACTGACCCTGACTTTTATTAATTGTCATAGCGTACGAGACAATTATTGGAAATTGTCGCCTTTGAAATTTAAAAGGTAAAGGTGTCTCCGTAGGGCTCATTGTCATACGAGGTATTAAGATTCTTTTACCAACAATCTTTCCAGTCAATACCTCGGCTTCCAAGACATGTTTTGCCAACCTTGTAATCAACAATCTTGTTCCATTACACAAACCATTTGAATGGTCTAAATTTCTAAGTAACATTATCGGAGTTCCAACTTTCAACACCAACTGATGGTTGGGCAAACCCGAACATCTTAAAGTGTTTAAGAATTCCGGGGTATGAACATTTTCAAACATTGGATCAGTTCCCATATAGCTACATATACTATCAGAACTCAAATAGATGTGTTCGTCACCTGCCATCTTTGTTATAAGGAATTGATTAACAGACTCCACAACACTAAGAGTCGGTGCTAAAATTGCCCTCTCTTGTAAGAACCCATGTATATTTACAAACTCACCATCCTTGAAATATACGAAATCCATGATTGCTTCTATAGGGTCACCATTGTATTCAAGTATAATATCTTCAGGTAGCTCAATTTCAGATTCTCCATCATTTAGCCCACTACATGTTCCATCACCGATGCTAGCAACCCAATCAGAAAAAACAGATAGTTGAATTGCTTCATCTAGTGAAGAAGTGCTCTGGAGCCTCATATTTTTTGTCACCTTCAAGACAATACAACTATCCCATAGATATGATGAATTCATCGCTGCATGTACCACATCATGCTGCCTGCCTTTTGGTATTACATGCAAGATTTGCCAGAAATCCCCTCCAAAAACGACTGTTTTACCACCAAAAGGAGAATGAGAAGCCAAAGGATTAGCAAAGCGCATAATTTCACATAAACTTCTATCCAATGCCTCAAAACAAATTTTTTTCATAATTGGTGCCTCGTCCCAGATTATCAGCTTTGCCTTCAATATCAGTTGAGCCACCTGACTTCCTTGTGTTATGTTACATAAAGAATCTTCGTTGATGTCAATTGGAATCTTGAACCGAGAATGTGCTGTTCGTCCACCCGGTAATAGTAATGATGCAATCCCACTTGATGCAACATTAATAACAGTATCACCTTCAAACGCACGGTAGCAGATAATCCACGCCAAACAAAAGTTTTACCAGTACCCCCATAACCATATACAAAATACATACCTCCATTTAAGGAATCCACAGCAGTCAGTATAGTATCATGAACATATTTTTGTTCATCAGGACATTTTTCCAGAAACATGTAGCTATCTTTTTTAAGCTCCTCTCGATCGTACTGCAACTCATCAAATATCAAAACATTGTCAGCACTTATAAGCCGATTGAAATCTGGAATAATGATTGATGGATATTCATGTAAGCTTTTCCCCAAATACTTTAACAATTTTTCAATCTCTAATAAAGCATATGACTTGATTTGATCATCACTCAATGATATGTCTGCAAATCAAACAAAGAGGAATTATATTAAACATATTTGAACCTGAATGCAAATACATACATTATTTAATTATATGGAATCACATTGAAAATCCTAACAAACCTTGTCGATGCAGACAATGCCTCTGACGATGCACAATGTCATCTTATAAATATGACCAACACTCATCCCAAATAACCTCAGGTTTGGAGAACGAGTTGTTCGATAATAAAGTAGCAAATAAATGTATCAACGAACCCGCTGATGACCAATGACTTGCTTCCATAATTCCATCAATATACTCCTTGTCATCATCAAGAAGCCCCAACGAGTATACCGCATCCCTAAATGTATCATATTGAATACCATCAATACACCTAATTTCTTCATAGCTTCTAGGACCTCTCACAATATTGAGTAAGCACCTCAAATAATACAACTCTCCAGAACCCGGTGAAACATTATAAATTCTACCGACAGAGTAACCCAACTTTCTAGGCTCCCACGCCTTATCTTTAAATACAAATGTTGTGGGAAATTCAACATATTTGAGATTCCTCGCTTCAGCATACACTTTATTAACATCCATCCAAGCTAAGAACATACTCTGCTTAACAATTGGGCGTGAAAGGACATCTTGAATTGGTTCCGACTCTGAAAATAATACAAAGTTCTCACCCGGCAGATGAAAACTAAGCCTCTGAACGGGAGGATCTCGATAGTGAATTTCAAAACCAAATATTCTCCATGCGGCCTCACAAGAAGAAATATACCTACAATCATAATACATCTTCACCTCATCATACATTTTCTCAGATTTGGCATTCTGTACATCTTCAGAAATAGCAGCCGTAACACGATCGTTACCTTTGTTTATATATTTAAACAAATACTTAATCGACCGAGATTGGTTACACCATTCAACGTTAATATGTGCATCATATTTCATAAGGAGCTCACGATTATGTGGGACGACATGTCTATTGTCTAGAGGAATACCACTTTTCATGACCACCCTTCCATTATCTCGACGTCTATACGCTGGATATCCATCTTCATCCCTCGTCGAAGCAGACACAAAATCTTTGAGATCATATTTATTATAATGGCCATCCATCATGCACGGTGAGTCCAACTTAGACACTCCACATGGTCCATGAACCACATGTGCCTTTACACACTCAAAATATTGAAAATCGAATTCTGGATCACGGAGCTCATCACTGATTATTAGATCAATATTCACATCAGCTCTATCCTTGCCGTCCTTCTTAAGAAATAGCAAAATATGTGCATGCGGCAATCCTTTCTTCTGGAATTCAATCGTGTACAATGCTGCCCCCCACAAAAAATAAAAAAAGATAAAAAAAAATTAGCTGCAGGAAATATGCAACATAAATATAACTAATAATCAGAAAATAAAAAAACTAAAAAATGATTTGCACCTGCTCGGAGCGCACCAAAGAGTGCACCCTTTTTAAGATCTGTCATTAAACCATTCAATTTTATTTTGAAGATTCTAGCAATTATATCTGGTCTATCTTCAGCCCGGAGATTCCGCTTCCTCACAAATCTCACTATCTCAGGCCACTTTGGATTACAAGTGAAAGTTATAAATAAATCCGGGTACCCCATCCAACTACATATTGCCATTGCATCCATGTAATTTTCTCGCATATACCTAGCACCACCTGTAAACGACGAAGGCAGAACAACAGGCTTGCCTCGCGCAGTAGGATCTGTATCCCCTCTTCTACCTACATCCTTAAGACATTGATACTTATCTGCATGCAGCGGTACCTGATATCGACGAATATAGCATAAACGATCTGATTCAACCATCGTATTTTATTTGGTGATTATTATTCAAAATGGATATCGACAATAATTATTTGGTTGAATATAGCATAAACAATTTCTCTACAACCAGCGGTACCTGATATCGACGATTATTGTTATTCAACCATTTCTCGACAATGGTTGAATAACAATTATTCAACCAAAATGGTGATTATTATTCTCGACAATAATTATCTGGCGATCTAATTCTGGTGATTATTATTCAAAATGGATAAGAATAACAATTTTATTTGGTCGAAAGTTCATAATTCAAACGAAGATGAATCGCCTCCAAGTTATTCAACCTCCTCCAAATTTTACGTACCGCAATCCAACGATTTGACACAATTTTATCCACCAAATTTCCCATCCAATTATCCATATTCCCAAAATATACCGAGTTATGACAATATATCGAATTATAAGTAGTATGCCTCCAATCCACCTAGCATGCCGAACTTCAACTTCAATTCACCAATGTTTGGATTTTCTACTCTACCATTATCAAGCAATCGATTTAAATCCTCTAAGAGGGAAGAAATGAGCTCTCCACCTACACTTCCAGAGACTCAATTCCAAGAGGAAGAGTTGCCCATTTCAATCGAGAGCAGGGGAGCAAGCAACTGGCAAGAGCAAACGACTCAATTGGAAAAAAGAAGAGGATGTACGTCTAGCAAAAGCATGGTGCACTATATCTGAATATCCAGTCATCGATAATAGTCAACAACTGACGGCCTTTTGGAATCGTGTTGTTGATTACTATAATGAAATAAACCCAATAGCCTTCCTACACATACATCTAGCACATTGAGATCTCACTGACATTACATCAAGTCGCTTGCGGTAAAACTCAATGAGTGCGACAACCTCATAAGTGGAATATATAGAAGCGAGTCTATCAGTGAAGACGTGTACAAAATGGCAATGGAAAAGTATCGCAGAGACAACAATGCCAAATTTGCACTCGATCACGTATGACAGATCCTTAAAGACCATCCATCGTCTCAAGCACAGTCTGACTCCGTCGATATTACAACGAAGAAGACAAGGACCTCTGAATCGGGTGCGAGCAATACATCTTTGACAAAAAACGTAAGTGTTGATTTTGATTTAAACGAAGATGAGGAACACATGATCGTAAAAAGCCTAAAAGAAAAGTGGAA